>QEPC01009717.1:1838934-1858591 GCA_003113815.1 Sphenodon punctatus
TGCGGCCGCATGGCCCCGCCCCCTCCACGCACCCCGCCGCCCACCCTCCAGGGAGACGGGTGGGCGGCGGGGCCACTGCGGCCTCCACGGTGGGCCGGAAGTGCCATGGCCCGGGATCCCGCCGGGGATCCCGGACTGTGGCGCCTGGCTAGACATTACTTTTTGTTGGTCCCCACTGGGGATCTTTTTGACCACGCTTCCCGGGACATTCCCCCAGCTAGCCCGGGAAGCGTGGTTCAAATTGACCCCATGTGGGGATTCACCGTGGCGAACATCTGGTGGCCTCCAAACAGACGTTCGAGACACGGTGACCACAGGTGGGTATTCACCGTGGTTCACCGTGATCTCGTAACGTCTGAAAATACCCAGTGTCACTGAAATTTAACATTTGCTCTCACTTCATTTGCTTCCTCATTTGAACTCACCTCACTTACAAGAGAACATGCCTAAAATTGTACTCAGGTTATTTTTAGCATTTAAAATGTCTTATACAGGAAAGCTTAACTGCAACGCAGCACATATTTTGTAGAGTGTTTAACTAATTTGGTAACGTATAAACATCACAGGTTTTATTCTTTTGTTTGTGCATGTGTTCACTTGTTTCCCAATATTCCATATTTTGCTTACACACCTGTTCATATGTATGGGGTTTTATGGATCAAGTTTGCTATTGAAGTCTGATGGATGGGCTTCTAGGAGCCTCCCAGACCATCGCCCAGGATTATATTAAATAGGGTTAGAAAAGACCTGTTCAGCAACTAGCCTATCACTCTGATAATGCCTGTCACTGGCAAAGGGAGGGCCAAACTGGTAAATCCAGCAGTTAACTTTACTGGAGAATATGCTATTGAACTACACCTGTGGCCTTGTTATAAGGCACATACGGCCAGGAGAGAGGGAAAATATACAGAGGATAAGGGTAGACTGTGTGCTTTGTTCTTGTCTGGCTGAAGCCTAGCTTGGGCAGGATACTTGTGCAAAATGGGTTATAAGATCCATAGGGGGCCTTGAGGCATGTTAGGAACTGGAGAGGGTAGGTCTGGAGAGGGTATGGCAAGAAAGAGAATGAGAAGGGAGCCTGGCTTGGATAGGTTCAGTCCTGGTAGTCAGCCAGCCAGCCAGCCAGTCTAAGACAAGAATGCCTTGCTTTGGAGGGTTTTGATTATGTATTCCTGTAGCTGAAAGAAAAACAAAGAAAACCCCCCTTAGTCCATGGGCCAAGAGCTGAAAATTCACATATTGGTATTAGGTAAGGTGGCAAAATCTCATTCTGTTTTTCTGAAAGGTGTATGTTTGTGGATTATGTTTTCACATGATAACCAGTTCTGAATGGTAGCTTAATAGTTTTATGATGTCATCAAGATGGCTGAAACAACATATTTTTTAATTCAAGTTATAACGTGATCCAAGTGGCCGATTTTAATTTTTAAAACACCATTGGAAAGCCAATTAAATCTGCTACAAATAAGGCATACTGATAATTACATTATCCAAATATCCATAACCGTTTTCACTGTATAAGCTGTAGAACAAGGAAAAGTCCATCCTCCACCCATTTTTATACAGTTTACTGCATTTCATACTTTACCTGCTACAGATATGCATGTAAACATCAAGAGACAATTTTAGCTTACTCTTTTGCCTTTCCAGTGAGCCATGGCATGAATAAAATAATTATAAACCATAGTGAGAAGCTTTTGAACAGATCCATGTTTTATATGATTTTAGCCAATGTATGGATAACATGCAACTTACTATTATTGTAAAGAAACGTCTATTAGTTTGGGGAGTTTAACAACTGCTTAATGTGCATATGCTTTCATCATTACAAATGTTATACTTTCATCATTTCACACCTGCCAACCATTTGAATATTTGTCACCACTCAAATCATCTTTCGAGTCCTCCAGCTCAATTGCAAAGTCTACATCTTGTTTTTTCTGTTTCCTACATGTCTGTAGTTTGCACATATCAGTGCAAGTATGTGCGCTGAATAGGCATGTGCAGCTTGCCAGTTGACAGGAATGCGCACACTTGCATGATAATATCTCCAAAACTGCAATTGGTGCTGGTGGTTCACGCATCCACTCTATGACAAGATTGCTGTCTGTGTCTGTTATCCATCTGCAGTCTTTTGGGCTAGGTACAATTGGTTGGTTTTGTAGACAGTGCCTCCAAATGCCTGCCTGGAAGTTGGCCCGAAGAGTGTGCATGAATAGGCAGTATTTGCACAGTGGGAGCTGTCAGTAAGTACTATCTGACATCAGAGTACAGGAGCATGTTTCTGAGGCAGTTGAGAGGCGTGCTTGGTTAGCACAGCGATAAATTGACACATACATCTGCCCAGGATCAAAAAAGACGAGGCAGATGTCCAAGCTTTGGTTGACCTGATGACGAACAACTGACTGAATCCAATTTGCCACGATCAGGCAGGTTTGGTTAGCTTATCCACTGGTGTTGCAGCCACCCTTAATTGGCCAAGGATCTTCTTACAGCACATGAAGTTAGAGAAGCAGCATATCAGAATTTCAAGAAAATGAGATGTGAAGTAAGTTCTATACTTATCAACTTCCATGACAAGATGTCAAAACAAAAGCTTAAAACATTCTCCAGTGTTAACAGAAAGACGACATGCAGTGTAGGCAAAGCTGAGGAAGTTGTACTCATGACTGACAGAAACTTCTTTGGGCATATGGTCCTTGTTGCTGAAAGTAGACAGCTGCATATGAGAGATGTCTTAGCTCACCCTTTGGGACCTTTGCCTTGGGCACTTGCAAACAGTGATGGATCACTCCGCAAGATGAACAAGGCTGCACCTCGGCTGTGGAACTCCCTCCCGATGGAGGTCCATCTATCCCAGACCTCCCCTCTTTCTGAAGATATTGTAAGACCTGGTTGTTCCGCCGGGCCTTCAGGGAGGGGGTGGGGGGATTGGGGAGAAGGTTTTTCTGCTGCTTTTGGCATTTTTAAATATTTTAAATATTTGTAGTATTTCAAATGGATTGTATAGTTTATTGTGATTATGTGTTATGTTGTGCACCACCCCGAGCTGCCAGTGTGTAGGAGGGTGCGGGATATAAATGTTTGTAATAAATGTTTGTAATAAATAATAAATAAATAATTGCAAGAGTTTGAAAAAAATGTATCTCCACCAGAAAACATACCTGTCCCATCTACCTGCATCATTGATGGAATGAGTTTGCTGCAGAAGATGAAGGGCAATGAGAAGACATTTGAACAGCTAGCAGAATCTGTATTCCATGTTATACTTCACGAGGGTACACAGAGTGAAAGGATAGATGTTGTTTTTGATGTTTACCTGGAAACTTCAATCAAAGATGCTTAACGATGCAAGCAAGGGACAAATGCTAGCCTGCAGTTGAAAAACATTGCACCAGCTCACAAAATTCAGCAGCTGAAAAGGTATATGTGCAGCTCATCTTACAAGTCTCAGCTCATCAAGTTTTTGGTGCAGCAATGGAGGATGCCTACGTACATGGAGAGGTTACAAGATAAAGTACTTTATGCAACAAGTGAGGAGACCTGTTTCATGATCACCAAAGACCATTGGAAGGAAGTCAGCGACTTGAGTTCTACACAAGAAGAAGTTGACACATGGATGTTACTACACACACTTCATGCGGCAAAGGCAGGGACGAAATCCATTGTTGTTACTTCAGATGACACAGGGGAAAACAGACATGGGGCTAACCACCCTTTAACCACCCTTGGTGGTTATTTATGCATGTTTCAGGGCTGTATTAGTTCCCTATGCAGCCCTGAAACATGCATAAATTACCACCAAGGGTGGTTAAATGGTGGTTAGTGTCATGTCTGTTTTCACCCACAGATGTACTGATACTATGCATGGCGAGTGAAATACTATGTCCTGTGTATATAAAGTGTGGAACAGAGAGCCTCATGAGGTTTATCAACATTTAATTTGACTACTTGCCTACACTGGCTGCGACACTGTGAGTGCTTTTGCAGGTCGGGGTAAGTTAACTCCCTTGAAACTACTGAGAAAGAGCAAGAACTACCAGGAGACATTAAGTCAATTAGGACAGTCATGGAAAATCTCTCCAGAGATGTTTAGAAGGTACAGTAATTCACCTACTACATGTATGTACCAACTACCCGCACTAGTTCTGTAAATGACCCAAACTATGAACTCTTTTGGCCAAGCGAGGAGAGGTGGAGTCAAGTCAGCTTCCACCATGCAAAGACTGCCTATTCATGCACTCTCTTCAGGCCAACTTCCAGGCAGGCATTTGGAGGTGCAGTCTACAAACCAAACCAACTGAACCTAGCCCAAAAGATTGAGGATGGATGACAGACACAGACAGCAATCTTGTCATAGAGTGGATACGTGAATCACCAGCACCAATTGCAGTTTTGTAAGTGTGCACATTCCTGTTGAACTGCCAAGCTCCACATGCCTATCCAGTGGACTTAATTGCACTGATATGTGCAAACTACAGACATGTAGCAACCAAAAAAACAAGATGTAGACTTTGCAGTTGAGCTGGAGGACTTGTAACACAATTGGAGTGGTGACGAACATTCAAATGGTTGGCAGGTGTGAAATGATGAAAGTATAACATTTGTAACGATTAAAACATATGCATATTAAACAGTTGTTAAACTCCCCAAACTAATAAAAATTTCTTTACAATCATCGTAAGTTACATGTTATCCATACATTGGCTAATATCATATAAAACATGGATCCGCTCGAACACTTCTTACTGTGGTTTATAATAATTAATTTATTCATGCCATGGCTTGCTGGAAAGACAAAAGAGTAAACTAAAATTGTCTGTTGATTACATGCATATCTGCAGCAGGTAAAGTGTGGCATGCAGTAAAGTGTATAAAAATGGAGAGGGCGGAATTTACTTTTCCTTGTTTTATGACTTATACCATGAAAACGGTTATGGATAATGTAATTATCAGTATACCTTATTTGTAGCAGATTTCATTGGCTATTTTTCCACCTTACCTGATACCGATTTCTGGTCTGGCCCATGGACTATTTATATTTATTTTTATTTTATTTATTTAATCGATTTTTACCCCGCCCCTCCTGCTAAAGCAGCCCGGGGCGGCTTCCAACATAAAACACAATAAAAACAATTTAAAACATCCAACAATTAATTTTTAAAACAGGGCTGAAATATAATAAATATATAAAAAATAATGAATAAATAATAAGTAAGGTGGGGGAGCTAAAAACCCCTCTCCCTCCCCCACCCTCCCCAAAGGCCTAGGCGAACAGCCAGATTTTGCAACTTCACCGGAATGTCAACAGGCTAGGGGCCAGGCGAGCTTCCTCCAGAAGGGAGTTCCAAAGGTGCGGCCCAACCACCGAGAATGCTCTCTCCATTGTGGCCCCCTGCTTAACACAGGGGACCTCCAAGAAGGCACCCCCGGAAGACCGAAGGAGCCGCTCTGGGGCGCGGAGGGCGAGGCAGTCCCTGAGGTAAGAGGGGCCGTGTAGGGCTTTATAGATCAACACCAACACCTTGAACCCTGTCTCTTATACACATCTAGATGTGTATAAGAGACAGGCCCATCCCGGTAAGGAGCCGAGCCGCCGCATTCTGCACTAGCTGCAGTCTCTGGACCAGGAACAAGGGAAGCCCCACGTAGAGCACGTTACAGTAGTCTAGCCATATTTAGTGTGTAACACCTGAGAACAATCCACAAATACCACATTTTGCAGGTTTGTGTTATTAGAGAGGGAACCATCATGAAAGAAGCTGTTTTGTTGTGTTTCTTTATGTGCAAGTTTGAGTAAATCATTCCCAGAAGGGGAAATGTATGAAATATGCCAGATCATCATGCCTCTTTGTGGGTAAACTGAGGCATGTTTGTCACTGTGTGTAAACAGACAGTCAGAAGCTCCAGATTTACCCATGAATTTCCCCATCACCCTCGGGTTTACTGGTGTAGTTACTAGGTAAAGGGTGCCCATCATATGTGCAACATGGAGCAGGCTAGAGCTGCTCTGGGGCAACCCAGCACCACATGCTCCTCAAGATTCAGGAGCATGCCACACAGAGCAGGCAGTCCAATCTCAGCGCAACCTCCAAACGTGGCGCTGCTGTTTGTCTGTTGAGGGGACCCACGGAGCACCTCTGTGCCCATCCATCTGTTGTGACATTTAGCACCACAGAGTCAGGGACAGTCACCTAGGGTGTTGCTAGAGTGACCCGCGACTCTATGGTGGGGAGAGAGGTGGACACCATGTGATGTGTAAAGGGTGCCTGTCAGATGTGCAACATGAAGCAGGCTAGGACTGCTCCAGGGCATCCCAGCACTGCGTGCTCCACAAGATTCAGGAGCATGCCATGAAGAGCAGACCAACCATGGCACTGCTGCCCATCTGTGCCCATCCATTGGTTGCCATGTTCAGCACCATAGAGTCATGGACAGTCACCTAGAGTGCTACTAGAGCTCTATGGTGGGGAGAGAGGTGGGTGCTGTGCTGGCAGACCTCAGCCAGGGACACTGCTGGTCTGTATGATGTGACTCTGGGCGAAGCAGGTGAGTGGCAGTTGCAGGGGTGGGTCCACGGAGTGGCTCCAGCAGACTCCCTGTCTGTCTGAAAACACCCACTCTGTGAACGAATGCATGACGCATAATGCGACAGCTTTGGCCATCTGGCAATTAAATGTTCCAAGTGACAAGTGATATCCATTCTGTGATTACTGTTTAACTCTTATCTCTGTCTTTAATGCATCTCATAGTTTTGTGGTATTATAATATCTTTCTTTAGTGTAGCATAGGAATACTGGTGCTAATACCTCTGTAGAATTCACAGACAACAAGTGGTATTTATTAAAACACCATGTAACTCTGTTCTTTCAGTGCCCAAGCATGGTGCCTCCTCAGTGTACTTGTAAACCTCTAACTTTACAAGCTTTTTCTCTGTGAAGTTTAATCTCTTTATAACAAAACTCTTCTTAGAGAAAGGGCATCATCAAAGCACATATTTTTTTGCAGGACAATAGAGTTATGGGTGGCTATCAGCAAGTATAACATCTTTGAATTTATAGCTAAACAAATGCTGCTGGCCCTGGAATAAACGGAGGGGAGTTGTTGACTTGTTGCCCAACAATGTGTGTAAGATCTATAATTGAAACACTGATTTCATGGCAGCGGTAGGAAAAGGTACAGCGGTGTAAGTTCAGAGAGAATACCTTCCATGCCTGATGCCTTAGAGTACTTTTTTGAATATCTCTTTAAAAAACCCATGTGGATTTAAAGATTCTTATGTATGAAATGGACGGTATACAAAATATCCACTGAGAGACCGAAAAGAAGTTACTGGTTACAGATATGCAGAAACCAACCAGGGGCTGATCCGTAATGAAATACTAGTATATATTCCAGGTTGTTGCTAGTGTTAATATAAGATCTGATTTTAACTACCTTTAGATCATTGTACCAAATAAATAAATACCACAATCTGTTTTGCTGTTGGAGCTTGTAGATTTTTATAGCAAGTTAACTTTAAATTCTGCATAATGGGTGTTCTGGTAATAAGTACTAAAGTATTAATTATGGATAAAAGTTTGCAGATGCTGTCTAATTCTCACAACAGTCCACTGGTATAATTAAGTGTTATTATCTTATACAAATAGAACTAAGGTGCAAAGATAGTGACTTTTCCATATCCACAAGATCTGTCAATCTCAGAGCTGGGATTAGAATTTAGAGGCTTCTGGTTTCTTATCCCTTGTTGAAGTCACTAGCCATGTTTTTTCTCAGGCTGCATTCCCACGAGCAGCCTTTGATGCTGCAGGAGCATGCGCTGTTCAAATCTAGCGCAGGTGCCATCTCGTGGGAAAGGAGGAAGTGCAGGTCTCCCATCAGCAAGCTCGTGCATCAGCCAGGGTAGGATTTCACTACCCTGTCCGATGTGTGAGCTTGCTGGCGGGAGAGCGACACTTCCTTCTTCCCCATGAGATGGGAGCTGCGCTAGATTTGAACAGTGCATGCTCCCGCAGCGCCAAAGCAGCTCATGGGAGAGCAGCCTCAGTGTGATATACTGAGAATTCATTATTCACTGGTTTAAACTTGCTTTCACTTGTCTGGAATGCTGATCAAGTGTGAACATTATTACACTGCAGTGCAGCATATAGCATTGGCATTGATTGGTTTAAGTCACAGAGGTTGGAAACCTTATTTTGTCTGGGGCCACCTTGGCAATTAAAAATGGCCAGTGGCTGTACCAAAAAATACAGACATGTTGATTTACACCAACAATTCCTATTTCATGTTTTTACTTTATCCATAGACTCCAAGTTATTGTAGTGCCAAAAACAGAAGCATTGTCTGAGACAGCAGTGAGGAGAAATTTGCAGGGCACAGGTAAGGGTCTGCAAGGTGTGGACTGGAAAATGGTGTGCAGGAAAGAGATATGGGAAAGTGGAGAAGGAAAACTGAGTAAGGTATGGTACAGGGCAAGGGGAGGGAGGGGATCATAGATCTGGATCATGGATCTGGCCTGTGGATACAGTTCCTGCCCTTGAGAGTGCACCCTCATCTCTGGACAATCATCCCCAGACAACAATCTTTGGGTGTTGTTAAATGAGCAAGGGGATGGGGTTGGGGTTCATGGCTACAGTGTGGCTTTGCTACAGAGCACCCACACAGGTGGAGTGCGCGGGGAGGGATTCAAACGGGCGGCTGCCAGCATGGCTGCCACGGCCACAGAGGCAACCCCCATGCACTCCCCCTGCCGCAGACCAAGGGGGAGGGGGGAACGCACCAGCCTGACCTTTGCGGGTTACATGCCCCAGGCACGAGCACTGGGGAACCCAGGCTCCCTTGTGCTCCTGCATAGTTCTTGTGGCTTGCCTACGAGCAGCAGACCCGTTTGCTGGTGTGGCTGGCTGCTGCCGTTCATACAGGCAGGGGCTCCATGGCTGCCCATTGCTATGGAGCTTATTTTGCTTGCCTACATGGAGCACCCTGGATTTCCTGGCAGTGCTCCATGCATGGCCATGAGTGTGTGCTCCATGGCTCCTGAGAGCATACATCCGGCTGCTCCACCTTCAGACGAGTGGTCAGCTCCATGGCTCCTGGGTGGATATGTGGGGTAGCATCTCATCTTAAAACAAACTTTAAGCGCTCAAGAGGCTGGGTTGGATCCAAAGACAAGATCCAGGTATCAGAAAGTGCCCAAATAAATCACCCATAGGCTAGGAATTCTCACCCCAGGTTTAAGACATTATTTCCTCTTATAATTTGTTCTTTATTTTAATGTTCTTAGTTTTATCCCAGTATCTATATACACAATTTTAAAATAGTGAATGAGAATTGCCAAGGTTCTGCCTAGACAACAAGATTTTATATTTACATTACATATTCTTCCTCCTTGTTACAACAAGGTATCATGCAGGTTAGTGAGGTGTGCTTAGAATATACTCTATTCTCTGATACAATCACATAATGGCCTCTTGACCCTAGTAAATTAAAAAAACCAAAACCATTGAAAAGGTAATCATTGTATCAAACTATTTCCCTAATTTTATGGGCATTTTGATATGTACCTCCAAAATATGTGTTAAGTCTCAGTCCTGCAAGATACTAAATGCTCTGGCACAATACACAAAACATTTAAGTACTTTCTTTAAATCCATATGTAATCCCATGTAATGTTCAGCATTTTGTGGGATTAAATACAAACATCCTTGGAAGGGGTTGGCCCCGAGTTGTTTCAGAGGTCTATCTCATCAAGTTGGAGGGTTTTGTATCAGTTTTTTGTTCATGTTTCAATGTTCCAGGCATATAGATTTCAGGTGTGATATATATACATTTCAGAAGTTGTGCCAGTTATTTTGTAGGGGGTTATTGCACTTTTAATATCCAAATCACTTGTAATACATCCAGAGTTCCAAAACTATGGGTGAAGCCACAGGAGACGTTACCGGGAGTTGGGCAGCCTTACCCCAATTTGGGCACTGATGCAGGGGCTCATATGTTCGGCAGCCACCAGATGTTCATGCCCCCCCCAGGGTCTGCATTCTGCTGAGGACACAGGGTGTAGCAGCCTTACCCAAAGCGGGGTAAGGCTGTCCAACATGTGGTAGCATGCTGCTTGGCATGGGCCCCACCCTGCGGTGACATCCACCACTGGGCTTTGAGCGGTGGGTGCTGTTGCCAGTCCTGTGCAGCCACATCATGGCCAGAGCAGGATAGTCAGTGGACTAGGTAAGGTTGGACAGGTCAGGGCTTGGTGCCTATGTATATGGGGGCATGGCGGGATGTCCGACAGCAGCCTGCCTGCCCAGTTACCCTAAGGGGGGAGGACCATCTTCCCTGCTCTCCGTGTTGGTCCCACAGTGTGGCTGCTGACATTGCCCTCCCCAGGGTGCGTGGGGATTGGTCCTGTCCAGACTCGTTTATTTATTTATTTATTTATTTATTTACTTATTTAGATTGATATCTTGCCCTATCCCCAAAGGCTCAGGGTGGCTCACAAACACATGTAAAAATACAAATGTAAAATAAATAATTAAAAACCCACAAAACTAAAAGCACATCATCGCCCTCCCTCTAATCTATCCTTGCCCATTGAATACCTAGCCAAATAAAAAGGTCTTACACTCCCTCCAGAAGACATTCAAACTAGGGCTCAGGCGAGCCTCCAAAGGAAAGGCGTTCCAAAGCTGTGGGGCAGTCACCAAGAATGCCTCTCTATGGGCCCAAGTTGTATGAAACTGGACCAGTGATGGAACCTGCAAGAGGACACCATCAGCCAATTTTAAGCGCCGCAAAGGAGCAGAAGGAAAAAGTCATGTAGGGCCCAAGCTGTTTAGGGCTTTAAAGGTCAAAACCAGAACACTGAATTGTGCCCAGAACAGACTACAGGCAGCCAGTACTGACTCTTAAGCAGTGGTGTAATGTGCTCCCAGCAACCCGCCCCCATCAAGAGGTGGGCCACCACATTCTGCACCAGCTGCAGCCCCCAAACAGTCTTCAAGGGCTGCCCCATGTAGAGCGCATTGCAGTAGTCCAGTCTCGAGGTAATGAAGGCATGGATGATGATGGCCAAATCCCCATTGGAAAGAAAGGGACACATCCTTCTCACCACATGGAGTTGGTGAAAGGCACTTTTGGCAACAGTCACAACCTGACCTACCAGGCACAACTGAGGATCCAGGAGCACCCCAACGCTATGCACCTGAGTAGCGAGGGGAGGCAGGACCCCACCAATGATGGGAGTCCCAATCCTCCCCAGCTCAGAGAGACAGCCAACCATCACCACCTCAGTCTTGTCTGGATAGAGCTGCAGACAGCTCACCCACATCTAGCCCCCAGGATGGAAGTCATACTGGCATGGGTCCAGGAATCCAATTGCTAGATGTCCCCAAAGCTGCCTGGCAACCACCCATTCAATAGTCTTCCCCAAAAGGGAAGGTTAGAGATGGGGTGATAGCTGCCAAAGGAGTCAGCCTCAAGTGATGGTTTTTTGGGACCAAACAACCACCATCTTGAGAGCTTCTGGTACTCTGCCCTCCTGAAGGTAGGCACTGACAATCTGAGACAGCAAAGGCCCCAGTTTCTCACGGTTGACTTTCACCAACCAAGACAGGCAAGGATCTAATTTACAACTGGTTGCTCGCATTGCCCCAAGGACATCCACTGCCTTGGTAGGTGACACCAACTGAAACTGATCCAAATAAACAGGACAAGATTGAACCACCACAGCCCCAAATCCTGACTCTGTCAAAGAACTAGTAGCCCCCAAGTCGAGGTGGATACAAGCAATTTTGTCTGCACAGTTGGTATTAAATTCCTCACATCGGGCAGAAGATGACTCCACTCTGATAGGTTGTTTGGCTGCACCCTATCAGACCGTTCATATTAGAAGACAAGACTGACCCTGAAATGGATTGGGTGGCAGCTTGAACAAGGACCCCACATCTTGATCCGGTTGTAAATATCATTTCTTAACTTTATCTAATTACAGTTAATTTATTTTAACTGAAGAGATGTTTGACAAAAGACATAGCATCAGTCTGTAAATGACAGCCAGGGCTGGTCGTACCGTGGGGCGGCTCGGGGCGGCTGCCCTGGGTCCCGCTCCTGGGGGTTCCCCACACTCATGGTCCCCAGCTCCCGGCCTGACAGTGGCCGGGAGCTGGGGACCCCGAGCATGGGGCCCCCCTGGCTAAATCTGACTCGACTTTGACTGACAGGCAACTGTCAGGAGGAGTGAGGGAGAGGCAGAGGCCCTATCTCTCCCTTACTCCGTGGGTGCCCCCCCCCTCCACTGCCTGTCAGTCTCAGCCAGGGGAGATGTGGAAGAGGCAGGGCCTATGTCTCTCCAACATTTCCCCTGGCCGAGACAGCCAGGCAGCGGAGGGCGCCAGCGGAACTTCCGGTGGCGGCGGGCAGAGAGGCGGCAGATTTAATCTGCTGCCACGGTGCCCCTCACGCCTGAGACTCTGAGCCCAGTGTGGGGCTCTGGCTGGCAGCAACAGCAGATCTGGTAGGTAATTCAAAATATCTGGGCTTGGGGATGGTCAGAGGAGAGTGCCCCTCCGCCCGTCCCCGAGACCAGGCCCAGATAGCGTACCACCCCCAGACTGAGCCAGGGAGTGCCCTCTGAGCTGGGGAGTGCCCCTAGGTCTGTCAGCCACTGGTGGCTTTGCCGCCAGCAGAAGAATAGGGACCCGCCTTGGTTCCCTGCCCTGGACCCCGCATGTTGTAAGGCCGGCCCTGATGACAGCTATGAAAACCTTTATGCAAATTGGGTGTAGAAATGTCTGGAGTTTTGACATTGACTATAATGGATGGAGGACTGCACTCATTGTAGTTAAATCCCCACTCCACATACTGCATTTAACAAAAGTGGAAAACTTGTTCATATGATGATGAGTTATAGTTACTTGGACTGAAAGGCTGGAACAGCTGATCTCCACTGAAACTTACTTCACACAAGATTTTTAGATGACATATACATCGTTTGTAGTTATACAATACATTGATCTGTACTGGATGTATTAGAGAGAAGATTGTTTGTTATTAGAGTTTAGGCTATTGCTGGGCAGCTACTCGGATCAGGTGCTCAATCCTGGCACTTCCCCAAAACTCCGGATAATCCAGAGAGTGGTTCAAGCGGTTCAGAACCTACCAGTTCTGGCGTAATATGAATAGGCTTCTAAAACCTAGGAGAATTGTGAGCAGTCCCAGGGTATCTTTGGAACTTTGGAAAAAAAAATTTGGACAGCTATACGAGGAGCCCTGAATAATAGAGGGGATAGATTGGATTCCCTCAGGAGAAGATAAAATGGCTGAGGGGGTGCGGAGTTTGCAGACAATAAACTTCTCTGAAGAACTGATCGTTGATCTAATTCTATCCTTGAAAACTAAGAAAGCCCCTGGCCCAGACTACATTATGGCAGAGATGTTACAGGCAGCTCCGCAGTGGTGGGCTCAAATTCTTAGTAGCTTGTTCAATACCATCTGTACCCACTTACAGATTCCACCTTCATGGCTTCAGAGTTGGATCATTCCAATCTTTAAGAAGGGGGACAAAATGGACCCGGCCTGTTATAGGCCTATAAGCCTGTTATCAGTGGTGGGAAAAGTGTTCGCAAAAGGTTTACTTAAACATCTTGAAGACTGGGTTGAGGAAAATCAAATTATACCCCAAGAGCAGTTTGGTTTCGGAAAGGGAAGATCATCAACAGACTGCTGCTTCATACTGCAACATATCATCCATAAATATAGGAGGTTTAGAAGAGGAAAGCTCTTCTTAGCCTTTATAGATCTGACTAAGGCTTTTGACTCTGTCCCCCGAACCCGTCATTGGCAAAAACTTCAGAGCTTAGGGATAGATGCCAACCTCCTAACTCTTATGAAGCAGTTGTATAGTAATAATATAGCAAGAGTTAAGGTGGGAGTAAGTAACCAACAGAGTGGGGACATAGCTATCCAGAGGGGGGTCAGGCAGGGATGTGTGCTGGCCCTGCTCTTGTTTAACATCTATGTGGCTGATCTTGTCAAGTGATTGGAAGTGGAGGACACACACACCCCTAGATTAGGTACTCATAAGCTGAACATCTTGCAGTTTGCAGATGATTTGGTCTTAATCTCCCAAACTGCCATAGGGCTTAAGCGATCGATCCAGGCTTTTGATCATTACTGTGCAGGAAACAACTTGTCTCCAAATCCACATAAATCCAAGATTATGATATATGGCCCCAGCAATGTGTCTGGAAGATGGGAAATTGCAAAAGAAGCACTCGAGCTGGTGCAGTCGTACACCTACCTTGGAGTGACATTTTCCAATAGGAGTACATGGTCTAGACATATACAGGGATGGGCACTAAGAACAGCCCAACTATCGGGGGCATTAGCTAAAGTGGCAAGGGTTTCTCAGGGGGTCCCAGTTTCAACCTTCTTAAAGGTATATAGAATTAAGATAGTACCCGCGGCAATGTTTGGACTTGAGGTTATTCCACAACCGATAATCCAACCATTTCTTCGCAGGTTTGAGATGGTTGGAGGGTCCGCTAGTAGCAGACTGCTGGTTATGCACGAATCTTTTATTCTAGTTTTTCTTTTTCTGTAAATAAGTGCCATGTGTTGTTTATTACTTGTTTTATTTGTTGCATTTGTTATGGCTTCGGCCAAACAGTAAACGTATATATACATAGTTTAGGCTATACTGGAGTTGACAGTAGTATTTCTGTCATCTAAATGTGCCAAACAGATGGGATTCTGGGGACGATTTTACTATTTTTCAGGTATAATGAGAATTAGGTTTTGCATTTAGTTCTTAATTTCTTCTCCACTCAATTCAATTTTAGTGATTTGCTGGCTTTGTGCTTTTGAATAGCATGGGATATGCATCTAATGTCTTTATACAACTACAACTTATACTTCTAAGCTTTGGGGTTTTTTTTATTCCTTATTTTATTATCAACTGAGATTAAATAGGTAGTGAATTTGCTCCTCACACTACCCACCCAGGCATGTAGGCATCCCTTTGGGTACCCACATACCTGTGTGGTTAACTGTGACTAGCAAATCTTTTCCTTCCAGCTCCATTCCCTTTCTCCCCTGCTTACCTGTGTCCCTGAGGGGTGGTGGTGGTGGAGGAGGAGGAGGAGCTCTGGACAGGTGGTGGCAGCACCAGTGAAGTAACAGGTGGCAATGGGGAGGGGGAGCGTCACAGCAGCATGAGGGTGTGTGTGTCATCATCAGGGCCTCAAAGCCTGTTCCAAGGCCTTGGCTGACTGGCTGGCCTGAACATGTGCCGGCCCCAGAAGCCAACCAGAAGTGCATTTGTCCACTTACCAGTTTACTTCTGGGGCCTGAACATGCTCTGGCCTTAGAAGAGGCCATTCTGACACTCCTCCTCCACCCCCAGAGGTTTGCTGCCTTGACAGTGCTGCTGCTGCCTGTCCACCACTGCCTCCACTGCCACTCCGCCAGGGACTCAGGTCAGCTGGGAGAAGAGGGAGAGGGGAGGGAAGAACTGAAATGGTTACCCATTCAGGTAGTGCTTGGCCACTCCATAGTACTCAGTTTGTCTGGCTACAGACCAGGTACTGTGGATTTGATGGGAATACCCAGTTCTGCAGGTACCTGTTTTATCTCTTTTTTGCACACACCAACACATAGCTCAGATTTTATCTTCTTCTAACTATTCAGAAGTAGTTTGCCTTTCCCCCACAGAAAAAGAAGTCAGGGACTGGTTGTACACCATATATTATTGCTGCTCTCCCCACCTAATTTAGTTCATATTTATATTATTTCTGTTTATTTGGAGACTTAACTTCCTTGTGTTAAAGGAAGGCCACCTTGTACTGGAGTAAACTCAAGGGAGCTTTCTTGAGCAACAGAACATCTGGAGGGACAAGAAAACAGGTGGGTCATGGTGGAGCACATGGAAGGTCTGGTTGTTTCAAAATGGAATGTTCTTGGAAAGGTCTGAATGTCTCCAAACCTGACCTTTTAGTGGAGGTTGAGTGTCTCAAATAGTGTGGATTCACAGGCGATCATTCTCCCAAAGAAAGGGCATATAGGCTGGCTGCATACTGCATATGAGAAAAGCGTGTTTAAGGAGAAATGTTCCCTGGAGATATCAGGTGCTTCATGAAGGCAGGGGCCACCCTCTCATATGCTCGGACGTGAATCCCTTGGACAGTGTTTGAGAGCCTTTTTGTCTCACAGGAAGACTGCATAAGGAGTGTCTTTCAGAGAGTCTGGAGGACCACCAATGATATTCCAATCATAATACTAGTGTCCACAGATGGAAGGTGAAGCAGCCGTTCTTTAGGGTACCTGGCAGCATATATTCCTGACAGGTATCTTGTGTTGTTAATTATTGATGCAACACTTTCTTTATCTGAACTACCATTAATTTGTTTATATTCCCCCCTTACTGAGGTATTTGGAGTAGGCAAAAATTATCTTCCAATATATCAGTAAATATGCTACAAAGTAAGGCTTTCCCCTTATTTCCACATGAATAAAACCATTGGTATATTTTGACAGAAACTTTGGATCAGCAAGGAAATTGGACTCCATTTTTATGAGTCTTTTGGCCTTACCCGCCTGTTTATGCTGTTTGGTTGAAAGTGTTCTTAGACATTTGAATATTCTTGTCAGATTGCAGCTTTCAAGGTCAACATAAGACACAAAGTTCTACGTTGGTAGAGAAGAGATGCCAATCTTCTGGAATTTCAGAGCAGACACGTCCAGAGGTTATAAAAGCAAACAGCTTAGGTCAGATTTTCATTCTTGGATTATTCCAAGCCACACTGTGCCAGAGTGTATAAAAGCAGATAGCTCAACTCAGATTTTCATTCTTGAATTGAGATTTGGATTTCAAATGTACATGCCGTGCAAGTGAATGCCTATAACAAAACTATAATAGAGTCACCTACTTACAGAGATTAGGCAGTTCAGTGTATCAAATCTGGAAGCTGTGCCTTAAATGGACAAAAGTCCTGTGATGTATAAGCCCTTTATGTATTAATCAATGAACTGATACTGATGTTGTTACATTAAAAAAGAAAAAAATCTTAACTAAAACTCTTATTTTGCATGTTATCAATGTTAGAGAAAAACTATAATTACTATCTTTTGGGGGCTGTTTGCCTATTCAGTAAGTACTAAACAAATACTCAACTACAGCATAACTATGAGCGGATTTTGGCTGTAAGTTGTTGATTATAATGCTGAAAATGTATTTTCATTCAATAGAAATAAGAAGCTACATAAAACATATCTATAATTTTTCCCTATGTGCTAGATTTTTAAAAAAGTTGTGTAAATTGACAAATTTCTGTGTTTATACAGGCAACAGAACTTACCCTCATATGCTGCTCTTTTGGCGTTGACAGATCTTCCTACAAAGATTTGGCTGTTGATGGCTTTCCATCCATGCCTATCATGCTTTCCATTTCATGGCATGCATCAGAGTGAAGTGAAAGGCACATTACAATCTGGCTTTTTGGCTGTGACATGCCAGAAAGTCTATGGCATCCCTCAATCAAAAACACAGTGTGACATGCCTTTCTATGTACTGAGAGGCATGCTACATGTTAAATGCCACAAAAAGTTGCAATCCTTCTCATATTTTATATAATCAATTTCCCTCTTGTTATATTTTAATATCTTGCATGATGCTGACTAAAAAAACGGCCACTTTATGTTAGTAGATAGCACTGAATAATTCTGCTTAGATTACTTAGAAGAATATTGGGTTTGACTCTGCCCTGATTTATGGCCACTTTAGAAGAAATCACTGGTGCAAAGTGGCTTTGCAAAGTGAAAAAGAATTCACATACACTGGGGTAAGCCAATGTAATCTGCCATGATAAGCTTACCCCAGTGTATGTGCATTTTTGAGTGGTGTACAGGCAGGGTGGTGATTTCTACCCCACCTTTTGACTGCCAGGACAGCAGCATAGCACACCAGTGATACCCAGTTCACCCCACTGAGTTCTTCACATTGGGTATAAACTAGATCAAAGCAATCTACTCTAATTTACCCCGGGAGCTGTCTTAACACACAGCCAGTCTTTGATTGGAAGAACATAAAGGTGCTTAATACTACTTTTGCACATCATCTTCCCTGACATGCTACATATGCTTCTAAATCATGGCAAAGATATGAGTCATTTCCATATTGTGCCAACTTGTATTCATATTACTCATGTGAGCAGCCTTATTGATAGCCATAGATATAGTTATCTATGCAAGTTGCAAGTATAGCTTGAGCTCACTATATTTGCCCCATTCCAGCACTGAAGACAGCATTGAACATAAGTGTTTTACATCCATGCAATGTTAATTAGAGCTGGCTCTTCAACTTGGATCTCATCTTTCATTTAGGTGACAGATGTGTAAAATCCCCTTTTGGATAGACAGTTCATACTGAGTAAGCATCTGAGGACACTACTGTGTGTTATATAACATCCAAAAAAGCATTTAAAACGTACGGCAGTCCTGAAATCTGTTTCTGGTATACTATTTTACAGCTGTGTATGCAGATTACAAAAGTATAGCTAAAACATCTCTGTTTTGGTTAAACTACATCTCATTTTGATTATTTTGTAATGCAGAAGAGCTTGATGTGTGTATCTCTCTGGGTGTCTCCACACAAACTGCTGGAGCCTGATCCCCGCATGGCCCCATAGTGGGCAAGCTCAGCTGCCACATTGCAGGGCCAGTGTGGGGAGCTGAGCAGACAAGTGGCCTCTGACAGGGCAGTTAGAGATCCCACCACAGCCAGGGCAGGATGAGGCACTAGCTACATGAGCAAGCGCCCTGCCCCGTCTTCCTGGTGCACCCAGCCAGACCAAATTCTTGCCCTGGCCAAGACATGGCAGAAGAGGCACCAGCACATGGGCAGCCACTTCTTGGGCATGGGGTAAGGCTGCTATTTAACACATTGTTGGACTTTTCCCGAGGATATTTATTTATTTGTTATTTATTATAAACATTTATTAGCCGCCCCCTCATGCCCATGGCATCTCAGGGCGGCTTACAACATAAAATACACAGATAAAATCAGTTTAAAAAACACAACCCCATTCATCAAGATTTAAAATATCATAAAAATCTCAGGGGCGGCTGGTGGGTTTTGATGTTGGAGGGGCACAGGGGCAGTAAGGCCGGTGGGCCTAGGGGCAAAACCAGGGGGATGGTAGGCGGAGCCAGGGTGACGATAGGCGGAGCCAGGGGGACAGTAGGCCAGTGGCATGGCATAACCCAGCAGCAAGGAGTTCCCAGGGTTAACATTGCATGGAAGAAAACACAGTCTACAAGCACATCAAGCTTAAAATAATAATTTAAACCCAAAACACAGGGACTCATCCTTGTAAATCACCCCAGTCACAGCCTGAGTCCAATTTTACCACGCACATCCCATTTCCAGCATTTTGAACACAACTGAAATTGCATGACTTGCAGTGACATCTCAGGATTTCCAAACCTCAATTTTACCACACACAGTCCCCCCTGCACTAACCCACTAGCCCCCACTCCCCTCCCAGAGAACCCAGGAGTCCTGGCTCCCAGCCCCCCTGGTCTAACCCACTAGCCCCCACTTCCCCTACCAGAGAACCCAGGAGTCCTGGCTCCCAGCACCCCTCTGCTCTAACCCACTAGCCTGCCC
>QEPC01009717.1:1859112-1891207 GCA_003113815.1 Sphenodon punctatus
GCCCCCCATGTTCCCCCTGCTCTCCCCACCCCCCATGTGCCCCCCTATTTACTCACTGACAGTGGCTCCATCAGGCTCCTTTCTGTCAGGTCTGTCACTGTCCTGCTCCAGTCCGGACCTGATGGCTGCGCGGGAGCTCCCAGGCCCGAACTGTTCAGTCAGGCCTGGGATCTGCTGCACAGCCAGGTTTCCCCAAGTTGAGTTCCCCTCCACTCCTCCCTCCCAGAGTCAGGTCAGTTTGACTCGACACAGGGAGGGAGGAGGGAGGAAGGGACTCAGGGAGGGAGGGGGGGGCTGGGACCTGTGTGCGTGACAGGAGCTCCTAGCCCCCCCTCCCTGCATAGCTGCGGGATGGGCAGTTCATACCAGGGCGCCTGTATGCAGCATCCTGGTATGGACTTTTCCCCTGCCCAGCCCCTGCAATGGAATAGTGCCCCCCTGTGGCACTATTCCATTGCAGGCTCCCTTTACATGAAATGGATGGCGCTTCTAACTGCCCATTCTGCATAAAGGGAAAAAACACTTCCCTTTTGTCCCTGAAAGGCTTCCCTAGGAAGCCTTTTGGGGGGGGAGTGAGTCATCGGTTGTGTGCGCGTGCCTATTCGGAGCCACCTCTCAGAACCTGGTTTAGAGCAGCAACCTTCTGTTGCTGCTCTAAACCAGGTTCTTCAAGATGGCTCTGAACATTCACCACGGCGCGCGCAGCCACTTTTTTTTTTCCTGTGTCGGACTCGGGGCTGGCCAGCTGGGGGAGTCCTGGGGCCAGGAAGGGCATTGCCCCTCCCACCCTAGGTGGCTCACCGCCACTGAAAAGTCTTTAAAATACACCCCAACTACCCCACCCTCCCATCCTCCCCTCGGAAGGCCTGGGCGAACAGCCAGGTCTTACAGGCTTGATGAAATGCCAACAAACCTGGGGCCAGGCGGGCTTCCTCCAGGAGGGAGTTCCAAAGCTGCGCCCCGGCCACCAAGAATGCCCTCTCCATTGTGGCCCCCCTGTTTTACACGGGGGACCTCCAGAAAGGCATCCCCAGTGGACCAAAGGGATCGCTCTGAGGCGTGGAGGGCGAGACGGTCCCTGAGGTATGAGAAGCCCAGACCGTGCAGGACTTTATAGATCAACACTAACACCTTGAATCTGGCTCGGTACGCTATAGGCAGACAGTGCAGAGTACGGAGCACAGGTGTTATGTGCTCCCGCCGCCTCATCCCTGTAAGGAGCCGGGCCGCCGCATTCTGCACCACCTGCAGCCTCTGAACCAGAAACAAGGGAAGCCCCATGTAAAGCACGTTGCAGTAGTCTAGCCTCGAAGTGAAAAAGGCATGAATAAGAGTGGCCAGGTCGGGCCGGGAGATGTATGGACGCAGCCTCCATACCAGATACAGCTGGTAGAAGGCAACCTTAGCCACCAACTCAACCTGCCAATCCAGACGGAGACCTGAGTCCCAAACCACCCCTAGACTCCGAACCTGCTGGGCTACAGGAGGACGGACCCCCCCTACAAGGGGAGCCAGCACCTCTCTTGCCCTTCCCACCACCATCACCTCTGTCTTATCAAGATTAAGCTTCAGTCTGCTCTGCCACATCCAATCCGCCATGGCCTCCAAACATTGGGAAAGTAATGAGACAGCAGGACCTGGGTCAGTTGAAAACGAGAGGTACAGCTGAGTATCATCAGCATATTGGTGACATCGCACCCTGAACCCTCTCACGATCTCCCCCAGGGGCTGCATATACACATTAAATAATAACGGAGACAGGATCGAACCCTGCGGAGCACCACAGATCAAGGCCCAGGAGCTTGATGTTTCAGCCCCCAGTACCACCCGCTGGCTTCTCCCTGAGAGGAATGAGCAGAACCACCCTAGGACAGTCCCATCCAGACTCCCCAGGTCTCACAGCCATCTCAACAGCAGCCCATGGTCCATGGTGTCAAACGCGGCCGTGAGATCTAGCAGGATCAGAAATGTCGAACATCCTGCATCCATCTCCCGGCGGAGATCATCCACCAAGGCCACCAACACCATCTCAGTACCATAGCCAGGGCAGAACCCGGACTGAAAAGGGTCAAGGAAACTGATGCTAGCCTGGAGCTGCAGTGCCACTGCCCATTCAATAACCTTCCCTAAAAAGGGAAGAGTAGAGACGGGTCGGTAACAGGCAAGTGCATCCACATCCAAAGATGGCTTCTTCAGCAGGGGGAGCACCACAGCCTCCTTGAGACTGGGTGACAATCTCCCCTGCTGAAGGGACGCATTCACTACCCTAGCCAGCACTGCCCCCAAAGTCTCCCTGGAGGCTTTCACCAACCAGGACGGGCATGGATCTAATTCACAACTAGTGGCTCTGACAGACCCCAGGACATTCACTGCATTGGCTGGTGTCACTTCCTGAAACTCATCCCAGAAAGATCGATCAGACGGTGCCTCCATAACCTCGTGCCCCTCGCTTACTGCTTCCAATCTGGTGTCAAAGTTACTCTGGATCTGAGCGATCTTGTTTGTAACGTGGATGGCAAACTCCTCACAGCGGGCCTGGGACAAGTTCCCGTCCAGCCAGGCGGAGGGAGGCCAGACTGACCAGCCCCCACACCACCCGGAACAGCTCTACTGGACGCGACTTCGCAGATGCTATGAGGGCGGCAAAGAACTCCTTCTTTGCTGTCCTCACAGCCTCAACATAGGACTGCAAATGGATGCAGCATATAGCAACCAGTTGCTTGCCCCACCCTGGGGCTTGGAAAACATCTTGCAGTATCTGGCCCACTTTGGGTAAGGCTGCTACATGCTGCATCCTCAGCCTTTTTCCGAGGATGCAACTCATAGTAGCCAACTGTCTGCCTTGCCACATGTCGGGGTGAACACAATGCACTGCATCGCATGGATAGGCTGCCCTGAGTGGGGTAAGGCTGCCCAAGGCATGGTAAGTGCATAGTGTGGCTGTACCCTATGTACTGTGAAACAAATTATGATGGGGCAAAGCACGTGGCTGGATTGGTAGCATTTCTTATGTCAGTTGGCAATGATCCAAATTGAACAATTAGACTTTATTTTCTGGAAACTGCCCTGTGAGTTAATGTCACTGTGTTGTATTAAACATTTGAGTAACCAAATAAATTGCTGCAACATAACTATGAAATATTATCAGTAATACATAACATCACTAAAATCAGCATGTTCATGTGAGGATTGGAAGGAAAGGTAGGCCCTTTTTACACAGACACTCTAACACCGATAAAATGAGTGTTATGCTTTATTATACATGGTACAGGGCAACACTGCAGCCCTGCAACATGGGCCCTTTTCACAAGAGATGCCTCCACCCAGTTTTGCTGGGTGGAAATGAGTGGAGGCGTCTGTGTAAACACCACTTGTGGTGAGTGTAGGTGCATGCATGCTCATGCACAGCACCCATCTCCACCCACCACCCACCCATGGACCAATCGGCAGTGGAGTCCGTTGCTCCATGGATGGGTGGTGGGTGGAGATGGGTGTTGTGCATGAGCATGCACACACCTACACCCACTGCCTGCGGTGTTTACACAGACGCCTCCACCCATCTCCACCCAGCGAAACTGGGTGGAGGCATCTCTTGTGCAAAGGGCCCATGTTGCAGGGCTGCAGTGTTGCCCTGTACCAGGTATAATAAAATGTAACACCTATTTTATCGGTAAAAAGGGCCGTAGTGAATGTAATGCCAATTTTTTTTAATGGGTCAAGAAACTACAGACCAGTGAGTCTGACATTAGTACCAGGCAGTTTGGTAGAGGTCATTGTAAAGAACAGAATTATTAGGCATAGTTTTTGTAAAGGGAAGTCATACCTCACCAATCTATTGAAATTATGTAAAGCAGCCAGCAAGTACTTGGATTAGAGTGATTCAGTCAATATTTATTTGGGCTTTCAGAAAGCTTTTGACAAGGTCCAAGTTGACAAAGTCCAAATGAATTAGACATGATTAGATCAAATCCAATATTAACATTGTATAGGTCATAAATAGCTATTAGTCAAGTAAGTCACGTGACATAACCTCTAACTGTTGGGAGCTCGGAGTGAAGAGCAGGGAATGGATCACTCCATTATCAACTGTCTGTTGGGTAACCCTCCGAAGTGACTAAGGGCACTTATAGACGAGACAAAAAAGGCGGCTGATCCTTTGATCAGCTGCCTTTCTTTGCGCTCGTCTAAAGATCGAGGCAGGATCTTACCCCGCGTCTGAGGGGGCAGGTGATCCTGCCCCCTCAGATGCGGGTACCCAAAGTGCCGGCTTCACGCTGCACTTCCGGGTTCCCTGGGCTTGTGCGCATGTGCGGAAGGGCGCGCATGCACACAAAGACTCTGCACCGTGTCTGGATAGCAGACATGGCATACAGAGAAAAGCGGCGGGGGAATGCCGGCATTTAACGATCCCACTTGTAAGCGGGATCGTCTATAAATGACCTAAGAGTGGCCACTCTTGGAGACAGGATGCTGGGCTCGATGAACCATTGATCTGACCCTGCATAGCACTTCTTATTATCACTCTTGAGAAAACTAGTTAGTCGTGGGATAAGAGGAAGGGTCTTCTTATGGATCAGTAACTGATTAAAAGATATGAAATGAAGAGTAGGAATAAGTGGTCAGTTTTCACAACCGTGAGAAGTAAACAGTGGGTTATCTCTGAGAGTGGTGGTGTTTAATGTATTTATTGATGGTCTGAAAAAGAAGGTGAAGAAGACTCAGGCCATTTTTAAATGGACCGCTCCCCCCCCCCAGTGGTGGTCCATGGTCGTACTTTTGCGGGGGGGGGGGGTAGGCGCAGATGGATGCACACCCATCCCCACCCATGCCCCCATATGGAGAAACCTACATTTTTGTTGGCTGCTCTGTGTGGGGGTGTGCATGGAGGTGGGGTAGTGGTGTGTGTTTTGTAGGAATGTGCACATGAACACCCACCCACCCGCTGCTGCTTTCAAAATGGGACTCACCCACCCATGTCCACTGTGTGGGCATGAGTGAACATGAGTGGGTGTGTCTCATTTAAAAAGGGCTTCAAAATCAGGTGGCCAGGTTTGGAGATGGCACAAAGTTATTCAAGATAGTTAAATCCAATGCAGACTGTGGAGAGTTACAAGATGGGGCGTGACTGGGAAATAAAATGGCCAATGAAATTTAGTGTTGACAAGTGCAAAGCGATGCACAGAGAAAAGAATAATACTTGCTATGTTTATTTATTTATATAAAATTTGTATCCTGCCCCTCTTGCCCACAGGGCAGCCCGGGGCGGCGAACAACAATATAAAAATAAAACAATAAAACAATTTAAAACAGCTAAAAATACAAATACAGGGGGGAAAAGATCCTCCCCCCCTCCCCAAAAGCCTGGCAGAACAGCTAGGTCTTACATACTTGCACAATGTTAGGTTACAAACTAGGTATTACCACTCAGGTAGAAGATCTTGAAATCACTGCAGATAATTCACTGAAAAGATCATCTCAGTGTGCAGCAGCGGTCAATAAGGCAAACAGAATGTTAGGAATTACTGGGAAGAGGGTAAAAGATTAAATAGAAAATATCACAATGCACCTATCTAAGTCCATGGTGTGCACAAACCTTGAATACTGTATGTAGTTCTGTTCACCTCATCTCCAAAAGGACATAACACAAGTGAAAAAGGTGCAGAGAAGGACAACAAAGATGATTAGATATATGGAATGGCTTCTGTATGAGAAACACACTATCTACCACGCTTTAGGTAGCCGTACCCCACTCTGGGCAGCCAGGCCATGCGATGCAATGCATCATATGGCCAGCAGCCACCAAATGTTCCCCCTGTTCTGGGGCGGGGCAAGCAGCTGGCTGCTACACTTCACGTCCTCAGGAAAAGTCCAAGGGTGTGAAATGTAGCTGCCTTACCCAAAATGGGGTTAGGCTGCCCAAGACGGGCAACTCGTGTGACGAGATGCGCTTGTCCTGTCACATGAGATACACTGCTGTGGGGCCATGAGCGACGGGTGTAACGACCGGGTGATGTAACGGCTCTCAGTCTCGCCGTGCATTTCAGGGGGAGGGGGAGCCCAGAGGAGTGTGTGCATGTCCCTCTCCCCACCCCGACAAACATCTGATTGGGGGAGGGGGGCCCAGAGGAGTGGTTGCTCCTCTGGGCCCCTCCTCCCCCGATCAGCTGTTTGACGGGATAGGGAGAGGGGGACGCACATCCTCCCCATCAGCTGTTTGTTGGGTGGATCAGAGGGAGGAGGGGAGTCTGCGCTCTACCCAGGCTTCCCTCTCCCTGATCCACCTGACTGACAGCTGATGGGGGAGGGGGAGAAGAGGGCACGTGCTCTTCCTAGCTTCCCTTTTCCCATCAGCTGTCAGGCGGGGGGGGGGGGGAAGGGAGAGGGTTGCATGTCCTCCCCCCCCCAAAAGGGAAGTGGCAAGGAAGTCCTCTGCACCAACTAAGCAGGAGTTGGAGCATTCAGGCTGCGGCAGCAGCTCTGACAGGGGCAAGCCAGCCAGGCTTCCAATCTCAGCCACTGCCCTGCAGTGTGGCAGCAGCAATTGCCTGCTATGGGACCACGTAGGGATTGGCCCCTGCTGTTCATATGGCTGCACCCAATAACTTAGAGAAGAGATGACTGAGGGGCCATATGATAAAAGCTGGCAAAATCATGAGTGGTTCAGAGAAAGTAAATAGGGAGCTATTTTTTTTTACCCTTTCTCAGAATAATAGAACATAGGGACACCTGATGACCCCCTGACAGCAGATTTAAAACAAATAAAAGGAAATACTTTTTCATTCAGTGCACAATTAACCTGTGGAAGCCATTGCCAAGACATATTGTGAAGGCCAACCACATAAGTGGGTTCAAAAAGGGATTATATACATTCTTAGAGGACAGGTAATAAATGGCTATTAATGAAGTTGTTGAAGGGATGAGAGCTCTGACTTTGGATAACTGGGAATGATCAGCAGGAAATGGATCGCTGCATTATGGCCTGTTGGCACTCCTCTGAAACGATCAAAGCTGGCTACTGTAAAAGAAAGGATGCAGGGCTAAATGGACCTTGGTCTGACTGAGGATAGCACCTGTTACGCTCTTAGGCATTTATTAGGCATTTATCTGCTGCTTAAGCTTCCAAGTTCGACAATTTCTTAAACAATCAGTGATGATTTTTTAAATAATTCAATTTCATGATATACAGAATATATTTATTTATTTATTTATTTTTATTCTGTTCTCCCCACCTCAGTGGCTCAGAGCGGCTAACAAAACCATAAAAACAACAATATAAAAACACGTGAACAATTTAAAACATTAATCATAAAAACACACTCTCCCCCACAACCCTACCCCTCACCTCCACCCCCAACCCTACCCCACATCCCTACCCACTCCACCCTCCCCCTCCCCCTCGCCAAATGCCTGATGGAACAGCCATGTTTTTCATTTGTCTCTTATACACATCTAGATGTGTATAAGAGACAGTCCCTACCCACTCCACCCTCCCCCTCCCCCTCGCCAAATGCCTGATGGAACAGCCATGTTTTACAGTTATTCCAGAAGGCTGGAAGGTCCAGGGCTAATCGCGCCCCCACCGGGACGGAGTTCCACAGGCGCGGCGCAGCGGCTGAGAACGCCCTGCTCTGTATGCCCCCCCAAAACACCCGGGGGACCTCCAACAGCATGCCCCCAGCCAACCACAGGGGCCGATCCAGAACCCGGGGAGTGAGGCGGTCCCGCAGGTAAACATGGGCCAGACCGTGTAGGGCTTTATAGGTTAAGACCAACACTTTGAATCGGGTCCAGAAGATTATTGGCAGCCAGTGCTGAGACCAGAGCACCGGTGTAATATGTTCCTGGCGGCCCAGACCCACCAGAAGCCGGGCAGCCACATTCTGCACCAGCTGCAGCTCCGAGCCGTCACCAAAGGTAGCCCCACGTAGAGCGCATTGCAGTTGTCTAATCAAGAGGTAATAAAAGCACGGATGATTGTGGCCAAGTCCAGAACTGAAACCAGCAGCCGAAGCTGCCACACCAGATGTAACTGGCGGAAAGCACTCCTTGCCACAGTTCCACCTGGAGATCCGGGCGGAGATGCACATCGAGGAGCACCCCCAAATTCCGCACCTGGGACATCAGTGGAGGACAGACTCCACCAATCGATGGAGCCGTCACCTCCATCGACCTACCCACTAGCATCACCTCTGTCTTGTCAGGATTCAGTCGCAGTCGGTTAGCCCTCATCCAATCCCCCACAGCCATCAGACAGTGGGTAAGCACCGAGACAGCCGGGCCTGGGTCAGCTGAAAATGAGAGATACAGTTGGGTGTCATCCGCATGCTGATGACACCACACCCTGAACTCTCTGATCACTTCACTGAGTGGCTGCATATACACGTTGAACAAGAGAGGGAACAAAACTGAACCCTATGGGACCCCACATGGGAGGTCTCGGTAAGATGAAAAATAATCACCGAGTACCACCTGCTGAGTTCTCCCAGTCAGGAATGAGCAGAACCACTCAAGAACTGTCCCGCCCACCCCTACACTGTCCTGCAGGCGCGTCACCAACATCTCATGGTCAACAGTGTCAAATGCTGCCGAAAGATCTAAAAGGACCAACAGGGTCGATCAACCCTGGTCCTTTTCTCGGTGAAGATCATCTACCAAGGTCACAAGTGCTGTCTCAGTGCCATACCCCAGAAGAAAGCCAGATTTTGAAAGATCCAGATAACTGACACGGTCCAGATGCCCCTGGAGCTGCTGAGCCACTACCTGTTCAATAACCTTCCCTAAAAAGGGAAGGTTAGAGACAGGCCGGTAGCTGGCAGGGGAGTCAGTGTCAAGTGATGGTTTCTTGAGCAGAGACTGGACCACCGCCTCTTTGAGACAGCTCGGCACTCTGCCCTCCCGCAGGGAGGCATTGACCACCCCGGCCAGCACTGGCCCCAGTGTCTCCCGGCAGCTCTTAACCAGCCAGAACAGGCACGGGTCTAATTCACAAGAGGTGGCTCGAACAGTCCCAAGCACCGCCACCATGTTGGCGGGTGTCACCAACTGAAAGTGATCCCATAAAATTGGACAAGCTGGGGCTTCTGCAGCCTCTACTCCACCCACTACATTAAGTACAGCATCAAGGTCTTGGTGAATCTGAGCGATTTTATCAGCAAAATAATCTGCAAAAAGGTCACAGCGGGCGGAAGATGACTCAACCCCTGGGTTGAGGGAGGCCAGACTGACCAGCCCCCTCATAACCCGGAACAACTCCGCTGGATGGGATTTAGTGGATGCTATGAGGGTAGCAAAGAACTCCCTCTTTGCTGTCTGCATAGCCATGGCATAGGCCCATAAACTGGCTCTATGTCACAATCTGTCAGCTTCAGCATGAGAACGACACCACCGTCGCTCCATCCATCGCCCCTCTAGCTTCAGGATCCGCAGGACCTGCTCCTTAGAGAACCAAGGAGGCCTGCGAGGCCGCCGCCTGGGCAACGGACGTCTGGGAGCCGTTTGATCGATGGCCTCAGTTAGCATGATGTTCCAAAGCTCAACGAGGTCATCGATGAGATGGTCGTCAAGGTCAGAGGGTAACTCCCCCAGAACATCTAGAAACCACAATGGGTCCATCAACCTCTGGGGGAGGACCATTCTAATAGGTCCCACACCCTGCCGGGGGCAGACATGCGCTAGAAGGGAGGTCTGCAGGAGGTAATGATCCGTCCATGACAAGGGCATAGTTGTTATATCCCCCATTAACGCAGCACCCGCCTCAAGGCCAGTGCAGAACACTATATATCTCTATTGGATCATCCAATATATCTCTCGATTGGATGCAAGATAAAAGCTGATGTACACAAGTAGGGTCAGATAAAGTTCTCTAGAAAACTTAAATACAATTGCTTTTCCAGTGGGTTGGTGGGATAAGATCCTGCTCGCACCTTCATTTAAAAAAATTAAATGAAGGAAAGCAAATCCAAGAAATAAGTTTTACTCCCCTTATTTGCAGTAAAAAAATTCTTATCTTAATTCCCACTGATATCTCTGGCTAGGGTTCTTTTCCTACATAAAGCAGATGTAAAGTGCCATTGAGTCTCCACTCTACAACACTTTGGCCCTTTTCACACAGACGGTCTAACACTGATAAAATGGGTGTTACTTTTTATTATACATATTGCAGGTGTGCTCTATGGGTGCCCTGCAACATGTATAATAAAATGTAACACTCATTTTATCAGTGTTAGAGTGTCTGTGTGAAAAGGACCTTTGTTAAAGCAGTCTGTTATAATGACTGAAAAAGTCTGAGGTGCCTGAAATGGAATCTGATCTCATAAATGTTTCTGCCTCTCAGTGAGTGAGGAAGAAACCATTTCTGAGGGATTAACACCAGCGCTAAAATTTATGAATTAAAATTGCAACAGGTGCCAATTTAATATGTGTGCATGTGTTAAACAACTAAAATGAGACAACAATATATTTAATAATGGCTTCATGTAATAAATGGTAAAAATATTACTGATTCCTTTCTGAAACTGAAAAGGAGTCTTCTTGTGAATACAGTGTTTTCTATTGTACTGTCAATTCCCCCCACCCCCTAATTTATCTTTGCTAGAGGACCATATGGGGAATTAAATTCTTTGGAGGACATTCTTATAATGAGTGGATCTTTCTAAACCACTGGTGCCAGGAACTGAAGCTTTCTAATGCCTCTAAATTAGGTGACATTTTCATAATAAGAGTTACCATTGCAATATAAACTCTCAGCAGAGGAAACAGTAGAAGCAAAGTGAAATGTAAGAAGTGAAAATGACAATAAGTTTGTATGACTAGGATACTCCAACATTACTAGGTTTATGCCTATTCTTAGTCTGAATATGGTATATTTTGATGGGTTTCTAAAGCCACTGTTCCATCTTAAATAAATACCATTTACTGCCTGCAATTTGACCCTCCAGCCAGGCTCAACAATGTTATTATAGTCTCCTACTCCTACTCTCAATCAAACACTGATGTGGGAAGTTTCTGATGCCAGAGATGAAAGAGTCTCAGCAGCTGTTTTGCAAGGCCTCGTTGATCTCAGTGTGGAAAAAAGTGAATAAGTTGGAATATTAAGTGTATCTTAGCACTCTTTAAGGGCAACATAACTAACACATACTTCTTTGTTTGTTTTGGCAGGTGTATCTGCACAGTTCTGGCCTTGTGTAGGGTTTCCAATTCCATGCCCATGTTACTGCCAGATATAATGATTGTTAAATCCACACCTATGAACATAAATGGGTTTTTGCTTATACATTTTTCTTTTGACCATGTATCTTTTTCAGACTGACCAATCATGGATAAACTTCATAGCAGGTATTTAGTGGGTAAAGCAGAATCCCTCTTACTAATAGTGATTGGTAGTAAGATAAACAAATATCTAGTTGAAACCTCATATCCACAACATGCGTGAGAAGGGAATACAATCTTCCAACTTTGATCTCATTGCCAAAAATATTCCATTGTCCTCTTGCATTGCAGTTGTTCCTGTATTTGTCTGGCGGCATCCCTTGCCGCTCTAGCAGAGCTGGCCTCAGAGGTAGTGTTGGACTCCCCCAGGATCGTGGTCCTTGGGGACTCATGTCGATGCCAGCCTTGTAGGAGCGGAGCGGGAGTTCATGGCCCCCATGGCCACCATGGCAACGATGGACTTGTCCCAAGTGGTCAACTGCCCGACTCATGTGGGGGGACATATCCTTGACCTGGTCTTCTGGTCTGGCCTTGAGGCGGGTGGTCCGTTAGTGGGGGATGTGAGATCTATGCCCTTGTCATGGATGGACCATTATCTCTTGCAGACCAGCCTCCTAGTGTGCCCCCTCCAGAAGGGGAATGGACCAGTTAGGTTGGTCTGCCCTCGGAGGTTGATGGAACTGCAGCGGTTCCAGGAGGCTCTGAAGGAGTTTTGGCCACTCTGTCGATGTGCTGGTACAGCATTGGAACACCTTACTGGGGGAGGCCCTTGACAGGGTGGCTCCAAGATGTCCCCTGCCCCCGTCTCATCACCACAGGGCCCCTTGGTTTACTGAGGGGCTGTGGTGTATGAAGTGGGTAGGCAGGAGACTAGAGCGACGCTGATGTTGGACTTGCTCTGAATCTGACTGATTTCTCCATAGAACCCAATTGCGGTCCTATGTTGAGGCTGTGAGGACAGCAGAGAAGGAATTCTTTGCTGCCCTCATAGCGTCTGCAAAGTTGCATCCAGCTAAGCTGTTCCGGGTGGTGCGGGGGCTGGTCAGTCCGGCCTCCCTCCGCCTGGACGGGGACTTGTCCCAGGCCCGCTATGAGGAGTTTGCCACCTACTTTGCAGACAAGCTCGCTCAGATCCAGAGTAACTTCAACACCAGGTTGGATGCAGTAGGAGAGGAGCATGAGGTTATGGAGGCACCGTCTGGTCGATCTTTCTGGGAGGAGTTTCAGGAAGTGATGCCGGCTGATGCTGTGGATGTCTTGGGGTCTGTTCGAGCCACAAGTTGTGAACTAGATCCGTGCCCGTCCTGGTTGGTAAAAGCTTCCAGGGAGACATTGGGGCCGGTTCTGACAAGGGTGGTTAATGCATTCCTTCGGCAGGGGAGGTTGTCGTCCAGTCTCAAGGAGGCTGTGGTGCTCCCCCTGCTGAAGAAGCCTTCGCTGGATGTGGACGCACTCGCCAGTTACCGTCTTGTCTCAAATCTTCCCTTTTTAGAGAAGGTTATTGAACGGACCGTGACTCTGCAGCTCCAGGCGCATCTGGACCGTATTGGTTTCCTTGACCCTTTTCAGTCTGGGTTCTGCCCCGGCTATGGTACTGAGACGGCGATGGTGGCTTTGGTGGACAATCTCCGCTGGGAGATGGATGCAGGATGTTCTTCGCTCATGATCCTGCTAGATCTCTTGGCCACTTTTGATACCGTGGACCATGGGCTGCTGCTGAGACGGCTGTGAGACCTGGGGGGTCTGGATGGGACTGTCCTTGGGTGGTTCCGCTCATTCCTCTCGGGGAGAAGCCAGCAGGTGGTGCTGGGAGCTGAAACATCGAGCTCCTGGGCCTTGACCTGCAGTGTTCCGCAGGGTTTGATCCTGTCTCCGCTTTTGTTTAATGTGTATATGCAGCCCTTGGGGGAGATCGTGAGAGGGTTCGGGGTGCAATGTCACCAATATGCTGATGATACTCAGCTGTACCTCTCATTTTCAACTGACCCAGGGTGACCCCTGTGGTCTGCCGGGGGCGCTTTCCTGGAGGTCTCCTGTGTTAAACGGGGGGCCACAATGGAGAGGGTGTTCTCGGTGGCCGGGCCACGGCTCTGGAACTCCCTCCCGGAGGAAGCTCACCTGACCCCTTCTCTGATGACTTTTCGCCAAGCCTTTAAGACCTGACTGTTTGCCCAGGCCTTCAGAGGGTAGGGTGGGAGGGTAGGGTGAGTGGAGGGAATTTTTGGGGTGGGAGGATATTTTTAAATCATTTATATTTGATAATGTTTTATGTGTTTTATTATTGTTTTATTTGATGTGAGCCGCCCCAGAATGCCGTAGGCATGAGGGGGCGCCCAATAAATATAAATAAATAAATAAATATATAAATAAATAAATTTGTCCAAAGCAGTTTGCATACTCCTTGAGGCTGGAATCTTGTCTTCAGAGTGTAAAATGAGATAGACATTTATTGTGTCACTTAAATAATAAAGAATGAAAGCAACATACATTTTAATAATCAGTCATTAACTTAGTGCTCAATGATAGTTCCCTTAGCAAAACCAGAATAATAGGCTTGTGTAGAGGTGTATTAAAAGGAGAGGAAGGGTAAGGATGTCCTAGGGAAGAAAACCAACAGATATCTTGTATACATTTGCATGTGTTAATTTATGCAAATTAAAAACAGCCCACTGTTGTGCTAAAAATAAAATCCAGTCAAGTTGCAACCTTAACTTGGCCATCTAGGTAGCAGTCTCACTCACAATCTAGTACCATACACATGAACACACCCACTTCAGGACCACTCTACACTGGTTACACTCCAGCAATCTCCACAGCCACTGTCCTCAACACAATACAGGTATAGTGGCTAGTGGCTCCTCGCTGAGGGTGTTTTCAGACATGATGGTGGCATCAGGGCCAGCCTTACTCCAGGGCGGTTAGGGGCAGCCACCCAGGGCCCTGCGCTTGGGGGGCCCCCGCGGGTTTGGGGTTTTTAAAATTTACTTATGTTTTAAAATCGGGTCAGGTGGGAGGGGGGCAGTAGGAGTGAGGGAGAGGCAGAGGCCCCACCTCTCCCACATTCCCCACACACAGCCTCCGCTGCCAGCACAGTCTCAGCCAGGGGGAATGAGAGGCAGAGGCCCCGCCTCTCCCTCAGTTCCCCTGGCTGAGAGACTGACAGGCACTGAAGGGGGGTGGGGAGTGAGGGAGAGGTGGGGCCTCTGCTTCTTCCCTCCCTTCGGCTGGCAAAGCCGCCGGTGGAAGGTATAAGGCCCCACATTTCTTCCCTGCCCTGGGCCCTGCTTACAGTAAGACCGGCCCTGGGCCTGCACACCGAGTGCAGGCTCTTCAATGAACGCCTATCATCTGCTCGGAGCATGGTGAAGTGGACATTTGGCCAGCTCAAGATGCGTTGGCACCTACTCATGAATGGGAGCCAGTTTGATCTGCAGCATACCACCATCCTTGTCCTGGTGCCCTGCATCCTGCACAATATTTGCAAGACCGGTGGAGCTGCCCTTGACAACACCCCATCGGTGCAGCGAACGGGTCCCATTCCCCTATACCAACATGTCCAGGGTGGGGCATTCCGGCGCATATCTGAGGAGAACCAGGATGCTCCGTAGGTGCATAGTTGCCCAGATGGCTGGCAACTAACCCTTGCTGTTGACTGCCGCTCCCCCCCCCAACGAATTGAGTAAGCAGTCCCAATAAATACAGATATGTATGTTCTACAATCCCCATGTGTGTTATCAGTTGGGTACTAGGGGTTCCCCAGTCCTGTGTGACCCGTGTCCCACTCCACAGGGTCACCTACTGGCTTGTAGCCATGGCATGCGTCACGCTCCAGGCTGCGGGCCGTCTCCAGATGGCAGCTAGCATGGGCAGTACTATAGTGTTATCCATGTGCAGGCCTGTACTTGAGCATGGGTGGTCTGTTGTCTCCCCCCTGGCTCCTGACAGGCCGGAGCTGTATAGTTCCTGCACCTGTATTGTGCATGACATGCCCCCGTATGCAGGTTTCAAGACCCCCCCCATGCATGGGGCCCCCTTGACAAAATGATCAACATAGAGGTATAGTACAGCAACTGTTTATTGGGGTGAATGTACAAGGGGTGTGTGTGTTTACTTCTTGCGGGGCCTTCCCTATGCCCACTTCAGCGCACCACCGGGGCTCGATCCCCTGCAGGCCCTTGCTGCCACTGTCCTCTGAGAGTGGCAGCCTGATGGCACAGACTCTCTATCATCCACAGGCCGCTCCGCTCTGGGCTGAGGTACTGGACCCTGAGATGTTGGAACGTATGGTAAGGGTTACAGTAATGCTGGGAATGTTACCCCTGCACCATAGCCCTTTTGGTGGCCCTCTGGTGTTGCCATGGATCTCCATGCTGCATCCCCCTTCTCCCATCCCTCTGCAGGTAGCGATGTGTTCTCCCACCCCCACCCCTCTTTAGCAGACAGATATGTGGTCTGGCTTACCAGAGCTGGTGGGGTGACCGGCATGGGCAGTTGCTCACCTGGGGGTTCCGGGATGTTCAGGGGAGGATGTGGTTCCTGGAGTATGGGTCTTGAAGGCAGCTGTGGAGGAACCGGGAGGGGTGCGGCCCAGAAAGGCAGCCCCACAGGCTGCTGTTGTGGGGCTATGTGGGGGAGAGGGATCCTGTGCACGAGGCCAGGGAAGGGGTGCTGCTGGGGAAACCAGGGTTGACCGAAGTGCTGGGGAGGGGGCACCTGCACCTGTGGGAGGGCGCCCCAGTGGTAATCAGCTGCCACCCCTCCATCTGGGCCTGGAGGGCCCATGTTATGCTGGGGTTCTCTCCACAGGAGCCCCACAGCCTCCCCTATGAGATCAAGGACCCATGTGGAGGTCCCCTCCAGTGTGACATGGCCCCTCGCCCTCTCAGCCCTGTAGAGCCGCATCTCGCAGTGGAGGGTGGCAGTCTGGTGCCTGTCCCACAGGTGTTCGGTGCAGGAATGGTTGAGCATGACTGCCAATATGTTCTGGTCCCATCCCCCTCCCCTCTTTGCACCTCCCTGGTGAGGACGAACTCCTCAGAGTGCACTTTAGCTAACCTTCTGGTTTCCTCCAGCAGTTCCCTCCCCAGATCTTCTCTCCTCCTCCAGTTCCTGGCCTGCATCTCCCGATTCCTTTCAGCACTGCCAGTGGCAGCAACCCTTGCAGGACCAGGGTGCTCATCTGTGGATGACATGTGATCCCATTGGTGTGTGTTGCTTGCCATGTCCATACCCTGTAACCCTAGCAGTGCATCCGTTTCGCCAGAGGAAGTGCCTGCCCCCCTTCCCTGTCTGTCCCTATGGTGGTTCTGGCCAATCGGGTGGGGTCCCCGTATTCTCGTCCCCTGTGCCAGAGCACTGTGCTTGCCCCATATGAGAGCACCTTCACCTGGGGCCATGTTGTCCCATCTCCTCCTTGTGGGCATGTCTCGTGGTCCCTCCTCCCTTGTGACACCCCATCTGCATTCCTGTCAGGGGATGTTAGCCTGTGTGGCTAGGTTACGCAACAGTGATGTGCACCGACCCTTCCCTGTCATGCATGGGGAGTGGTTTGATCTAGGGGCTGCCCCTGTGGCCAACCTGCTACCCCATTGCCCTGGCACTGCCCACGACCAATCCCTTTTGCGTTTTGGCCTGCCATCGTTGTCCTGGGTCTTGGGGGTGCCACCTGTTCCTCCTCAACCACCTCCTCCACCACGACCTCCTCCTCGTGAACCTTGAGGTTCCCTTGAGCTGTAATGGGAATGGGGATCCATCAGTTAATCCCTGCTTGCCGGCTTTTTCACTGGTTACTGTGGCCGGGACCCTGGTCCCCCTCCCCCTTCCCTCTCACCCCCCCACTCTTGGACCTCTCCCCCCCCCACACACCGAGCCCTCCCCTCCCCACCCCCACCCCCCAGGCCCTGGTTGTGTTCCTACCTCAATCATCTTCCTCCGTGTTCTGGGAGGTGTCCCGGGTCTCTGTCCGCTCCGCGTGTGGTCCCTGTCCTCACGGCCTGTTGCCCTGTGGGTTTTGTGGGCACACACGGAGAGTGATGTTTGTGTGAGCATCCTGGCTGGCTTCACCAGGGGCAGCGGTCTTCCCCTGCTTCGGAGGGTCAGGCAGGGGGGTGTTGTCAGAGCCCTCCATCTGCCCCTGGCAAAGGTGGTGTCGTGTATGCAGGCAACAATGTCCCCATCCATGCAGAGGAACCAGTCCAGCTCATCATGGAACTCCATTGTACTCATGGCACGGCTGGACTTGAGATTGTTGTCTTTGATATACTTGTATTCGGACCTCAAGTCCTTTGCCTGCTGCATGCACTGGGTTACATCCCTATTTTACCCCTGCTGCTGCATATCCTGGGTGATGGCTTCATAGACCTGTCTGGTCTTGTAGCTGCACATCAGGTCATTTTTTATTTATTTATTTATTTATTTATTTAGTAGATTTCTATACCGCCCCATCCTGCACAGCAGCTCGGGGCGGTTAACAACAATAAAAAACCATTTAAAACATTTAAAATACAATTATAAAACATATCAATAAGACAGGGTGGTATAAAAATAAATATACAGGTGGGGGATTAAAAATCACACACCCCCCTCCCTCCCAAAGGCCTGGGCAAACAGCCAGGTCTTACAGTTCTGCCGAAATGTCAAAAGGCTTGGGGCCTTGTATTCGGACCTTTTTGGCCCCCCCCACGAGTATGAAGTCCCTGGTCTCCTGCCTCAACCAGGGCTCCCGCTTTTGAGTACCGCATGGGGGGGAGGGCATCCGACTTGGCGGCTTGCAGCCCACCTGCTAGCTGTAGTGAAAGTGGAGCTGGTTGTCTCCTGTTGGGGGTATTGCATGGGGGTTAGCATCTGCCCCACGGCCCCCCTTATGCTCCCATTGGGGGATCCTTCCCCTCTCTGCTGTGAGGTCATGGCAAGGTTACCTGGCTGTCACAGAGGCCCTCCTCAGCCCTCTCCCCAGTGGAGCATTGCTCCTGTGTCTGGGTGCTCTCCTGGGGGGGGGCGGGGTGGTTAACGGTTAGCTGTCAGCTGCCCGCCCTGTGTTCCCTTGGGATGGTTTCTGGTATTGGCACGCGCCCCCCCCCCATGGTTGTTGGGGTACCCTTACTCTTACCTCACTGTCAGTAGTGCTCCCTTCCCTGTGCCCTATGGCCAGTGTGGTCTGGGGGATTTATTAATTATTTATTTATAAATATTTATTAGCTGCCCCCTCATGCCTATGGCATCTCGGTGTGGCTTACAACATAAAACACAAAAATAAAATACCCTAAAAAATCCATTTAAAAATACGCAACCCCATTAATCAAATTTAAAATATCATTAAAATATCTTAAAAATCCCCCTGGAGTGGGTGCAGATGGAGCGGGTGTAGCGGTCTGCCCTCGACCCTGTGATAGGACAGGTGTGCTGTTTTTAGCCATCCTTCCCTCCTTCTTTCTCCTCTCCTGGCCCATTGGGCCAGCACCCCTCCCCTGGGTGTCCCAGGTTCCCTTGCCTTACCCTGGTCTGTCCTGCACATGTCGCGGCACTGGCTCCCTTCATCTTGTTGGATGCTTTCCATCCTGACATTTTGGGAGCCGGCGCACTGCTGTCATGTTTCGGGTCCCCTTTAAGGGCTCCCGGCTGGGCGTGCGGCGTCTCCCCCCATGGGCGTGTGTGCTTGGGGGCACCTGTGTGGCCTCTCTAGCCATTTCTCTGTGGTATTGGCAGACCCATCCCCATGGGTGTGGGTGTTTTGTTTTTTACATGGACGGGTAGGTGTTGAACACTAGGGATGTGTGAACACTGGGGGGGTTTGGTGTTCGGCCCATTTGGGGTTTGGCCCCCCCAAAACCATTCAGGTTTGGGCTGTTCAGCATGAACCTGTTCGGTTTCACTGAACCCATTTGGGGTGGCAGGGGGGGGACCCAGTTTTCCCTCCCTCTGCCAGGCTGTGTAGGTGGAAGGGGCACCAGGGCTCACCTCCCCACCCCACCCTGCCCAGTCTGGTAAAAAAAAAAAAAAAAACCAACCCCCCCACCTCAGGGATTGACCTACCTGGTGGTGCTGGGGCTCTGGCCCCGAGTCCGGTGGCGGTGGTGCTCCAGAGCAGTTCAGGCCTTTTCTAGACTTTCTGGGAACTTAAGGAGGGGCTGGAAGCCCTCCTTTAGTTCCTGGAAGGCCTAGAAGAGGCCTGAACCACTCCAGAGCACTGCCGGAGCTGGACCCACCCTCGCTGCTGCTGCCGGACCCAGGGCCGGATCCCTGCCACCACCAGATAGATCGATCCCTGGGTTGGTTTTTTTGTTTTTTTTTTACCAGGCTGGGCAGGGTGGGATGGGGAGGTGAGCCCCGGCACCCCTTCCACCCACGCAGCCTGGAGGGGGAGGGAAAACCAGGTTCCCCCCTGTCCCCTGCCCCCCACCTGAATGGGTTCAAAACTCGAACTTTGTTTGGTCGGTTCGGGCGGGGGGCAGTTTGGGTTTGGGGTGTTCGTGAATGGTCCAAACACCAAACCCCCAAACTCTGTTTGCACATCCCATCTCCACCCATGGGGCATGCCATCTCCTTCCCTGCTGCTCTGTGGGTGTTGGTGGGTGGGTCATGAACTTGTACCCACCCACTTGTGGATGTTTACATGGGCACTCTCACACCCATCCAATGTGTGTTTATGGGTGCTCGTAGGTGGGTGATGTCCATGTAAAAGAGGCCTTTGTCTCCTAAATCTTTATCTCCTAAATTAAATCTTTTGTTTTTCAGAACTAAAGATCTAATCCTGACTCTTCTCCAATGTTTGCAAATGTACAAGAATGAAAAAGTAGCACGATTGCCATGGGTCTTCTATATGAGGAATGGGAGGAGATATGTTACAAAGAAGCTGTTCTGAGGAAATCTACATCCTCATGGTACAATTTATTCTGATTTTCTTAGGGTCCCCCTCTCCTTTGTAACAAAGCTACGTATGTGCACCTGCAACTTTGCATATATATTCCTGTCTCTCCCTCTGTTCCCCTCCCCTTTGATTCTCCTCCCTTCTCTTTCTTAGGGCATTTTCAGACAAGATACTCTGCAGCTGGTGCAGAATGCGGCGGCCCGTCTCCTTACTGGAATGGGAAGGCGGGAGCACATAACACCTTTGCTCCGTGCTCTGCACTGGTTGCCTATAGCGTACTGAACCCGATTCAAGGTGTTAGTGTTGATCTATAAAGCACTGTACGGTCTGGGCCCCTCATACCTTGGGGACTGCCTCGCCCTCCGTGCCTCAGAGCGATTCCTGTGGTCCACCGGGGGCACCTTTTTCGAGGTCCCCTGTGTAAAGCGGGGGGCCACAATGGAGAGGGCATTCTCAGTGGCCGGGCCATGGCTTTGGAACGCCCTCCCAGAGAAAGCCCATCTGGTCCCAGGTCTGTTGGCATTTCGGCGAGCCTGCAAGTCCTGGCTGTTCACCCAGGCATTTGGAGGGGAGGTTGGGAGGGTGGGGTGGGGATTCTTTTAAGAGTTTTTATGTGGGGGGTTTGTATTATAAAATTGTTTTAAGGAGATTTATTATTGTTTGTTTTTATGTTGCAAGCTGCCCCGAGATACTGTAGGCATGAGGGGGCGGCTAATAAATATTTATATAAAGTAAAAAATAAAAAACCTACTCAACCATTATATATGTTACAGGGCTGCAGTGTTGCCCTATGGGTGCTCTGTAACATGTATAGTGGGTGGGAGGTGGGTGGGTGGGTAGTGGGTGGAGAGCGTGGTCCTTTTTGCATGGCTGTCCCCCTTCGTCCATGTGTGTCGGGGAGTGGGCAGGGGTATGTGTGTGTGTCTGGGATCACCACAGCAGGTTGGTGGGGGTGCGTGCATGCTCTCACACTCCACCCACCTCCACCCATCACCCATGCACGGAGCAACAGGTGCCAATGGTGGATGCTCCATGAGTAGAGATGGGTGGAGGTGGGTGGGTGTCCGTGGGACGGGGTGTCCGTGGGACGGGCTGTCCACACACTGCCCACCCGCCGCTACCCCCACCCATCCCCCATGGACTGCGGAGGTAATGCGGACCGTGTGGAAATGGCCTGTCTTGTCTGAAAACACCCTTAGATTGTAAGCTGGGACAGATGGGAAGGGAACTGTCTATAATTGATTATTGTAACGTGCCCGGCAATTGCTGGCACTATATAAATATTTTAATAATAATTAATAATAATTAATACAATAAATTATATATATAAATGGTGCAGTGCAGTGCTTCTCTACGCCAGTCCACGGGAGAGGTTAAGGGTGGCACAGTTGCAGGGGATAGGACAACTCTCATTTAGAAAGTTAAAATACAACTTGCTTTGTTAACATGGTCTGGGCCCTGCCTATTTGCGAGATCGCCTCACTCCGCAGGTTCTGGACTGGCCCCTGCGGTCATCTGGGGGCGCCCTGTTGGAGGTCCCCTGGGTTTCCCGGGGGGGGCACGCGGGACAGGGCATTCTCGGTGGCCGCACCGTGCCTGTGGAACTCCCTCCCAGTGTGGGCCCGTCTGGCCCCAGACCTCCCAAGTTTCCATAGGAATTGTAAGACCTGGCTGTTCCGCCAGACGTTTGGTGAGGGAGAAGGGTGAGGGAGGATGGGATGGTGGGGGTTATGGGTTTTTTTCTCTCTCACCATTATTTAATGTTTTATATATATTATTGTATTTTTATTGTATTGTATTGATGATTTGTTAGCCGCCCCAGGTTGCCTGGCAGGAGTGGTGGGGCATACATTTTAAAAATAAATAAATAAATAAATAAATAACACTAGTATTTAAAAACTGATAGCTAAAAATGTATTAGGTGACATGTTTTAATACCACATCTTTTATTTTAGTCTAGACTGAAAGTGTGCAAACTGTGGCTCAGAAGCTGCATACGGCTTTTATTTTATTTTAATTTTTTTATTTTAATTAAAATTTTTATCCTGCCCCTCCTGCCCACAGGGCAGCCCGGGGCAGCGAACAATAATATAAACGCGAAAACAATAAAACAATTTAAAACAATTAAAAAATCACCAATTCAGGGAAAAGAAACCCACCCTACCCCCATCTCACCCACCTACCCCTCACCCTTGCCAAAGGCCTGGCAGAACAGCCAGGTCTTACATAAACGCAGAAATAACAGGGGAGTGGGAGCCAACCGAGCTGTTCAAGTGAGGCTCTTAGGCCCAGGGCTGATGCTGGGTTCTTCTCTGCCTTAATTACCCTGTGCCTTACTTCAGGTCTCAGTAGCTGTATTACAGCTGCTCCTCAGAATCTCAGCAGCCAGGATGTGTGTGTCTCGTGGCTCTCAACCACATGAAGACTTCAGTGTGTGGTTCTTGGGGTTGGGAACTTTTTCCACCCCTGTTTTAGAGAGACTCAAGGTGGTTTTTAGATGTGATGAGTTCCACCTCAGCCACAGAATGCTCTAGGCTGTGGCGGGAGTTGTCACTCCGGCTGGGACTCAGCCTGGCCACCGAACAAACACTATGGCGGCCGGGACGGGCAGGGGGCGGGGAGACTGATGGACGTGTGTTTGCATGTTCCTGCCCCCATTCTATGTGGAGCGGCCAACCCGCCTCCCCGAGAGACAGTCATGGTGGCCTCTGGCAACCGCCATAAGCACAGTGGGCCTGCTTTACCACTGGTTGGGTAGCCCTTACCCAGTTGGTAGTGGCACTTAGCCCAGGCTGTGAGTTGGGGATGGTCCTGACTCACAGCCCAGGTTAATGCCACCGCTGACTGGGTAACGGCCCGGGTTAACATCTGGTGGGTGCCTTCAGGCATGATGGTGGCACCCAGTTTAATCCATGCGAAAGCAGATTAAACTATGCCACCCAGGGCCGGCCTTACTGTAAGCGAGGCCCAGGGTGGGGAAGAAATGTGGGGTCTTATACCTCCGCCGGCGGCTTTGCTGCTGGTGGGTGGAGGGCCTAGGGGTGATCTCTGGCTCAGGGGGCGCTCCCTGGCCCAGGGGTGGTGCGCTACCCGGACCTGGGCTTGGGGATGGGCGGAGGGGCACTCCCCTCACTCTGCTGCCTCTGACCTGGGTCCTGCACCGCCCTCCCCCTCCGCTGCCTGGTGAAAGTAGAGGCCCCGCCTCTCCCTCACTTGCCCCCACCCCAGTGCCTGTCAGTCTCAGCCAGGGGAACTGAGGGAGAGGGGGGGCCTCTGCCTCTCATTCCCCCTGGCCAAGACTGTGCTGGCAGAGGAGGGGGGGCGCAGAGTGTGGGAGAGGTGGTGCCTCTGCCTCTCCCTCACTTCTGCTGCCCCCCACTTGACCCAATTAAAAAAACCCAACAAACTAAACCCACGCCCCTCCCCCCCCGCAAGCGTGGGGCCCTGGCCGTCACCCCTAACCACCTTGCAGTAAGGCCAGCCCTGTGCAGGCCACAGGATAGGCTTTCATGAGCCACAGGCTCAGCAGGTAGGCGGGGTCCCCAATCACCACCGGAGCCATGGATACCCCATCAATCACCCGGTACAGGTTGGGGGGCAATCTCCCTATTGAACATGCGTGCATAGAAGGGGGACACCTGCAGAATGCACGCATCATGGCTCCTCCCTGACTGACTGGTGTACACATCACCAAAAAGGGCACCTGTGATCCACAACAGTCTGGAGATTTAGTGAGAAATCCTGCTTTCGGTTTAGATAGTCCGTCTTGGCATGTAGGGGTCGGATGATAGGGATGTGGGTGCTGTCTATCGCCCCTATGCAATGGGGGAAGCCCATGTCTTCAAAGCCGCAGATCATGACCTCTGGATCCAGAGCTGGATGACCTGCTCGAGCAGAAGCTCCACTATCAGGTCACACACATCGTCAAGTGCCCTGTTAACAGTCGCGGTCCCCAATTCGAACTGCTCCCCAACGCTTCAACAGGAATTGGGGGTAGCAGCCTCCACACTGCCATAGCCAATTGCATCCCTGGCATCAGTGGATACTGCATGTTGGTCGCTCGCCTATGGAGATGTGGGTTCAGGAGCTCTCCGAGCCTGGTCAACAGGGAGCGGTTCATGCGGAAGTGATCCATCCATTCCTTGTCTGTCCAGGTAGCCAGCATGTTCTCCCACCATTCATTGGTGTGTGACCACATCCAATTCATCCTTCGCATCGGGACAGTGACACGATGTCCGTATAGGTTGAGAGGCTACCGGGAAAGGACAAGCCACATGTCCTGGAACACTGCTGTTCCGAACAGGGCATCTTGGTGGGCAGCTACCCTCCTTGCCCATCACAATGATGCTGCTCAGTGCATGTTGGTCGCTCTTGTGCACTGTTTTCCATTGTTGTAGAAGTGGGGCCCTGGCAGTAGTAGCTCAGCCCATTGCTGGAACACCTGGACCAGGATCATGAAGCAAGATGCCAGGACCTCTCCTCAGGGGGCTCATCAACAGGCAGCATGGTACCACCACCAACACACACACAGTGGGAACCCACCACCGGAACCAGTGATGGATCACCATGCAGCTACATAATAGGTGGTATGTGAGAGGGTGGCTTGGCTCACGGTCTGCACAGCTGTGACAGTGCCCCCTGTAAGCACCTGGCCTGTCACCAGCCTGTGCACCAAGCTACCACTCGGTTGCGGCCTGTGCCACGGCCCATGCACCCTGCACACCCACACCGTGCCTTACACGTTCCCTGTTGGTCAACGGCTGTCCCAGGGTACTGGGGACCACTGAAATGGGCAAACTGCACAGCACACCCTCCTCCCCCATGCTCTGCACATACACCCTCTATTGGACAACACCACCAATGTTCTAGCTCTGCTCTCTGTCACAATCTCCCTTCGTTCACCACACCCAAACCACCTCTCTCTAAACTCCATGCCCAGGCACTGGAACCAGCCCACATATGTACTCTGGCGGACTGTGATGTGTGCCCATCGATTGGTGCAGTACTGTGGGTGTGTTCCGTGCACCTGATAGGGACCCCCGCCCCGGGCCGGGCTGCCAGCACATTCCCCCCCCCAGCACAGACCGTCTGAATGCCTGGGGGCTAGGGTCACAGAGAGGCTGCAATGTGGACCAGGAGGCCTACCTCTCCCCCTGTGCCCATACCATGCCCCTGTGCGATCACTGGGCAGGATGCATCCACACCAGCCCTGAATCTGTCACAGTGAGTGAGCCACGGCATTGTGCAGCTGTGTTCTATCAAGATATGCTGCATGGAGTGCCTCATTAGCTCCCTGCTAGAGGCAGCCGTGGCCTTAGCGATCTGTCATCACTAGCACTGGAATGCTCCCGCCCAGTGTGTGGGTCAGGAATTCACAGAGCCTAGCAGCTGGCCCACTATCAGCTGTGTATGGCCTCACCCCGGCTAGTGCTGCGCAGCTCCTCATGCATCGCTCATTCACAGCCGCTCTCCGTAGGACCCCTGTGCAAACCTGCAAGCAGCCCTTGCAACGGTCATGGCAGGGTGTGGAACAGGCCCCGAGGCAGTGGTGGTGCAAGGGAGGAGTGGTCGCCATGTGCCAACATGCTGTTGGGAATGCTCTGGCAGAGCCGCGAGGTCCAGCTGCTGCTGAGTGACCCCCTGTCAGTGGTGGATGGATTCAATCTCCTGTCATGTTACATGTGGGTGATGGGCCATTTGGGGGTCTGGTTTTCCGGAGGCGTGCTGGGGAGCTTGGCTTCACCCTCCTGCAACATGCACTGTGGGGGAACCCAGCTGCTGTTGTGCCATGGACCGCACAGGAGATCACGGCTGTTCGCCTGGTGGCTGCACGTCCGGAGTATGGACTGGCCTTCCAGACCGGGGGTCTCCATGTTGCTGCCAACTACACTGGCATCCTACTGCATGCCCATGGCATATCCCGTCCACGATCGGACTGCCAAGGCCTTCTTGGGGAGCTGGGCCTGCTACCCACCAATGTTGGTGGACCACTACTGACTGGGACCCCTACCACAGTTGAACTGGCCGCCCTGTGATCAGTTATGAACCTACTGGATGTCAGGGCTGCAGCTGCCACGGGGAACCACCTCCTGCCCCTGCTCATGGTGGATGCGCATATGCGTTCCCGGGGATTCTGCAGGGGCCTATTCACCTGAGAGGGTCTTGTCCCGAGTCAGATGTTTCAGGGGCACCCTCCAGCCTCTCCGAGATGGGTGTCCTAACCGGCCACTCCGTTGCAATGTCTTAGCTGTGACTGTGCTGGTGCCCTGCGACCCTGTGCAGGCACCCATCCTCTGGGCAGCTCCCTGATAGTCCCTGTGGAGGTGTTGTCAACCACCTAGGTGGCTTGGCTGGTATGTTGTGGTTTGCATGTGCCACGTGTGTGATGGTGCTGTCCCATGGCAGTACTGTCTGTTATGCACCAGTATGTGGCGGGGTTCTGGGTGAGGGCCCCAACCCCTCCCTAGCAGGTACTGTTGCCCTGAAGGCCTAGGCACATGCAAAACATGGTGTCAAGCAGGGGATACCCATTGGTTGGGCTCCCCGCCAGGGCTGGTCCTCCTATCACCGCTCCTGTCTCCCCCTGTTCGTTCCCACCATATACACTGTTGGCGATGGATGGGCAGCAGGAGATACGGACTGCTGACCTTGAGTGCAGGCTGTTTACAGGCCATCTGTTGTCTGCCCATATTCCCCCTTGATCAGAGAGGTTGGGGTGCTGGAATGGGTGTACCGGGGTCCATGTATGGGTTGTGCGTGCTGTGTGCTTACTGACCCCTGCTGACCTGCACTGTTTCCATGCACCCTTTCCCTGTCTCCCTCCACCTTTTCCCTTCTAGCTACTCTGGTTGTCTTCCTGGCCGTTCTTCACCTGGTACAGATGGCTGGCCAGCTCCAGCGTGCAGCCTTGGAGCTCCTTGCAGGGGCATGGTTCTACGAGGAAATCAGTGAGTGTGCTGCTCGTGCGCGGGGCCCTCTCCCTGGGTGTCTGTTTTGGGTTCCATATTGTTGGGGCCCTTGTACCATCCTGATGGACCTCTCCCTCTCTCCCTTAGTGCAGGCAATGATGGCAGATCGGACCAGGGAGCATGAGGAGGTTGTGCAGCTGCTGCTGCACCTCCTGCAGAGGTCGCATCAGCTCGACCGCGCCCAGGTGATCGTTGGAGCTGGGTATGGGGCCGGCGTCCCTATTGAGGGTGGGGAACCGCCCCACCAACCTGCTCTCTGTGCCACCTCCCCAGCTCCCTTATACTTCTTCCATGTCCCACTCTGTTCCCCCTTGTTATTAAAGTTGCTTTGCCCCCTTCTCCGGTTGTGTGTCCTGGTTTTCCCTTTGGTCTAGTCACCTGTGTGGGGGCCTCTTGGTGGTTGTGTCACGACTGGCTGGCAGGGACTGGTTATCTTGAGTTCCCCCCCTTTCCCAGTGTTTGTGCTCTGTCATATCCTTTGGGGGTGACCCTGGTTTCCCTGTTCTTGTGGTTGTGGCCACTCGGCTGCGTGTCTTGGCTTCCTTCTGTCCCCCTCCGGCCCTGTCTCGATGCCCCCCTTTCCCTGTGATCCCTTGGACCGAGGGTCCATCCCCTTGGCTGTTGTTCTGGTGCCTTGCCCCCTTCCTGCCTTTATGGTGGTCCCCCCCTTCGCCTACATGCATCCGTTGTTGGTATTTGGAGAGCTGCAGCAGGTTTGCTGGTGGTTGGTGTGTTATGGGGTCCCCCCTGCCATTCCCTGACAGCCTGGCTATGCTGTGGGCTTCCATCCCTGCTGCCATGACAGCCTGTGTCCTGTTCCCAGCTCGTTTTATGGGGGCCTTGGGGTTGTGTGTGTGGGGGGGTTCTGCCAGGGGGTTGGGTGTTTTGTGTTGGGATCCCCTGCTACTTCTGCTCTCTGACTTCCTTCCCTGTGTCACTTCCTGGCCGCCCCCCCAGAGGTCCCCCCACCTCCTTGCCCATGCAGCCCTTCCCTTTGTGCTTGTGTTCACGGTTGTGTGTGGGCGGGTCCTGGTTTGTGGGGGGAGGGTGTCTGTGGCGCCCGGCTGTTCGGCCTCTGTCATGGGGCTGCCTGGGGGGCACTACTTTGTGTCTCCTGTCATCCCTTCTCCCTCCTATCCCACCTGCACAGGGTCTGGTGGTTTAGGGGTGGAACTGTGTGACACGGCTTCATTTGCCCTCAGTCAGCCATGTTGTCACATTGCTGTGCTGGGTGGGGCTTCCCTGCCATTCGGTGTCTTGGCTGTCTGTGTAAATGTCATGGGTGTTTGCTTGGTGTTTCCCGGGGTGGGTGTTTGGCCGATGGGTGTGTGCTGGCCCCTCCCCTTCCATCCCACAACCCCCTGCTGCGCCATCTGTGTAAACGTCTCCCGGCTTGGCACTACTGGGTGTTCGCTGGGTGTGCTCACCCACCCGCCTCCACCCATCCCCACCCACTGGGCCGGTGTCGGCGTCCATGTAAAAAAGACCAAAGTAGTTCAAATCATGTAGTTTATTGGAACAACTGGTGTCCACCAACAACAGTTGTTCCAATAAAAGATATCATTCAAACTACTTTGTCTCCATCTCTGTGACTTGGGACCAACACGACAACCATACTCTCTCTCAATAGTTCTGAAAACACAACAAAGCTATTTGCAATGTGAGGAAATGTTTAATTGATACCAGTTAAAATATCACTGTGTGGTGGAGGAAGGAAATTCTGATAACTGCTAAATGTATTTCATCATGAGGTGAATATGGGTACTGTTGTACAACTATTTTTAGGAGTTTGAGCAGCATATTAGCATTAAAAAGTATCTAAGCCTAAAATGCCTTCTAGTAAAGAAAGACAATGGGTAAACATTGGCCTGCTGTAAACACACACTACCAGATGTTGGCCCAAGATTGCCCTGGGGAGTGTTGTGGGCTAGCATGGGCCGTGACCTGAGCAAATCTCCAAGGTAACAGCCTGGACTAAGGGCTGCCCATGCAGGCCAAAGTGGGTTAGCATGTCTGTTTGGATCCATACCCATCCCAGGCTGGGGACTGCCAGCTGCCATGCTTGCCTGTCATAGGACCCCATGGCTGTCCTTCATGTCATGGGTGGGGCACTGGGAGCAGGGTTTGGGCAGAGGGGCCGCCTGCGTATTTGATGTGCTCCCCACTCTACCTGGACTGTGTGGGCAGTGGGATGGCTCCAGAGTCACGGGCATGTCAGTTCGGTACACTGACCCAACTGGGAAGGGTAGCTGCTGTTTCTTACCCTGCTCTGGACTGGGAAGCCACCACACCAGCGGCACATCTGTTTTTACCCTATGAGGTTTCATTATAATGATGATACAGTGTGTTTATTGTGATGAAAAATAATATTAACACTAATTGCCTGGGAGTTGGGGCCCTTAGAAATTGATAAAGTCAGAGGTTTTTTTTAATTAGTTTTTAATTAGTTTTAGCTTCTCTGTGTGTGCTCAGCCTCATCTCAGCAAGTTAATTAGTAGAAGAAAATCCTGATCTTTTCTCTAGTCAGCTACTGTTCACCTTATATTATACAGTTCAAGGTCAATGGAAACACAAAGCTGTACCTTGGTGGGGCAGAGTCGCCAATCTGCTGGAATTTTACAGCAGACACGTCTGGAGTTTATAAAAGCAAACAGCTTAGGTCAGATTTTCATTCCTGGATTATTCAGAGTCAGACTGCGCCAGTGTGTATAAAAGCAGATAGCACAGCTCAGATTTTCATTCTTGCATGGGGACTTGGATTTCAGTGTGCATGCCAGGCAAGTAAATGCCTGTGACAAAATTGCAATAGTCACCTAGTTAAAGAGATTATGGGGTTGCCTGTTTATTTTGCATGTTGCAGTTTTAAACAGAAGAATGTTTAAACGCTTTTTAAAAAACTCTGCACTGATGATTGCTTTGTATTGTATGCCTTAATTCCTGTCAGTGAAATGCATTAATAAAATTCCAAGTCATAAGCCCAATGTGCCCAGTTTCCCCCATGACTTCTGCTGTTACCTAACATAAAAGAGCAAGGAAATACAGGACAATAAAGAACATAAGAACATAAGTAATACAGTACTGGGTCAGACCAATGGTCCATTGAGCCCAGCACTGCTCCGACAGTGGCCAACCTCGGTCCCTTGGAAGTAGTACCCAACAGGTCACAATGGGGCAATCGATTCCCTGATGTTCGCTTCCCACTCCTGACAAACCAATTGGTTACATTCCCCAAACCTACCTGGCTAATAGCTGCTAATGGACCTATCCTCCAGAAATTTGTCCAACCCTTTCTAAAACCCAGTTACACTACTGGCCTTGACCACATCTGGCAACAAATTCTCAATTTAATTGTGCTTTGAGTGAAAAAATACTTTATTTTATTTGTTTTAAATCTGCTACTTGTTAGTTTCGTGGCGTGTCCCCTGGTTCTAGTACTATTTGAGAGGGTAAATAACCATTCTCTATTAGCTTGTTCCACACACCACACATGATTTTATAAACTTCTATCATATCTCCTCTCAGGCCCTTTTTACATGGTCGGTACCCATGCATGAACACCCAGAAACCTGGGTGTTCATGCGTGGGTGCTGCCTGTGTAAATCCCACAGCGGCTGGGTGTGTGGGTGTATGTACGTGTGTGCTCCCATGCACACTCATGCACACCCACCTCCACCCATTCCCCATGCACGGAACAAATGGCAAAAATGGCGGAGGTGTTGATGGGTGTAGGTGGGTGTAGATGAGTGTGCGCCTGTCTACAACATTCCACCCACCACACATGGACCGCGGTACACACCGAACTGCCCCCCGTACTGTGACCTATGTGAAAAGGGTATCAGTCTCTTCTCCAAGCTGGAGAGTCCCAACCTTTCCAGCCTCTTTTCACTGGGGAGCTGTTCCATAGCCCTTATCATTTTTGTTGCCCTTCTGTGTACCTTTTCTATTTCTACCATATCTTTTTTGAGATGGGGCGACAAGAACTACACACAATATTTAAGGCATGGTCACACCATAGATTTATATAGTGGCATTATGGTATTTTCAGTTTTATTCTCTATCCTTTTATGAATAAATCCTAACATTCTGTTTGCTTATTTAATGGCCACCGTACACTGAGCTGAGAATTTCATTGTATAGTCCACAATGACTCCAAATTTAGGTGCTAACTAAGGTGTTTAGGTGGTAACTCCTAATTTAGAACTCAGCATTGTGTGTGTAAAGTTTGGATTGTTTTTCTCTATATGCATCACTTTGCACTTGTCCACATTAAATTTAATCTGCCATTTAGATTCCCAGTCACCCGGTCTCACAAGATCCCCCTGAAATTCTTCACAGTACACTTGTGTTTTAACTACCTTGAATAACTAGGTGTCATCTGCAAATTTGATCACCTAACTCCTTACTGCCCTTTCCAGATCATTAAAGAATACATTAAACAACACCATTCCCGGTACATATCCCTAGGGTACTTCACTATTTACTTCTCTCCATTGTGGAAACTGACAGTTTAGTCTTACTCTTTGTTTCCTGTCCTTTAACCAGTTACCAGTCCACAATAGGACACTGCCTCCTATCCCATGATTTTTTAATTTCAAGAGTCTCTCATGAGGCACCTTATCAAATGCTTTCTGAAAATCCAGATACACTATGTCGACTGGCTCTCCTATAGGGATGGGCGAATGCGAACTTCGGAAGTTCGGAGTTCGGCCCGAACTCGGCCTGTTTGGACGACCAAACACGAACACGAACACGAACATATCGAACAAATCGGACGCCGAACGGCGAAATGGCCGAACAGTTCGGTTAGTTCGGATTGCATTCGGGTGAGTTCGGGTGGCAAAAAAATGTTCACTGGAAGGTCAAACATGACAGGGAGGTGTAGTCAGTCACTGAGGAGCAGACTTCCAGGCACCAGGGGTGGAGAGGCTTGCAAGAAACTAAACTAACTATCTGCCTCCCCCCTTCCCAACACCTTCTGAGCTAGTCACTGTTCCTGAACAGCAGGCGTTGAGTAGGATTTTTAGATTGCTTTAAGTTTCATTTCAGTTTTGTA
>QEPC01009717.1:1907040-1930063 GCA_003113815.1 Sphenodon punctatus
GACATTTTGCGCTCCCCTCTCCTGGTTGGCTCTCAGCTGAGAAGGGTGTACTAGCTGCACCTCTACAGTTTTGGCAGACTCAAGGCTGCAGAGAACCCTAGTAAATGAGACCTGGCCCTGTGGTTGCTTGTTGCCCCAGTATGAGCTGGGTTAAACCACACTGCGTGCACCATATTCCCAGAAATAACATGGCATGGAGCTGCCCCAGGGCAAACTTCTGGTGGCTGCCATTCAGCCAGACAGGTGAATCCAGGTTACTGGGGTCATTGTCTCACTTGTTATCACTCAGTGGCAAGACCAGCCAGTGATTACATGGCAAAGACAGGAATTGAACCCTGGTCTTCTAAGTCCAAGAACAACCCCTGATAAACTAGGCAACACTGGCTCTAGTTTTATTGAAGTTCCCCTATGGAGTATATACTTTTCAACTGAAAGTTCTATCCATGGACAGTGTAGAAGGAGGGCAGGGGGACAGAGTAGCTTTGTTAGGAAGTCTAGGTTTCCCTCTCAAATTTTTTCAAGCATTTTCTTCTCAAATTCAGTACAACTGCCAAATTTAGATCCTACCAGCTCAATTTATTCCCATCCAATTAATTTTAAAATCTCACTTTGGAATTTGAACTTTAAAAAATAATAATTAGCTGCTTAATATTTAATAATGAAATATGTAATATTCAACACTTTAAGGCCCAATTCTGACTCCATGGAAGATTACATAGTCATTGATTTCTATGCAGTGAGAATTTATTGGCACCATGAAATGGGGTGTATTACATTAAACTAGTTGGGGCAGACAGTTGCAGCAGCACTCCAACAGCCCAACACGGCAAGTGAATGAATTGTGCGAGCTGAGCTGGACGTAGGGATGGGCAAACAGAACCGAGTTCAGAAATTCGGTTCGGTTCAGAAGTTCGGTTCGGTTGACTGAACTAGTCAAGTTCGGTCCGAACTCCGAACAAAGTTAGGAAATTCAAACCCCATTGAACTAAATGGAATATCATCTTTTAGGGATGGGCGAACAGAGCCGAGTTCGGAAATTCGGTTCGGTTTGGTTAGAAAATCGAGTTTGGTTTGGAAGTTCGGTTTGGTCGACCGAACTGGTCGAGTTTGATCCGAAGTCCGAACTTCTGAACCGCGTTCACCCATCCCTAGCTGGACGTTGTCTCACACAGTGAGGCATTTACTCAGGCAAAGCTAATATATTTGTCATAGGGTTTTACAAGCTGAATAATTATATCTACCCGGGAATGGTCTTAGAATCAGAGTGGGAGAGTTATACTTTTGGTTTGAAAATGTATGCCCCCCACCCCACCAAGCGTTGTTTCTGCTCCAACAGTATAGGCGCATTTTTGTGTTCACCTCCTGCACGGAAGTGCTAGGAAACAAACAGCTGCACATGGTCTAATAATCTTATTTTCAGACACGTGCACAGATTTGTGTAACCCCCGGCTTAGCCAATGCTGAAGATAAATCTAGCTAATCAAGAAAGTGCTGAGATCTGTTATCAGCACCATACTTACCACATCATTCACGGACCCGTTTATCAACTCAAGCTTTGGAGGGAAGAGGCAGCGGTAGCACACAGTAAGCTAAGCAAGCACATCGCACCGGCACAGTCTCACTGACACACACAACTTAATTTCTCAGGAAAGCAGAGCAGCAGAGAAAGCAATTTTGAACTAAAGGTAAATGGCTCCCTTTCTTGCAATCTTCCCAAGTCCCATCAGGCTAAAAATTAGACACCAACAGTAAAGATTCATCGTAATTCAGTAAAAAATGCAAACTCCTCTCGATTGCAATTGTGAAATCCTTTGGCTAGGAACTCGGAGCAAGAAAGAAGAAGGCTAGCTGCTCGCCAGGAATAGGTAGGCGTGAAGAGAGTGGGATCATCTGTCTGTCTCTCTCCGCCTCCTCAGCCCTCTGAGCCCCAGCACAAATTGCCTCCCTCCCCCGGCCTCAGAAAGGGCTATGGAGTTGGCAGGAGCCTATAAAAGCCCCTGACACCGAGAGACCAGGGCCACCAGCGTGCAGGAGCCAGCGAGAGAAGCCAAGACTGAGATTCAGACCCTGAGAACATGAGCAGCCAGCTACACCCTCCATGGGGCTATTCCAAGGACATCGGTGAGTGAGGAGAGCCAGTCTGCCCTCTCTTCCCCTTATGAAGAGTGCTGGATGGACACAGAGCTCATCCCTCCAGCACCATTCCTTTGTCTATTAGCTGAACAGCTGCATGGGTGCAGAATCAACTCCCGCATGTTCCGTTTCCATTCTAATAAAACTGGACACAACACAAAGCTAGCATCATATTTCTACTGTCACACAGAAAATAGCCACCACCAGCACATGGCTAATTGAAAGATCATGAAGCTGAAATCACGGTGGTTAACCTAATAAAGGGCGGGTGGTGGTGGTGTGTGTCTAAGCAACAAAGCATTCAACTACAAGCACAGCTGCTTACTTAAACCTGTAGCGTCTGTTGGGAAACCAAATCCTGAATAACCGTAACCAGTTAAAAAGTGTAGTTGCCAGACAGTGTGTGCAACCCGGACTATGTTTATTCTAAAGCAAAGACAAGAAAGTAGAAGAGACTGCATGATTTTCTTTTGCCTTTCTTCCTAGGACCGGATACCTGGCACAAAAATTACCCATTTGCAAAAGGAGACAATCAGTCACCTGTCGAACTCAATACTGATGCTATCCACCAGGACCCTATTCTATTGCCGTGGTTTACTAGTTACGATCCAGGTGCATCTAAGACCTTACTGAACAATGGGAAAACCTGCAAAGTCGTGTTTGATGACACTTTCGATAGATCAGGTTTGTTTTGATTTTATCTTTAAGAGCTTTTTATTAATTAGTTTCTGTAAAATGTTTTGTAGACAAAGCTTGTTGCATCATCTCAATTGCTGAATGGAAGGTCTTTGTGTGAGGTTTACACAAGAGCAGTGCAAAGAGCACAAGAGCACTGCTCTACACTAGAGCAGTGAAAGTGGCCACATCGGGGACAATCTGATGATTTTCCAAAGAGGATCCATGGATTCATTTATATAGAGCCAGTGAGCTGCACAGCAGCTCTAGAACCTTGGATCTAGGCTGGACAGTGGACTTTACTGCCACATGTTGCTCTCACATGAGGTCCAAATGTTCAGCCTTTATATGAGGCATGAATTTCACTCATAGTACGTTAATGTTCCTGGGCTGGAATGCACTGTAGAAATGCAAGTTGTTATTCTTGACAAGTATGATAATACTGGCTTTAGTAAAGTGAAATAGTTACCTGGATAGGGACCAAATTCCACAGTTCTTACTCAGACAAAACTATCATTAGTGAACTTTTTCCCAGAGGAAAAAAACCTGCATGATTAGATCTACAATGGTTAGAAAGGTTTAGGTAAATAAAGAAATAAAATTAAATAAAGGATCGGGAGGTAGGGGGAGGCCCCGGTTCAAGCCTTGCCTTGGCCAGAAACTCACTGGGTGATCTACGGCCAATCACATTATTCTCTCAGCCTAACCTACCTCACAGGGTTGTATGAGGATTAAAAGGTGTGTTAAAATTGTTATATGTGATGCACTCTGAGTGCCAAGGTGGAGGGGGGGGGGGCTATATTAAAAACAAAGTTGATGATGATTATGATTGGTTATTATTATTATTTTATGATGATCTTGACCGTATCGGCCTTAGGAGCTTGATTTTTTAGCCTCTTCATCTGGGAGTTTTTTTGCAATTGCATGCAAAATACCCATTCCACGTATAAAATATGGCTCTTAAAGGTTACTGCAGCTATGTAATCTAAAGTGACACTAGTCAAAATGTACTAGAAGTATTTAGAATGTGGTGACTTAGCCACTGAAATTTCACAGCAATACTAGGCTGTACTGGCAGCTTACTGGCAATATAGTTGCAATGAACTATACTTCAATATAGTTTAAAAGAAATAAAATGGCAACCAATGCAGTTTTAATTCATGTATCAGAAGAAATCAAATGACTCAAATCATGCTTCCATTTTTGTACTGCTTTTTAGGGTATAGTCAGTCGTAGAACAGCAGCAGACAAAGTTTCAGTTTGATTAGTACCGTGTCATGCTAAGGCATTTCAAGAATCTCTGGGGGAAAAAAATCTGTAATACTCTGCTGCCTTTGCTCCTGTGAGTGAAGGCTACTGGATTGTACTGCTTGTTAGTAATGCTGCATGCGAAATGCCAGGCTAAAAAAGGGAAAACTAGTGAATGTCCCGTTGCAATATAGAAGAAAGACCAGCCTCTTTTGGAAGGATATAGGGTATTATTTTTAAAGTTCAATGTCCACATGAGGTACAGTTGCATTGCTAATAATAATATCCGTTCAGCGCCAAGCATGTTTCATGGGCTGTATAATGATAAATAATAACCCACTTGGTATTTCTACATATTCAAGTGTGCATACTTAAAAATCACATCCGTAATTAAAATAAAATTATCCCATGAAACAAATGGCGGAAATCCACAAAAGCTAGGAATAGTTGTGAGACTTTGAATAGTTCTCTAGCAGAAAGAAAAACGAATCTACTTTGTGGGAACATTTAGATTTTCTTCTTTGATACTGATTTTTTTCTGAATTAAATTAACTTTGCTGGTATTTGCATTAAAATTCTTCCTTGAAAATGTAGTTATGTTATGTTAAAAGAAATCCCTTCATTTTATGAAAATTATAGTATATGTACTTGTAGCCTCAATAAAATAACATGGGTGGCATGCTGTTGCCAGAAAGGGTGAAAACAGATGCAATGCTGGCCAGCTATGGCCTGCCTGGGCCAGGGACTCGCCATCATGAGTTTCCAGACCGCCAAATATTGGCCCGCTACTGCCCTGGCCCAGGTAAGTAGCTGGCCTGGATGTGAGCCCGTCTGTTCCTGCCACCATCCCCTGCGGGGTTTCAGGGGCCACCATGGCTGGCAGCCATTGCTGCTCATGACTGGCTGACATGGCTGCCTGTCGTGGCGGGATGTGGGGTGTGCTGGGAATGGGAACGTTTGCTTGCACGTTTGTTCTCTTTCCTCTGCTGTGGGTGGGGCAGCAGAGGGCTCACTTGCCAGCCCGATCAGGTACATGTCAGTTCAGTGCCTCGACCTGACCTGGTCACGGGTGGTGGCCCCCCTCCCTGGACTGTGTCGCTGGCGTGCCAGCAGCCCATCTGCGTTCACCCAATGTGCAGAAAGGTTTGCAATAAAATAACATGTATTTCTTTTGGATTAACTGCTCGTTTGTCATTTGATTCTGATTTATCTGATGAAAAGTGACTAACTGGAAAAAGTGGGTATCCCTTGAATACCATAAATTTAGAAAAGCTTTCAGTGCATACTACTCTGTTACTCATAAGATCTCCATCAACACATGTGGCTGTACCACTATAATAATACTGGGGCAAATCCTGAAGTCTTTAATTTTCACTCCATCATTACTCCCTCTACCTTTCATGGACTTCAGCGACAGTTTATGGGAGCAATGTCTTTATTTTCTCTGTAAAGCACCATGAGCACATATGGCACAATCTACAAGTGCTAAACAACATCAACAATAACTAAGTAAAGACTTCAGGAGTTTCTGCAACAATAACACTTTACACTAGAGAATGAACAATATTTTTCTGTTGTACCAAGTTTTGTCGCAAATATGGCCATGACCATATATAGCCCCATATAAGTGCTATATGTTGAAGATATCTGTGGTGTAAATTTCAGGAGCACGTAATGGCATGTGATAAAATGCATTTATTATACACCTTTTATTACCTCAGCTGAATTTTATCATCTCTACCAAGTATAAGGCTAATCTGACAACTTTTGAACAGCAACTAAAAACAGAATGAAAAACAGAAATGGGGAAGGCATCTCCCATGGAATTTATAAATATAGTTGGGAAAGAACCTTGGCTTTACCAAGTGTTGAACTACCAAAGTGAGCACTTCCTTGTAATGTCCCCACTCCACCAATTGTTTCTGCTGTCACTCCTGAGACCTTCAAGCAAATTCACTAGACATTTGTACCTTCCTTTTTTCCTTCTTCTCCCTTTCAGAGGACTGTGGATTAGAAACTGGGCTCCACACTTAATTAAGATACTCTTTTCTGCAAACTTCCCCCTTTCTCCCCACTACGAAATTGGGATGTTTGTCTTTGGAACAGATCATGTATAATTTTAAAAAGCATGTTATTGACAGATTCATTTTTGTAAAGTACTGCTGTTTATTCAAACCCAATAACTCACACTAGCTGGCTAGAGTCTAGCTGGAAAGGCAGCATGGTCTAATAAGCTGGAACCCATGTTCACTGCATTTTCCCCATTGGTGGTGTTCACATGGAGATATCAGGTCCCTGCTAATATGTAGCCAGGTACATTTGAGTTAAAAGACTTCTTAACTGTTACTGATTTGCTGTCTGACTCTGGGTGGTTTCAGATGTTACACGGTCCTGATTCACCACAGTGGATTCCCAGCGGTGGCGAGCCGCCCAACCACCCCCCCGTGGTCAAGGGAGGCACCAAACAGACATTAAGGGCCCTTTGGCCCTGCCGCGGGGTTGAGTGTGGTTCACCGTGGTTGTCTGTGATCTCGTAACGTCTGAAATCACCCTCTGTTTCCCCATATATAACCTTTCACCTTAGTTTTCCTGTACATGAAATGGAGATAATAATATTTATCACCCTTTGTTTGGCACTTTGCGATTTTTACATAATTATTTATGATGATTTATTTTTGCAATTGTGCATTAGTAAATCAAGAATTAAAAGAATGAACTCAGGCACAATGGTTTGCTTATGTATCCTTGTGCCAACTAAGGAAACAAAAATCAAAGTTAAGCCTTTCACTCTGTGCTTAACACATCTTTTATCCCTGGGTATTCTGGCATGCATGATATCAATCAATGACATGAGACTAGCATTGCTTAGGCACAAAAGGATTTAAGAACTGTGTTAGCATTAACTTTGAAATTCCATGCTATGGCTGGAGGTCAAAGAACTTGAATGCTGTTCAAACACAAGTCTTCTGGGGTTGCCACAGAACATTGGGTTATCAGCTTTCTTCCTCTGAGGTTCCTTTCCTTTTTTGGGTCACAAATATATAAAGGTTTTGGTGGCTTATGTGATAACAGACTGCTCAAAAGGCCCAGAACTGGAACAGCAGGGGGTGTATTGCAGGCTGGGTATGACATCAGCTTGCAGAATTATGTGGGGAATCTAGCTCAGCACCTGCACATGCTACTTCTAGGCATAATGTGTGCTGTTAGCAAATTGCCAAATTTACATACATTAAAAGCCATACTTCTTATGGCTGTTTTCATTTCTTAACAATAATTTTTATTTGTTTTATTTTGTTAGTGGGAAATTTTCCCTCCTTAGAAGTGAAAACTATGTAAACATCATAGTTGACAGACTTCTGGCAGACGAATAACTGACATCATTGACCACAATGACTGCAAACAGGCCAATATATTCTGTTGAGCAAATTCTTATTTATTTATGGACTCGTTAATGCATCTTTATTGACACCGCCAACTGCACTATACTGTCATTTTGTTTTATTGTAAAACAACGTTGCAAAGACCTCATTTGGTATCTCAGGGAATAATGTCTCATTATTTTCACTTGTGGATTATCACCTGTCACTGTAAATCTGGTAACAGGTGGGGGTTTTAAGGTCTTTGTGTAAAATACAGCTTGCACTCCCCATGACTATAAATAGGGCTTATTTTCTATGCTTAACTGGTTTGTTTTTACCTGACTCTCCATGAGATCAGACACATGGAGGAATTTGTTGTTCTCCCAGTTACAGCCTATTGCATGGCATGGATTCTCACTTGGTTATACATACCTCGCTGACTATACTGAAGGTTGAAAAGCTCCTTTCTGTAGACTCAGTCTTCTTCTGTCCAGAAAACAACTTGGGGCTGGTAGCTGCAGAAAATGGCAAGTCTGTTACACTAGATATTTATCTATCCTCACTTTTCTCTGTACATAGATAATAATTTTTGATAGGAAGCTTCTCTTGAATGGTGTGGGAGAGCACTGACTTTCTGAACACATTCTCTCCTACTGATAAAGGATCTTTATTTCTGATTGTTTTTGCTGTTCTTGTGGTGCCTAAGATTCCTGACCATGATTAGAACATCATTGTTTTAGGCAATATACAAGAGCACAGGGGAAAAGGCAGTTCTACTGTGATGTGATTAACCTTCTAAGAACCAAAATGATACAAACACTTTCTTCACTCCACCCTCTTGCTTGCCTCATCTCTGCACTACAGGAGCTGAGACCTTCTTCTTGTCAGATTCCTATATGAGTACACCTGAGGAAGCCCCATCGCTAGAGCTTCAGCATGGCCATAGTATTTATTCCTTAAGAATGGTCTGGAGAAAATTCCAGACTTCCAAATTTTTAGGCCCAAACATCCACACAAATACTTAAAGCGGGTCAAGTTCTTCTTTAAAGGCATTCTTTAAGCCTCTGCCTTCTGTTTTCTGCTGCCCTATATTGTTATGCCATGAAAATGGGTTGAGAGGCCTTACGGAAATCTTGATTTTACTTCCTTTGTCCCTCCCAGCTTAGACTCAATGAACACTGCTGCAGTACTCTATAATATTTATTATTTATTTATTATACTCTATAATATATTATATTTATAATATATTATAAATTATATAATATATTATATAATTATAAATTATAAATTATATTTATAATACTCTATAATATATTATACTCTATAATATTATTTATTTATTTATTTTTATTTATTTATTTATTTATTTATTTTCAAAAAAATTTACCCTGCCCCTCCTGCAAGGCAGCCCGGGGCGGCTAACAAAATCAGTTAATAAATACAGTAAAACATATAAAAACATTTAATAACAAATACAACTCTAAAATGGGGAGAACAAAACCCAAATATTGGACTGAGAAAACCTTGGGGATGTTGCCATCGAAATCAACTGCCTCAGATTATTGTCCATTGGAAAGCCAGTTAAGGCAAGGAAGAACAGCTGAGTCTGTGGCCTATGAAAATTAATAAAGAGTTTCCCCCCTCCTCTTAAAAGATGACACCTGTGTTTTCTTAAAGCAAAACCTCACCTGCTTTTAATTTATAGGAATATTTTGCTCCCAGTCTGAATTTCTATATATTTCCTGACCGAGTCAGAATGAATGACCAATATTCTAGTTACAGAAAATGTTGTGGCAAATCCATTTAATTTTTTTTGCCAACTCTCATAATCACAAATCTTTGAAATTATGAAGCCTCCCATGCAAAGCTGTGTGAAGGATGCATTTCTAGTTCCTTGGATGGACACACAGTTTCAACACCTACTTCCATCTCCCCAGTCTCCAGACAGAACTAACAGTCCTCCAGTATCTTCTCTGATACTAGCTTCAGTCTGTTATGGAAGTACTGAAAAAGTTCCTTGTAGCCATATTAGGAGAAAATAAACAGACAATAGCCCTCAGGAGTCTAGGCAGTTCCCACCTGGGCTTCAACAGTGTTTGCTCAGCAAGCCCAATACTCAGGCAGTCACCGTGCTCTGTCCACCACTGCCTCCCACTCATGACTCACAGCCATGGAGAATTCTGGGTCCAGGAAGCTCCCCACTCTGTTTGTTTCCTAGTTTGTTTGTTGTCTCCCCCCCCCGGCTTTTTGGAGTGCCATTTTTGAGTGCTCAAAGTGAAATCAAACAGTAAAAGCCCCAGAGAGAGCAAGGACGGTGAGTGTGCTTCCTGTTCCGACCACTGGAACTGCTGTAGGTGCTTTGCCCACACAGGGTATTTTCAGACGTGACGGGGCCAATTGGCCCCGTCACGGAAACAACCCTTTGATTCCCCGCCGGGGCCACCGCGTCATGGGCTAACAGACGCGGTGGCCAATCCCGGTGGGGAATCTGGGGAGGGGGCAGGGCTGGGCAGTGCAATGTGCAGCCACACAGCCCTGCCTCCCCACGCTGCCCCGGCCGCCCGCCCACCAGGAGATGGGCGGGTGCCACGGCCAATGCGGCCGCAGTGCCCGGCCGCCCCCCCGGCATTGACCACGGGTTGGAATCCCGCTGCGGATTCTGGCCCTTGGTCAGGGGACAGACGTTACTGTTCTCTTCATTACTGGGGGGAATCTCATTCACCACGCGATCGGGAATGGTCCTGGCAGGACCTTCGATCGCGCGGTGAATCTAATTCCCCCCCGTGATTCACGGGGGTGAACATCTGGCGGGGGGACTTCCATTCCCCCCATCAGACGTTACGGAATCACTTTCAACCTGTGCAGATTCACTGTGGTTGACTGTGATCTCGTAACGTCTGAAAATACCCACAGAAGCTGCATGCACTCTAATAGATGGGCAGATCTGTGGGCAAACATTAGCCCGGCTCCAGGACTCTATGAGGGGAGACTCTGTGGCTCATAGGAGCATATATCTCACAGCCACCTAATAAATGGTCAGTGAATACTGGCTGAAAACCCTCTTGGTGTGGGCTGTCATCTCGCTTATAAATGCCCATTGAATCTGTACAGAGTGACTCAAGGGCACGAAAGGGAAAATAAGTTGAAAATGTCCTTATATTGAGATATCTCTTCCAAAGGAACCTTCAACCCAAATAGTCTGTGTTTTTGTTCTGCTTTATCTGGACATGAATGAGGTCTGCAAAATTTTATACCTTTTACTGCTTAAGAAAATCCACTTGAAGGTCTGGAAGAAGAGAGAAAAATACAGCCTCTTTTTTGTCACAACTACAGTCTACTGAAATCCAATCAGACCTAGTAACATCAGAACTACAGTAAAAACCGTGAGAAAACTGTCACCTCAGTGGCATCATTTTTGTGGCCCACTGATAGAGGGGCATCTGCAGCAGTCAGGCAGGGATGTGATATGTCCCCCATACTGTATTCAGCCTACTGATGTCAGGACTTTAAAAATCATTAGTAGAGTGCTATTTAAGCAAGTACATCTTGGCATTTATGGATGAAGTAGTAGAAGAGGGTAGTTCCCACAGGTGAAAATAATGTGACATTATTCTTTGATGACTGATAATTTAATTATGTTTGAGGGAAATAATGTCACATTACTTCCCAAGTACAATTTTAAGGGGGAAATCTTTTCCCCCCACTTTTTGTTCTATATTTAATACTTTTCCTCGTTTAAGTAAGTTTCCATTTAATTTTTTTTCCTTATGTAAAAAGACACTTTGAAAGAACCTAGGGCTGAGTAGGCTTTAAATTAAATCACAGTAAATGTTCCTTTTACTAATTTTGGGGCATGCCGATGTCTTCACTATAAGCTTGGCCTCTGGATTATTGTTCTTGGCTCGTTGAGTATTCCTTAGGAATGCATTCCAAACTTTCTAGGAGCTGCATGATTTGTAGAGCCAGAGTCCTGAGCAATGGGCAGATGTAAAATTTCATTCTGGATCCATGTTGAGTTGTAGAAACCAACAGTTCTGCCCCATAAAGGCTCAGGCCTTTCTCTAGCAGTTATTTCACTAGCTAGCTTATTTCAGTGGTCTCAGTGTCTGCAGATATGAGTAGGAATATGCTGAGATATGAACAGGGTTGTATCTTTAATTACTGTAGCAGCTCGCTCACACAGAGACATACCTTGGTTAACGTTTTTTATCCTCTTGAATTATTTTGAATAAGGTTTTCACCATGAAAAATGTTTACCAAATTTCAGTTTGGTTTTCTGATTAAAAATTATTTTATTATTTATTATTTATTAGGGATGCACAAAGTTTTAATGTGTCAGTCATAGGATCATAGAATTGTGGAGTTGGAAGTGTCCTCTTGAGTCATCTAGTCCAACCCCTGCTCCAAGGCAAGAAGGCCATCTGACTTGGATATTAATTGGAAACTCGTCAACTGTACTTTTTGCCCAGTATAAGACCAGGATTTTGCCCCCTTGCATTGCTTTTTCAGAGGTGCATGAGGCTAAAACCCAGCACAGGAGGGAGCAGATAAATAATGGAGCAGAGTCAGGGTAATGACAACAACAGAAGACCCTACCTACCCTATCCCTCTCCCTGCTACTTCTGCTCTGGTGCCAAAGAGCTTCAGAAAGGGGGATGAGGATCTGCCTTACCAGGCTCAAGTGGTGTTTAAAGAGGTTAGGGAAAGGGGTTGGCAAATAAACCCTGCCCACCTACAGAGTGCTCTGAACCAGCATGCACTTGGTGGGCCCTGCCCCCTTCTGTCCCCGTGCACTGCCTGTGCCCACCTACAGAGTGCTTTGAACTAGCATGCACTTGGTGGGCCCTGCCCCCTTCTCTCCCCGTGCACTGCCTGCACCTGGTAAAAGAAGACTTGCCCACCTCATCCCTTCTCTGCTTATTAGCGCTATTAGTGTATGAGAGTGAATGGAATGTGTGCTTGTGTTAGTGTATGAGAGTGAATGGACTGTCTGCAAGTGCATGTTGTCACGGGTTGGAGGTCTGCACCCGACACTTTACTGGGTTTGAGTGACTTGTAGAATGACTGGGCACTGGTATCTTGGTTGGTAGAAGGCAAAATCATGCCTCTCAGTCCATGGTTCGGCTCAGCCCTCCTGGCTGCAAGATGTTGAGTGAGTTCCCGATAGTCCCTGTCCCCTATGGGGTACAACTCCTTATATCCCCAGGAGGAAACCCCTTGTATCTTCTTGAAGCTTCTAGAATTCCTTTTGTTCTCTCTATCAGCTTTCTGTGTCTCTTGCACATAGGCAATGTCTGCCTGCAGTAGCATTTTAAATGTCTCTGGCCATCAGTCTGGGGCGAATCCACAAATTGTCTTTCCATTTCCTGGAGCTTCGTCATGAATCGAGCTTCACATGCCTCGATTGTAACATTACATACAGGTTGAACCTTTTGCTTTACATATTTACTAGGCTTGTGGCCTACCTGTAGACCAGTATCACACGTGTGTGACCCTATGTTCCTCCGTGACACATGTGTAAATAGGAGTTTGAGGGGCAGGGCTTATTCAATGAGGGGGGTGGAGCATGTGTAAAGTATAGCTCATAGCTTGCATGACAAGTTATATGCTTAGGCTGCAATTCTGAACCCACCAAAGTCAATGCCAAACTACCATTGACTTTAATGGATGAGGATTGTACCTTTAGGGTTAAATTATGACCCCCACTGAGGTAAATGACAAATTAAATTTAGTCAGGTCAAACTTTCATGCTTCGCCTTTATCCTGTGAACTGGAATGTTTGCATTGTCTGAGTGCAAATTACAAACACTGAACTCCTTTCCAAAAATAAAAAACCTTTATGGAAATCAGACTGAAGTTGTAAAGTATTTATCTTGCTCAAATTCCACTAAAGGAGGATAAAATTTATAGACAGGATAGAAATAAAAAAAAATGTTGTGGACAAGAAATAGAACTGAACATCTGTTTGATAAGTATTACTTTTTAAATTCTAAGTGTATAGTTCGTTCATATGTGAGTCTAAACAACGAGTTCAGAAAAGCTCTCTTGTCTACCTGTTATATCCATTTGCTGCCTGTTGTCTTTTACTTAGAGTGTGACCACGTTAAGACAAAAACTGTCTGATTCTTGTGTGCTTGTGCAGTGCCTAGCACAATGGAGACCTGGGCCACGATCCACAAACCACTTACACTGGAGAAGTCCCATTGAAACTCGCCACACATTTGAAGCAGCCCTCTAGGCTTCAATGCGACTCCTCCAGAATAAGTAGTTTGTGGAGGATTCAGTGGGACTCCTCTGGAGCAAATGGTTTGTGGATCAGGGACCTGGTCTCTTATTTGTGATCCTAAGCACCACATCAATAAATGGAATGTTAACTTAATATATATTTTTTTGCCTGATTAGGGTATGGAAAAGGGGTATCAACATTCAGAATTTCTGTTTATAGTGTCATGATGTTTATTTGTGTGTTTTGTACCAGGTTTCTAAAAAAATATTGGTAATATTGATAATATTAAAGTTCTATTTATATTTTGCAAGTGCCTTTGTCTTTCTCATCATTATGTCTGGTTTAAATTCAGTTAGACACAAGGTAAGTTCTATTTATAGAAGAGAGGAGTTTCATTTTTGGCATGAAGTCTTTACCTGGTGCCAGATAAGTGACTAGTGATAACATACAAGTGAAAATAATGTGTCATTATTCTTCTCAAATAAGATTATCTGTTCTTAAAATCTGTTTTAACAGAGAATTGATGGCTTTGATAATGACTACTGTTACTACTGCTTATAAAGAACCTAGAATATTATGTGTATGAGAAAACATGTATAAGGCAAGCAATAGTATGAGTCAGTCCTCCCATATTATACTGGACTGGATACTTTATTTCTAGGTCATTTCAGAAAAGAGCTGGCTATGAACCTTCTCCCTGTTAGTTCATATCCAGAGGAATTGTCCCTAGTCTGTTGGGCTGTCCAGTAACCTGCGGAAGTTGTTGGGCACCCTTAAATTATATTGATGCGAATGAGTATTGAGTTCATTCACCTCTTGCTATGATTAAGCCATTCTCTAATAGGGTGAAAACAAACGTGCAGTCAGCACACCAGTTGTACGCTCTGGGAGGGGGACCGGCCCTGGCAGAGTCAGATCAGGACACAGATTAAACATCTGCCTGACCAGGCCAGCCAGTGAGCCCTCTCTACCCACTCCTGGCGGGGAAACAGAACATATGCATGGTTGCACGCCACTGCCCCTGGCGTGTTCCCATCGCCCTGCCCCTGCCATGATGGGCAGCCATGGTGGCCAGTCATGGGCAGCTATGCCTGCCTGCCACATTGTGGGGAATGGGGCCATGAACAGATGTGTAAGCGACTAAGCGCACTATGGCCCGCATTGGCCTGCCTGGGCATCCCTTGGCCCTAGCGGTGGGCCTGGAATCATCCAGGGAATCACAGCCAAGCCAGCTGCCTACCCGGGCTGGATTAGCAGTGGGCTCATATTTGGTGGCCTGTAATAAACGTGATGGGGAGTATCTGGCCCAGGCGGGCCATAGCAGGCCCCTGTCACATTTATTATCCTCTATAGTCTGGAGACTTGTGATAGCATGAATTCTTGACTTCTTATCACATGAATGTTATTGTCAAAACAATCTTAACTTTTACCACGCGTGTTTGTCAAAACTCTTTGGAGGCAAGACTACACCTAAGAGTTTGTGAAAAGTAAGAGGTTTGTCCCCATGCCATCAATCACCACTTTTCCAATTTCTACCTATTTTTATTCCCTTATTTATATAGTGGGTGTTAATAAACAAAATGATAGACTCCTACAAGTGGGTGCTGTGAAAGTGTTCTACTCCCCCACATGCTGTGAGTGCCAAGCCTAATACACAAATGGGGTTGGTAGAGAGAGGGAGGAGGGGAAGACATGCCCTAAAGTGCAGCACGGAGGCAAAGGAAACCAGACACTTCCGCTTTCCTCTGCTCCTCCTCAGACACTTTAACAATAACAACTAGGAAGCTCATCTCCCTCTCTTGTGAGCCCCTTGCAGTCATTTCAAGGAAGAGAGGGAGAGGCAGGTGGTAAGGGAGGTATGCTGCACAGAGAGAGAAAGAGAGAGAGAGAGAGAAATATCTCCCAAGTTCAAATCCAATCTGAGCTGATTTGCCCGATCAATTCACATCCAAGCCCGCCCCAATCCTATTCTCCAGTCACCCACTTCCTATCACAGCAGCAATAGCAACAAACCAAGCACATGCCAACTCCTCTGCTGCAAACTAACTGACAGCACGCCAGTAATTGGGTACACATTAGTCAGCATTAGTCCACATGGCAGGTGCTGAGCCAATGCCGTGAGTGGTGTGATCTTGACCATGTAATAGACAATAATGAAAATACCCACTCATAGAGGGCTATTGTGTTGTCTATTAACACCCTTTGATATCATTTAGATACCCCAATTTGGGACCATACAAAAATCTGATCCTTGCCCAGAAGAGCTTGCAGCTTTAGTGGGAGCTCTCCTTCCCCTTTCTTGTCTCTTGCGCGCGCCCCCCCCCCCCCCCCGAAACAACAGAATACCCTGGAAGCATGGTTCACAACACATTAATTTTAAAAACCAGAACAGCATTGCACTTTTGGAGTGTTTATAGCACCTTTAGTTCAGTTTTATGCATAGTTTTATATGTGAAGAAATAAATACATTTTCATAAAATCCTCAACATATAATTCCACAGTGAGGTATTTACTGCAAGATGGCAGACCATCATTAGCACCTGGATGACTTCCTAGTTTGTGAGAGGAAAGGAGTGCAACTCATTACCAGTTCTGCAATCGGCATCGTCTTCTGTGGGTTGACCCTGATTAATGGCAGTTTGTTTCTGTAGCTGTGGAATCAAATGTTCCCATGGATTCTCACTGTAGGAGACCATGGGTCTGATTCGGTAAAGTGTAAAGTGTCCCCAAACCAATTGAATTTATGGATGTTAAGCAACTTCAAACTTCAGGTCCTCATTGTGAACAGTCTGTACTTCTATTTTGACACAAACCTTCCTGAGAGAGTTCTGAACCTACTGTTAATGTAGATTATCCATTACAGTATTGAGGGGTGGACCATTGCCAGGAATCTACAGGCTACGTCAGCTTCACTTTCACTGGGGGTCTACGGATAACCAGGGCTCTGAGCACATTGTTGATGGAGCAAGATATGCAGCTGAGGTGAGTGCTGGTGTTTTAACGAGGAAGAAGTTATGACAAAGGTCATTCTTTTGAGATTTTTTCTTAATACCAGGGTCATGGTTATTCACGTAGCAGATGGTGTAATAGTCACAGACTCTTGAAAGACTACTCATCACAGACAGACAGACTCTTGAAAGACTACTCAAGAATGTATTGAAACATTTCATTAAATTTAAATAGTGTAGAAATTACCAGTGGAAATGTTGCCTATTTCCTTTCTAGGGCTGTTGTGAAATAGGGATCTAATGAACCATACTTTTTAATGTTGAAAATGTAATTGAGATTAAAAACATTTGAAAGATATCATTCCTGTGTATATTACATGCATGTACAAGCCATCTCTTGTTACATTATCTAATGAATATAAGTTAGGTTTCTAATATTTTGTTTAATCTCCACAAACTTTAATCTCTAATTTTTATTCTTCGGGTGAAAACAGACATGCACATAACTCTGCTTTAACACCGCTTTAACACTACTTTAACATTTTTTATGCATGTCGCAGGGCTGTATTGGCACCCTATGAAGCTCTGCAACATGCATAAGAAATGTTAAAGTGATGTTAAAACGGAATTAAGGTGCATGTCTGTTTTCACCCTTTGTTTAAAAACAAAATAATTGACAAATAATTTGTGCAAATCAAAAAGCTGGAGCAGCTATAATATTGTGTCTCTCTGCAAAGGAAATGCATGAATATAAAACTCATACGTGAAGTACAAAAGAAACACATGATTGGGCCCCTGACGTTAAGTTATTGTTTAATGGCATTTATAACATACAGTTTTCTTTGGTTTCAGCTTCATTTAGTACATTGGTACTCAAAATATAGTAATTATGCTGAAGCTTTGAGACAAAATGATGGTGTCACGGTGGTGGCCGTTTTTTTGGAAGTAAGTTTAGAACTGTTAATTCTGTTTCTACTCTTTTTACTTTCTCTCCATTTCTGAAATAAATTCCTGCTTTACTTGTATGTGTACTGTATGACATGAGAGGAACATGATTAGAATGTTGGATGGGATTATAATGGGCCTATATCCACTGAAACTTTAAGACCCAAAACGCAGACCTTTCAAACAAATCTTCGGGCATTTTCAGACAAGACACTTTCCACTCACTACCTACCCACCACATACCCACTATACATGTTGCAGGGCTGCACTGTTGCCCTATGGGTGCCCTGTAACTTGTATAGTGGGTAGGTGGTAGGTGGGGAGTATCTTGTCTGAAAACACCCTTAGTACAGTGCTTGACATCCAGCTGTGTGGGATGAGTATATTGTTGAATAAGACTCAGAAAACTCCCAGTCTCTGTCTGTTGTTACAGCTGATTGGCTGAATATTTCTTGTGAAGTGAGATATGGGGGCACTGGAGACACCTGGAAGCCTGGATGCATTTCCTTATGCTCATTGCTTGTGCTATCAAGAAAGGGTGGTTGTTCGGTCAGCAATCTATGCATTGCTTTACTCACTGACTGATTTCCTCTGAGAGCCCTCCTAGAGACTAGATGCCATGGCATCTCCCATACACCCCTATGCACCCCTCTGGAATGAACTTCTATTGTGATTTTTTATTCTCAATTGGATGAAAATGAAGAATCAAGAGCACTGATTATTAGCAGATGTAATAGGAACAGGTGTTGTGTAAGTTTCCCCATTAACCTAGCAAATGCAACTTGAATAGGACCATACAATACCCTAGAATAGTAGAGTGTTAAAGCAGACTTGAATACAGTTAGGGACCCATGTTCACTGCACTTTTCCAAGTTCTGCCAATGGGAAAAACACAATGAACATGGATCCCTGAACATACTGCAATCCAATCAAACTATGGATATTTTCAGACGTGATGGTACCACGGGTGGCCACGCTTTGACACGCGTGGCCACCTGTGGTACCGCCATGTCTAAAACAGCCCACCAGATGTTTCCCTGTGGTTTCCCCAGGCTGTGGTGGTTTTTAGTCTGAGCTGTAACTCAGGCCCATTGCTAAGGCACAGCCTGTGCTAAGTGCTGCTATGGCCTGGGCAACCCATCTCTGGGCCGAGGTAGACCGAGTTGTCACATTTGATGGCCCGCTCTACCTGATCCTGTTCTGGGGCTGTTCTGGGTGGGTGCGGTGCCACTTCACCCTCCTGTCAGGGAGGAGGGTGGGCCATGCTCAGCAGTGTGGGGGGCAGGTGCCCTTCCTGGCCAAGGCCCCAACATCTCTGTTTGGCGTCTGGGCCAGATCCTGCCTGGGGTGAGAGTCCTCACCATGGGTAGAATCAAGGCATGATGGTGCAATGTGCAGTCACGTGTGAAAATACCCTATAGGGTGATCTTGTATGCAAAAGTCTGGTCAGGAAATCATTTTTCACTACACTTCAGTGGATGTATGATCCATATGAGGACTGCAAGATGAAGCTCAGGGATGTGATGCTTGAATAATGCCAAATTTTCATTAAATAACCATATTTTAACCCATTCTTCTACAGTTGAGAAGCTGCTTAGTTTAATTGTTAGATTGTGGACTATAGGGCCATTTCATACACCAGTGGTGGCCAAACTGCTCAGGAGTTCAAGTGTGGCTGTTGGTCAGATCTAGTTCTGGACTCAGTGCCACCCTAATGATCCTGTATTTTACTTCATTGCACCTGAATCTCAGCAGCTGAATAGCATCTGCTCCTCAGAATATCAGTAGCCAGGACTGCAGAGTCGTGCCTGCCAATCACAAAGCTGGAGAGGAGAAGAGATTAAAAATGTCTGGCTTCTCAATATTCATTAGCATGACTGTAAGACTTACATTCTGAAATGTTGTGTGGGAGTGCTGGTGTGAGGGGGCATGTCTTGTGGCTCTAGGCCATATGAAGAATTTGGTACATGGCTTTTGGAGTTAGGAACTTTGACCACCCCTGTCGTAAACTATTACGCCTTTCTGAACTACAGAAAATCATAGTATAGAGTTTCTTTCCTCTCCTCCTTTTCTATAATTTTCAAGAGATACGATTCCTTTACAAAGATATCAGCTTTCCCTGTATATCAACCCTAAATATCCAGATGAGCACAGACTTGGATTTATTTGTTTTTTAAAATAAAGCTGATCTACAGTATAAGAGCAGGAACATGTACTTGGTATCAAGAAATTAAAAGCTATATATATATATTTAATATATATATATTTAAATGACAATGTGTCACTTGCAAAATTAATTTGCTACTGATCACCAGAATAATAACTTTTTCATTTTAATTTATAATCAAATATTATGTGTTCACTTCTCTCCCACCGAAACTGGTGGGAGTTATTCTGTTCAATTCAACTGCAGCATGACTGAGCCTTGCATATCGCTTTAGTAAATCCTGTTATTATGAAAAAATCAAGCAATTATTTCATTCTAATATTACTCAGTGTGTTTTTAATGTACCAGGCACAAAATGTTGTTAATCAGTACAATATGTTCTTGGAATGTTGCTAATTAAACTGACAGATGAGACAGGTCGAGTTCAGTTTTTCACACAGTTGTGAGATATAGCAGAGAATAAAATCAAATGGCTTAAGTACCTGTTCATCTAATCTTTTATTCTGCATTACAGGTAGGAAAAAATCCCAAACCAGAGATGAAAAGAATTCTTGAAGAAATAGATTCTGTTAAGACAAAGGTAACAAAATGGATTTACACTGGATTAACTAATGGCTAGTTTCACTGCCTGCCTGAGTCCAGTAAAACAAAGTAGCCAGAGTACAGAAATGAATGAGCAGTTCCGAATATCTACTTGTCTTTAAACAGAACAGTATTTCTTCCTCTTATTTCACTGACGACTTGATCCAAACAGACAGCAATGACTGATGTCTGCAGAGAAAGGTTTTATCTCCATCCTAAATACTTTACAAAATCTAACCACATTAAAGCTGAGTCCCATACTCACTGCATAAGTAGAACTCACATAGGCATCAAAGGGAGCCCTATACACATAAAAATGTGTAGCACATTGGCCCTCTCTAGTAGTGTGGTGATGCCAGACCACGGGCAGGTTTATGAGCATGCTAATCTATATATTCAAAACCTGCTCCTGAAACCTCCTCCTACAGGCTATCTGTGCTTGGATGCCATGCGCTGTTTGGGATCCTGACATCACACCAAACATTAGCAGGTATCAAGCCTTTACTGTGCAACTCATTCCTCCAGATGTTCATCTTAGTTATTCTCGCCTCACTTTTTCATAAAGCACCTGAAAACATTTTTGTTCTCCAGGTGCTTTTAGAGGATACACTGCTGATTCCCCTTCATGTATTTTTCCTCCCCTTAACCTTCCTCCCTTCTGGGAGGGCAGTAGGGACTAGTGGGTAAGAGGGAGTCATTACTCAGCTGTTCCAATCTCTCCAAACCAAATGAAAGGATAGAGGGAAAGGAAGGGGTGAGGAGCCAACTCACACCCTCCTGTCCCCAGCTTCAGTGTTGCCCCGAACCTGCAGAGGAAGAGGATTTTATATGACCCCTTCCCAGTTCCTACACAAAACCACCGAAACTGAGCTCTGTTTAAGTATGCAGAGATGAAGCTATGCGCACAAGGAGACAGATACATGGCACAGAGCCATGATTTGGATCCATCCTTTCCTTGGGCAATGGGCACACACCTTACCTTACACACCCCCAAAGACAGTTTTTATATGGACCTTGGAGCTTGTACTAATTTTAAAAGTGCCCCCCTGGAGGAAATCTTTTCCCACCCCTGGGTTGGGAGGTGGCAAATACACTTGTCCAGATTGTCAGAATATCTGGAACTGATCCTGTTATCCCACCCAGGAGCTGGTGAAGAGGAGGGAATATGGCTCCAGCAAAGCAATGGTTCAGGTTAAGTACTTGGACAGAATTAAGATGAAAATACATGTTCCATATTGAGCCCATTGCCCACCAGAGAAGCCAGGAGTCCTGGCTCCCAGCCCTCTTGCTCTAACCCACTAGCCCTCACTCTCCTCTTACAGAACCCAGGAGTCCTGACTCCCAGCCCCCCCACTCTAACCCACTAGCCCCCACTCCCCTCCAAGTCAGGAGTCCTGGCTTCTAGCCCATCTGGTCTAACCCACTAGCACCCATTTCCTACCCAGAGAATGCAGGATTCCTTGTTCCCAGCCCACTGCTGTAACTAACTAACCCCACACCCTCCCAGGAAACCTGGCTCCCAACCCCTCTGTTCTAACCCACTAGCACCCACTCCTCACTCAGAGAACCCAGGATTCAGGTTCCCAGCCCCCCTGCTCTAACCAATTAATCTCTCTCCCCCTCCCAGAGAACCCAGAACTCCTGGTTCCCAGCCCACCCACTCTAACCCACTAGCTCCCACTCCATTCCCAGGGAACCCAGTAGTCCTGACTCCCAGACCCTCTGCCCTAATCCACTAGCCCTCACTCCCCTCCCAGAGAGCCCAGGAGTCCTGGCTCCCAGACTCCCTGCTCTATCCCACTAGCCTCTCTTCCAAGAGAAATCCCCCCCACTCTCAATTTTGAAGTCACTGTCTAGAACTAGGTCTCTGGCCTTTCCTTTAACATCTCAGCTTCCACAGGAGCCAGGCACTCAATTCTTTCTGGCACCATGTTTGGGAGAGGGGTGGGTGTGTGTGTGTCTCCCTGCATCAGATTTGCACCATCAGTTCCTCCCCAGCCACCGTTTTGAGGATGTGATGTCATCAACATTAATGGCTAATATTTTTTTTCTTGGGGGGGAGGTAGAGATTCCCCTATTGCTGGTGCAATGTTGGGGGTGGGGGGTGGGGTAGGGGTGTCCCCTCTCTGAATTCCAAGCGTTGGTTTGTCTGTGGGTGGTTGTTTTCTGCATGCTGGAAAATTAGGGGTTTGGGATTTTGCTGGAAAATTAGGGGTCTTTTTTGCTGAACATCAGCTTTTGAGTTTTGCTGAAAATTAGAGGGTTTGCTGGAAAATTGGGGGTTTTGCTGGAAAATTAGGGTTTTGTCTATAATGATTTTCCTAACTTTAAAACACGAGATGGATTTTAAAAATTCAAAAACCAGAACCTCCAAGGAAGCGCCCCTTAATTACATAACAACAGTAAACACCAATGCAATCTTTCAACATTAAGGGCGGATTCAGACGTGTCTTTAAATCGCACAGAAGCCTCGGCGGCAAAGTGCGATTTAAAAAACCCCGCACTTCCGGGCTGGTGTGAATGCGCTGAGCGCGCACATTTCCACCTAGCCCGAATGTTTGGAGCGCGGTTTGAAAAGCTGCTCGGAGCAACTTTTCAATCCGCGCTCCAAACATTCGGCCTAAGTGGAAATGTGCGCGCTCAGCGCATTCACACCAGCCCGGAAGTGCGGGGTTTTTTAAATCGCACTTTGCCGCCGAGGCTTCTGTGCGATTTAAAGACACGTCTGAATCCGCCCTTA
>QEPC01009717.1:1942032-1975134 GCA_003113815.1 Sphenodon punctatus
TGTAAAACAAATAAAAGAAAATATTTTTTCACTCAGCATATAATTGGGTTGTGGAATCTACTGCCAGAGGCTGTGGTAAGGACCAGTACTATAGCTGAGTTTAAAAGAGGTTTGGACAAATTTCTGGAAGATAGGTTCATTAGCAGCTATTAGCCAGACAGAATCAGGGAACATGACGGGAGCTGGGGGGAAAACAACAGGGAATGGATCCCCCATTGTGACCTGTTGGGTGCTTCTCCGAAGCCACTGTGATTGGCCACTGTCAAAGACAGGATGCTGGGCTAGATGGACCATTAGTCTGACCCAGTATGGCACTTCTTATGTTCTTATGTTTGTGTATCCAAGGTCTGAGCTCATTCTCATCTCCTTTGCATCTTCTCCCACTGTCTTGCAAGAAGCAGGATAATCTTTCTCAGTCAATACAGGATGGCCTTGCACCAGTACCAAACTTAAAAATTAGTTTGGTACCTTCAAGAGCAGCAGTGTGGTTGTACTGCCCCCTGCTGATCACCCTGGTGTATCTTTGTGTCAAGCTAGGACACTAGGTGTATGTGATCCACAAATAATGTATACTGATCTGTTCAGTTAGGAATGTCACAATTACTAGATAGGTTAATGTGTATATGTAGAGCAAACATCACAAACTGATAAGTAAACTTGGTGTGAAACAGAGCAGGCATTAAATTATCCCAAGCCATTTAGAAGGTTTTCAGCATTTTGCAGTTTTTGGAATGGATGTACTTCCTCTCTAGCTTTTACATGGAAGAGAGCTGGCTAGTTCATAAAATAGCTGGGCCCCTGCCGAAAAGCTTTCTTGCTCTCCTAAAAGCTGATCTCTGTTCCACAATATCTCTTGATAGGTCCTGAAAGATCATTCTCCTGTTATGTTGTGCACCTTTTTATCATGAGCAGGGACCCATGTTCATTGACATTACTGTCAATCGGGAAAATGAGTCAGCTGCATTATTAATTTTCTTTCACACTAAGTTTGTCACAGTATGTTTGACAGTTAGTGCATAAGGCCTCAGCCTAGCATTTGGCTTAGCTTAAGAGTGAGTGACCAAGGTACTTTTCTGGGTCAAGTTCAGAGACTGTAGCAGCTTAAGCATTTCTCTTAGAATCCGTCAGACAAATTCTGGGGGCTTGCCCCATTCTGCTTGGTCAGATGTCCTTAAAATTCTTATATTAATGCTGCAAGATAGTCCCTCAAGATATACTAGTTTAGATTTAAAAGAGGTTATCTCCTTAACAATTCTCTGCAAGTGGTCAGAGAGCTCATGTACCTGAACTTCTGTTGCTGTCCGATATCCTCTGTTCAGAGAAGAGTTCATTGAAGTTACATTTACCTATACAGTAACCAATGTAGCCTTGATTTCAGCTGTATCTGCAGCAACCTTTTGCAGCAGAGCCCGCATGGCTTCAGGATGCCTGCTTCTTCTTCTTGTTCTGACATTTATTGAGCAGTCAGATGGCAGGGTGTGGACATTCTCAACAGTCTGTGATATCTGATTCTTTGTCTGGGTGGTTAATTGGGGACCCCAAGTGCTGGATGTAGGTGGATTATTGGCAGCAGGCTCTAATGCTCCAAGCAACTGCTCTGCCTTGCTACACAGCACCCCCTGGTGTTGCAAGCAATAGTTTTTTAGATGCTTACAACTTGATCAAATTTTAGCAGAATTTAACAGGGGTTGGTAAAAGGCACATCCCTGATACAAACGTCCAGCTAGCCACCCTGACAGATCTCAGGGTCTTGCTATAAGGCATAAGGGTGCTGGGGCTTCTCAAACAGATGGTTGGAACATTTTTTGGCATGGACAAAACAAGATAGTTTCCCTAACCTTGTTCTCAGAAATGGCTGACCTGATTACTCAGCTTTGACAGTCTCTCTGTTGATGATGACCTGGGTGATCTGTGGTACGGTATTTTGACTCAGGACATCGCCACAATGGCACCCAGGCATCTGCTTCCTCTGGTGCAGCAGCGCAGGCATCCTTGGTATATATGGAGGACCTGAGGTTGCTAACGTGAGAGGGTAGGTGGTTAGAGCACAGGTGGTGCTTGAGTTGCACCAAGTCTACTGACTGTGGCATAGATAATTTTTGAAGGACTATGCCATGGCAGTGGTGATGGTGGTGGTGAAGAAAGCTTTCTTCACTGCCACCATAGTGTCTGTAAAGTGCCGTCCAGTGGAACTCTTCCAGATGGTGAATAGTCTATTAAATCCTGGATATCTTCACCTGGAGTTAGAGTTATTAGTTGCCTGCTGTGATGACTTTGCAGATAAAGTCGCTCATATTTGGCTCAGCTTGGGATCTGCTTGCTTGAGTGCATAAGAACATAAGTAGAGCCATACTGAGTCAGACCAATGGTCCATCAAGTCCAGCATCCTGTCCTCTGACAGTGGCCAATCTCGATCGCATGGGAGAAGAACCAATAGTCACAATGGGCAATCCATTCCCAGTTAGTCACTTCCAGCTCCCAACCATAAGAAGTTCATCCCGTAACCTACTTGGTTAATAGCCATTAATGGACCTATTCTCTAAGAACTTATTGAGTCCTTTTTAAAACCCAGCTCTACTACTGGCCTTGACAACATCCTCTGGCAACAAATTCCTAAGTTAATTATACGTTGAGTTAAAAAGTACTTCCTTTTATTTGTTTTAAATCTGCCGGCAGCTAGTTTCATGGAGTGTCCCCTAGTTCTAGTATTATTTGAGAAGGTAAATAACCGTTCCCTATCTACTCGTTCCATACCACTCAAGATTTCATAAACCTCTATCATGTCCCCTCTCAGTCTTCTCTTCTCTAAGCTGAAGAGACCCAGCTTGTCAAGCCTCTCTTTGTACAGAAGCCGTTCCATACCCTTTATCATTCTCATTGCCCTTCTCTGTACCTTTTTTAGTTCAGCTATGTCTTTTTTGAGATGGGGCAACCAGAAGTGCACACAATATTCCAGATGTGGTTATACCATCGATTTGTATAGAGGCATTATGACATCCTCAGTTTTATTCTCTATCCCTTTGGGAATAACTCCTATCATTCTGTTTGCTTGTTTGATAGCTGCTGCATGTTGGGCTGTGCATTTCAGCGTATTGAACACAATCACTCCCAGATACTTTTCCTGCGTGGTAACTCCTAACTTAGTACTCACTCAGCATTGTGCACTTATAGTTTGGGTTATTTTTCCCTGTGTGCATCACTTTGCACTTGTCCACATTAAATCTCATCTGCCATGTAGATGCCCAGGCACCCGGTCTTGTAAGATCCTGTTGCAGTTCTTCACAGTCTGCTCCTGTTTGAATAACTTGATGTCATCTGCAAATTTGATCACCTCACTCTTAATGCCCTTTTCCAGATCAATAATGAATACATTAAACAGCACCAATCCCAATACAAATCCCTGGGGCACACCACTTTTTACATCTGAAAACTGACCATTCAATCCTACTCTTTGCTTCCTATCCTTTAACCAGTTACCGATCCATAGTAAGACACTACCTCCTATCCCATGACTTCTTAACTTTCTCAAGAGTCTCTCATGAGGGACCTTATCAAATGCTTTCTGGAAATCCAGGTACAATATATCTACTGGGTCTCCCTTGTCCACATGCTTATTTACACCCTCAAATAATTCCAACAGCTTAGTGAGGCATGACTTACCTTTGCTAAATCCAGGTTGACTCCTCTCCATTGAGCCATGTTTATCAACATGCCCAGCAATTCTGTCCTTAATTATAGTTTCCACCATTTCCCCTGGCACAGATGTCAAACTTACTAGTCTATAGTTTCCAGGATCACCTCTGGATCCCTTTTTAAATATTGGGGTTACATTTGCCACCTTCCAGTCCTCAGGTACAGTGGCAGATTTTAGCAGTAGGTTACAAATTACTAACAGTAGTAGGTCTGCAGTTTCATATTTGAGTTCCTTCAGAACTCTGGGGTGAATATCATCTGGTTCTGGTGATTTGTTAGTATTTAATGTGTCAATTTCCTCTAGGACCTCCTCCAGAGTCACGTTGATTTGTGACAGCTCTTCCAATTCATCAGTTACAAAGTAAGGTTCAGGCATGGGTTTCTCCCCAACATCCTCTGCAGTGAAGACCGAAGCAAAGAACTCATTCAGTTTCTCTGCAATGTCCTTTTCCTCCCTAAGCACCCCTTTCAGCCCCTGGTCATCTAATGCCCAAATTGACTCTGTAGCAGACTTCCTGCTTCTGATGTACTTGAAAAAGTTTTTATTATTAGTTTTAGCATCTTTAGCAAGTTGTTCCTCAAATTCCTTAAATGCAGAGTCAGGGTTTGGGTTTGTGGAAGCTTGGTCCTGTCCAGTTTGCTTGGATCAGTTGCAGTTAGTCTTGCCCACCAATGCAGAGGGCGAGCTTGGTGTGGTGCAGTTGACCAGTTGTGAATTAGATCCATGCCCATCCTGACTGGTGAAAGCTATCAGGCAGCGTTTGGAGCTGTTGCTGGCTGGGGTATCAGTGCCTACTTTGGAAAGGCAGGGTACCTGATGTCCTCAAAACTTTGGTTGTCTGACCCCTGCTGAAAAAAAATCTCTTAAGATTGACTCCCCTGCCAGTTATCACCTCATCTCTAATCTTTCCTTTTTAGGGAAAGTTATTGAATAAGTAGTTGTCTCATAGCTTCAGATGCATATCGATACTACTGGATTCATGGATCCATGTCCGTCAGGATTTTGTCCTAGGCATGGCACTGTGACTGCACTTGTGGCATTGGTTGATGACTACCACTTGGCAATCAACAAGAGCAACTGTACCCTGTTGATTTGGTTAGATCTTTTGAAGTCCTTTGATACAGTTGATCATGGAGTGCTGTTGACATGGCTGCATGACTTGGCAGGTTTGCAGGACTGCTCTTGTTCCACTCATTCCTCGCTGGGTGAACTGAGAGGCTGGTGATGGGCAGTGGCTTGCTCCTGGGTGAGGTTATATGGAGATTTAGAGTGAAGTGCCATCAGTATGCTGATGACACCCAACTCTACCTCTCTTTTTCATCTGACCAAGGTCCTGCAGTCCCAGTGCGGGGACTGGATATGGGCGAGCTGATTGAAACTGAATCCAGACAAGACTGAGGTGATGATGGTTGGCCGGTCTTGTGACCTGGGAGACATAGGTATGGATGGGGTCCATCTTCCTTTGGTCACTCAGGTTCACAGCCTCAGGGTGGTCTTGGATCCATTGACAGTGGCCAGGAGTACTTTTCACCAATTATGTCTGGTGAGAAGGCTTCAACCTTTTTTTGGGTCAGATTTGGGTTTGGTCACCATTGTCTATGCCTTCATCATAGAGGCTGGGCTACTGCAATGTGCTCTATGTGGGGCTGCCCTCAACAACTGTTTGGAAACTGAGGTTGGTGCAGAATGTGGCAGAATGTCTTCTGTTAGGGGTGGGTTTCTGGGAACACATTACATCAGTGCTCCAGAATCTGCACTGTCTACCAATAGCTTTCTGGGCACAATTAGAGGCTTGATTGTAAGCCGCCCTGAGCCTTTGTGGGAAGGGCGGCATAGAAATATAAATAAATTAATTAAATAATGCAAGGTTCTGGTTTTTACCTATAAACCCTAAATGACTTGGGCCCCTAGTATCTGAAAGACCACCTCTTCCCTCATGGACTGTTGTGGCTTCTGAGGTCATCTGGGAACACCTTCTTGCGTGTTGCATCTGCCCTTGAAGTTTCTACAGCTAGGGCACACAGAGAGGTGTCCCACAATTATGGAACTTCCTTCCCTTGGAGGTTTGTCTAAGCCCAAGTCTGCTCATCTTCTGGTTTTGCAGGCAAGGATAGGGTTGGGTGGGAGTGGGGCGTTAGGGAAAGAGTTGTAGGGTGTTAAGGGGATTTTAAAGATGTTTTTATTGATTGTAAGCCTCCCTGAGTCCTAATAGGAAGGCTCAGGAAGGGTGGCATATAAACTTAAATAAATAAGATAGGCCTGAAATATTAAGGTTTTTAGCCCAACTAGTTCAAGTTTAACAGAGTTATAAGTAACTGAAAATCAGGTCCTATAATGGGAGGCGTTATCTACTACTACAAAAATAGAGAATCTAGGACACAAAGTATAAATTGTGTTTGACATGAATATTTTATGCAACTTGATTCCCAAAGTATTAAAAGCTGAAACATTGGTTCATTTATGAAAAAAGTGGAGATGCTGGCAATGGAGTGAGATCACTTGAATTCAAGTCTGTCTCTGAGACCCGGAAGTGAAAGCTAACACATGCTAGAGCAGTACTAGACTTGCAGAGCTCACAAATACAGAGCTAGTCCGGAGATCTCCATTTTTCTTCATTTCTGCCAGAATTAAAGATAGAGAAAATGGTCCTTAAATGCAGGTTTGGGTGAGTTTTCTTGACTCAATAACTGAAGTTTAGAGCCTTATTATTGATTCATCCATTTACCAGTGGACAGGATTTGTTTGAAACTCTGATGAAAGTGTAGCAATTAGCATGCAGCTCTTTAAATTAAAATGAAGTTGCAACAGCAATAAAAATGCCAACTCTGTTACTCTCTTGAATGTGTTTATGTTAGTTTGAAATTCATTTAGGATACAACACCAAAGTGCTAAGTCATTAGTCATTTTTAAATGGACCACCAATGGGGGGATGATCCATATGCGGCTGGTGGAGTGCCGCTGCAGGGGCTGTGCATGGGAAGAGGGTGCAGATGGGTGCACACCCATCTCCTTCCTTCTCCACACACAGAGCAACCACCAATTGCTCCATGAGTGGGGGGTGGGTAGAGATGCGTAGGGAATGCGTGGTCCATGGGCGCACACACTCACACACCTCCACATTTAAATGGGATGCTCCTCCCCCTCTCCCCACCATGGACACTGATGTCCATGCATGGGAGTGTCTCGTTTAAAAATGGCCATTGATCCACTTTCACAGGAGAGAAAATGCATCTCACACATTTGCCCAGTGCTTCACATAACTAATTGGTCTTTGCATAAGATAGTGAGTTTGCCCCCCACTGATGAATGTATTATGCTACCTTGCAGATGACAAAGCTCCGTAGCCTTTCTTGCAAAGCTGCAAATGAACCTCATTGCCCTTTGGTGGATAACTGCCGCCCCCCTCAGCCTCTGAATTACAGGATGGTGAGAGCTTCAATCCAGTAAGATCTGTGCTGACGTTTGCTGTTTTCAAGTGAGGAAATTCCTAGATTCCAAAGCCTTGTTCGCTTTGTGCTCTCTACTCTCTTCTGGATCTGTGCTGCTGAGTCAAACTCTGAGCAATCACTGAAACCAATTCCTAGAGGACAAAAACAACTTGAGGCAAATTCTAACCATTACAGGAAAATGTGGAATCTATGTTTGAATCATTATAGCAACTGCTTTAGCTATAGCAGCAGTAGCATTTGTATGACTACGTCTAAGCTTTAAGATATACCATAGTGATTGGTAATGGCATTTCCCCAGCATCCTTACTTTGTCAGTGCTTACCTTTCTCCAGACCAAAGAAGGTTTCCAGCTAACAGAAGTAGTGAGTCATTTTCAAATTAAAATAGGCAAACATGGGCTGCATTCTGCTGTCCTTGGTACCAGAGGAATGGATGGTGCTGCATGAGGTAACGGAGGGCAGAATTTGGTTCTTTATGTTAATGTAGAAACAAAGAGTACCCAATGACCACTGAAGTTCACTTTATAAATAAAAAAGCCATGATTTTTTAACAGATGAGGTTAATGATGTACTATTTTATTGTGAAAATTGAAATCTGGATGATAGAGCAAACTAAAGGTATTGTATTGGGGGAAATAATTTTTTCAGTTATTGTGCAATGTCAAATTTTCTTTTTATATTGTAACATCTGAAATTACAAGTATTTTGAGATGCCCCAGGATTTTATTTAATTTTCTGAACTTGTAGGTATTTGTTATAAATGAAAGTTGACCGCTTATGCAGAAAGCCCTTTAGCATTATGAGTTACCTTGTTTCCTGTTTTATGACTATCATTTTTCTTACGTGCCGCAAGGCCAAATTCTGCCCTTGTACATATGTATGCAATTGGTACTTTGTCTGTAAGATTCGCGTGCATGTACCAGAGGCAATAATTTGTTAGAGGTGAGTCAAAATTACATAACAGAACAAAATTTTGATTGAAAAGCTGATTCTGACTACCAATATCTAACTGAATTTTGAGATGCATTTTTGAAAATTTTAGATAAATTTTGAAATAGAGAAAATAATGAAATTTCAAATTTTGATAATGGAAATGTTGAAATAGAGTTTATTTTTCTCTATTAACATGTAGTACAGATTTTAATAGACCAATTTTCAACATTTAGTTTGATGTTAATACTTAAAGCTTCAGATTGATTGCTGAAATAGGGAACTGTTTATTTTGAAATTTCAATAATAAACAATGAAATTTTAATTTTTCTCCAATTCTGATTTTGAAATTTTGAAAAGGTCATATTTTGTTTCCAAAGCCATTTCAGAATTTTTCTTGAATTTTTTTGTTTTGACCACCTTTGCTTGTTATTATCTGAAAAACAACTGACAGTGATGTTCTCCTCTTTTTGTGTTGGGCTTATTTTAAGGTAACAAGAGCAATAAAACAGAATTGTATGCTGGACTTGGAGCAACAGCATTTCTGCCTTAAAAGAACCAATACTAATAAATACATTTATATCAGAAATGGTGTTTTCCTTGTTATTGCTAATCCTGACTGACAGTAAAGAAGTGTTTGGTAGCAGTAAAATAAAAATGGTCAGATTTGTGATATTCTCTACAGTATTTCCTTGTGGAATTCGGAAATGGATAAAAATTGAAATTTCAAACTCATTTAGCTCTTTGCTTGTCCTGCAAGATATTGCGCATTTTTGTGCGTGAAGGAGATAGCTTTAAAAATATGGTACTTCATCAGAGCATCTGCCAATAGGCACTTATCTTCTCAACACTGACCACATGGCCTGGGTAAGGCCCCATATATCTAAAAGACCCCTCCCTCATTTATCATTGGAGGCCAGCCAGAAGCACCCTCTTGCATGCGATGTGCCATCTGCCCATCAAGTTTGTACAGCAAAGGCTTAGGTGTACCAGAGAGAGGTGTTCTTGGTGGCTACTCCTCAGTTATGGAACTTCCTTCCTCTGGAGGTCCATCTAAGCACAAGCCTGCTCATCTTCTGCAGGCAATGTAAGAGATTTCTATTTGGTAGGCAGGGATAGAGTTTAGGGAGACTTGAGATAGGGGATTTTAATTGGTTTTGTGTATTTTAATATATATTTGTATGTATTGTAACCTGCTCTGAGAGCAAGATAAAAAAATTAGTAAATTATAATAATCTATAGACCTCTACTTCCAAAAAGGACCTCATTCAGAATAGTACTTGTGCATATACTGTTATACACCCTGCAAAATCCCATGTATGCATAAATATTCTGCCTGAACTTTTCTGACCTGATCTAGCTCATTTCTAATTATGCATTTTAACCCCAAGTCACACCTGAATTCTAGACTCCCACAAGGAAACATACTGGTACAGTCAGCTGTGCTACCAAGTTGCTCTAACACTTCCTTACAAGTACTGCTTCTCCTCATTATTTAGCAGCACACACATCTTTTCTTAAATGGAAACAGTGGCTTCATTGCCCTAAGGACAGAGAATAGTATGGGGCTCAAGCAACAAGAGTCTTATGAGCCAGAAGTAAAGTAAGGTAATGGATTCCTAGGAGGTCATAGTAAAGTAAAGTGATAGATTCCTGAGAACCTAAAGTAAAGCCATGTTGGTCACTGCTAATTAAGTCACTGCTAATTAAGTCCCTAGGAACCAACGGATCTGGGAATTTCCATCGTTAGTGCTAATGCAATCCTGACACCCTTATCTAGAGGAATAATGGGCATGTAGATGACTCCCACTATTAGCCCAAAATGGGCTCAGGGGCACGTGGGTACAATAAAACCCTCACAGCAAACTTGCATCAACACAAACAAGCCACCTTAAGCTGTCAAAGGCTTTTAAGAATACAATTTTTCTATTCCTAATCGTGATATTTTAGACAAACAATTTTGACCATCAGTTTCCAGACAATTTCTATATCATCTTTATCATCTTTTAAATCTAACATTAGATTTAATATGTTTAATATTTCACTGTGGCCATTTTCACATGGACGGCCCCACCCACCGCTGGGTGTTCTGGCGGATGTGTGGTGAGTGGGTGGCATCTGTGGAAACAGGCTGCCGGTGGGTGGGGAGATGGGTGTGTACTGGGTATGCACTCATGTAAACACCACGGGGTTGAATGCTTGTGCATGCGCACTCCCACGCAACACCCACCTAGACCCCACCCATCTCCACCCATGGGTCCATCCGGAAAACTGGAGGAGGCCCTGTGGATGGAGATGTGTTTCTGTGTAAAGGGACACCCGCCGCGTGAGCACCCCCCCCAAGCCATGTGAAAACAGCCTGGTTTTGTTTATGGTAAGTATTCATCTAGAAACATAAAACATTATGTGTTCTTTTCAGAAAAGAATAGTGCTATTTCTGTCTATAGGTTTACTGTATGCCCAAATGTGGTCTATGTCTGCAGAGTACATCTGTATATGCAGCAGCTGGGTCTATAATACAGAATAAGGTAGAGTTATTTTAGCTAAGGCTTCTTCAGCTTGGATTTAGTTGCCAGGTCTGTGCATTCACACCAGCACAGCTAACTTGATCTCAGTGCCACACAATGGGTGCACGTACCAAAAAGGGGGCCCCACTGCCAGCCAGGTCAGGTCAGAAAATGGAATACATGTTCCCATAGCCTAACCCAGCCGAGGGCGGGGGGGGGGGGCAGGGAGTAAGCTCCGTCCCCTGCCATGATGAGCAGCCATGGCTGGCTGCCATGGTAACCCCCCATGCCAGGCCAGGGTGGCACAAAAACAAATGTGCCCACTGGTTCACCCTGCTCTGGCCTGCTTGGGGAGCTGTTGGGCCTGGACTGTGAGCCCAGTTTCAAAGTTCCAGCCTGGCTGCCTACTCCACTGGGGTATGAACCGGGCCCACATCTGATGGGCCCAGAACAGAAGCATGGGTTTGGTGCTGGCCTAGGTGGACCAGAGAGGGCCAAACTGGTCATTGCCATGTTTGTTAACACCCACTGACACCATCAATGGCTAGTGCTGTGTTAGCGGGGCAAGTTCTGGAGGCATATCTTTGTGTACCTTAGACTAAAGGTAGATACGTTCAGATAGACTAAATGCAAACCTTTGGAGTAGGGACAGGTTTGCAAGCTCATGAATGGGCACCATCTTGCCTAGGTTTAGGCAGTTTGTGACAAGGGAACAATGCAACAACATTTATCTTTACTTGGTGTAAGTGCCCAGTGTAGACATAGTCCAAGTTCCATATCATAGGTCCAGATCATCCCCTTTCACAAGCAAATGGGAAAACTTGTGAATTAGCATGAGGCTATGCATAGTGTCCTTAATATCCTCTTCTTAACTACACAAGGATGGTGCCTAAACATATAGATCCCTGACGAAGGTCAATGCAAATAATGCTGTGCTAATGACTGCGTGATTCTCCACTGCTGCCACTATCTCCATTGTGTCTGGCTCCCAAGCTATTTTCTCACAGGCTTTCCCATTAGGGTGTCATGCTCTTCATTACAAGAGCTAATGGCACAGAGGAAGAGTTAATCTACCAGCATTGACCTTGACTGAAGGTTGCATTGAGGCCTCTTTGCTACATGACTATAAAGCAGTTGCTGCTCTCTTCCACCCCTCCTCAGGACTGACAGCGGGGCCATTGCTAGGCACTCACCATGAGCAGGGCTTTGGACCAGGTGCAGGGCAGAGCTGCATCCTGAAACCATTCCCTGGGGTTGCCACCTTTTGCAGTTTGATCCTGAGACTTCCATTTGCCTACGGGAATCTCAGGGTCAAACTGCAAAAGGTGGCAACCCTATGAATCCCTGCCTCCCACTAGTAGCCTCACCCCTGCTTTCCCTACTGTTCTGTCCAGGCTCCACCAGTGGATCTGTCCCTAGTGCTTCTTCAGTTGGGCATAGACTGGAGAAGAAGAAGACATGAAGGCAAGAGCCAGACCAGAAAGAGCAAGGGGGAAGTTACACATGTGAGATCCAAGGCTTTCCCCAAACAGAGCACAAGTCCAAGGAGCCAGTAGCTGGTTACTCCAATGATGAATATGCTCTGCTCCAACTGCGAATGGCTCCGTAGGGCATGTAGACACTACAGTACCTTTGAGAGCTCTGGCACAGAGTACATTTATTTATTTATTGGATTTCTAGGCCGCCCCCTCCTGCTACTGCAGCTCAGGGTGGCTTACAACACAATAAAAACACAGAATATCAAATAACCATAAAACCAGTATAAACAATAATATAAAATTAATATAAAAACAATCCATTAACTCATGGCAGAGTATAACACACACACACACACACACACACACCGACCCATCTCCCTTGCCAAAGGCCCGACAGAACAGCCAGGTCTTACACTGTCCATGGAAAGAGGGAAGGCTTGAGGCCAGGCAGACCTCTGTTGGGAGGGAGTTCCACTGCTGTGGTGCAACCACTGAGAATACCCTCTTCATTGTCAATACCCAAGACACTCTGGGGACCTTGAGGAAGGTGCCCCCAGCTGACCTCAGGGGCTGATCCAAGACCCAGGGCATGAGGCAATCCCACAGATAAGTGGGGCCCAAGCCATATAGGACTTTATAGGTCAAAACCAACACCTTGAATTGGGCCCTATAGGCAGCCAGTGCAGAGACCTGAGCACAGTGACTCATCCCCATAAGGAGGTGGGCTGCCGCATTCTGCACTAACTTCAGCTTCTGGATCGTCACCAAGGGTAGCCCAAGTAGAGCGTGTTGCAGTAGTCCAGTCTTGAGATGATGAAAGCATGGACGATGGTGGCTAGGTCGGAGTCTGAGACATACAGCCGAAGCCGTCGCACCAGATGTAATTGGTGGAACGCTCCCTTTGCCACAGTTGCCACCTGGGCATTCAGGTGGAGCTGTGAGTCCAGGAGCACCCCCAGACTCCGCACCTGGGGAACCAACGGAGGGCAGACCCCATCAATGATGGGTGCCACCATTTCCTCAATCCCTCCCACCAGCATCACCTCCATCTTGGACGGCTCGCCCTCATCCAATCCCCCACAGCTGTCAGACAGCGGGTAAGCACCAAGACTGCTGAGCCTGAGTCAGCTGAAAAGGAGAGGTAAAGTTGGTTGTCATCAGTATACTGATGACACTGCACACCAAACACTCTGATGCCCTCACCCAAAGGCTGCATAAACACGTTGAACAGGAGAGGGGACAAAATAGAACCTAGAATATTCTATTCTATTCTATTCTAATCGAAAATAAGATGTTGCAGGGAACCACTTTGGGGCAGTTCTGTATGAACACAGTAGTTATCACAGTGGAGAGAAGTAGCTAGTGGAGTGTCCCAGGGATCTGTATTAGGACCAGTGTTGTTTAATATTAATATTAATATTAATGATCTGGAGAAAGGAGTAAAGAGTGAGGTGATCAAATCTGGAGATGACACAAAGTTCTTCAAGGTAGTTAAAACCCAAGCGGATTGTGAAGAATTTCAGGTTGACCCTGTGAGACTGGGTAACTGGGCATTCAAATAGCTGATGAAATTTAATGTAGACTAATGCAAAGTGATGCACATAGGGAAAATAACCCAAACTATACATATACAATGCTGGGTTCTAAATTAGGAGTTACCACTCAGGAAAAGGATCTTAGACTCATTGTGGACAATACATTGAAATCCTTAGTTCAGTGTGTGGTGACAGCCAAAAAAGCAAACAGAATGTTAGGAATCAGTAGGAAAGGGATAGAGAATAAAATTGAAAATATCATAATGCCTTTATATAAATCTATGGTATGACCGCACCTGGAATATTGTGTGCAGTTCTGGTCTCCCCATCTCAAAAAAGACATAGTAGAACTAGAAAAGGTACAGAGAAGGGCAATAATAATGATCCAGGGTATGGAACAGCTCCCGTATGAGGACAGGCTGGATAGGTTGGGGCTCTTCAGCTTGAAGAAGAGACGACTAAGAAGGGATATGATTAAAGTTTATAAAATCATGAGTGGTGTGGAACATGTAAATAGGGAGCAGTTATTTACCCTCTCTATCAGTACTGGCAAAGGGGACACCCCATGAAATTAACTGGTAGCAGATTTAAAACAAATAAGAGAAAGTATGTTTTCACTCAGCGCACAATAAACTTGTAGAACTTACTGCAGAGGAAGTGGTCACGGCCGGTAGTGTAGCTAGTTTAAAAAAGGGATTGAATAAGTTCTTGGAGGACAGGTCCATTAATGGCTACTAGCCAACTAGGTTTTGTGGAGCGTAACCTCTTACTGTTGGGGGCTGGAACAATAGGGAATGGCTCATTGTGACCTGTCAGGTACTTCTCCCAAGAGACAGAGAATGGCCACTGTCAGAGACAGGATGCTGGGCTTGAAGGAGCATTAATCTGACCCAGTACGGCACTTCTTATGTTCTTGTGTAACCAGATCACCCCTATCCATGTGCTTATTAACAATCTCATACACTTCTAATAGGTTCTTGAGGTATGACTTTCCTATGCTAAAGCCATGCTAGTTTTTACCCATCAAATCAAGCTTCTCAATATGCCTAGAAATTCTGTTTTTAACAATGGTCTCTATCAGTTTGCCTGGAACTGATCTCAGGCTTACCGGTCTGTAGTTTCCAGGGTCACCTCTGGAGCCTTTCTTAAAAATTGGGGGTATATTTGCTAACCTCCAATCTTTTGCTAATCTTTTGGCACAGAGGAGGATTTTAGTGATACATTGCATATTATTGATAGTAGTTCAGCAATTTCAAATTTGAGTTCTCTCAGTATCCTTGGATGAATACCACCAGGCCCAGGTGACTTGCTACGGTTTAAATTATTGATATCCAATAAAATCTCTTCTTAGTATGACACTAATTCAGATAATTCCTCAGATTTCTCACCAACGTACTTAACTGCTAAGTATTTTGCAGTTGTTTTCATGAGTATGTCTTTAATTTTATTTTTCCATCTTTCCCCAGGAAAAACCTGGTAAAAACATAGTAAAAAGCAGTATTTACCAGTGCCCTGTCCAAAACTTTTTCTCAGGAAATTGCCAAATCTGTCAGTTACAGACAGTAATATTGCTGATATTTTATCTCAGACTTTACATGGCTTTGTTGCTGTCTGGGGTCATGGAATTAGATGTAAATAACAAAATGGGGTAACAAAGTCAAAAGGTTTGGGAGCCATAAGTTTTAAAGTAACATCACAATTTCAGTATTGTGCTGCTGTGCAGTTTTATATGATAGACAAAATATGTTTGTAATAGACCAAATTGAAATATAGGCCCAAATCCGGGATCAATATAAAAGAGGAATGACAAGGAGAGAGATGGGTGTGTGTATGTGGAGGATGGGGAGAAACGAGGGGTGGATTGTGTAGCGTTCGCTAACCATCTGGTTTCTACAGGAATTGTTTTCCTATTGACCTGTAGATGGCAGCAAAACTACAAATATATGAATGAACGTCATTGGCCCATTATTGAAGTCTACTACTGCTATTGATTTCTGTAGTGCAGGATCAGTTTTCAAATTATTATGATAACAGATACCATTGCATAGAAGATAAAATTCTACATTCTACCAAGTATTACTTTTCGTCCCTATTCAATTGCAGTGATGTTTTATTTAAGTTTACCAGTTCATTTATCTTCACAGCAATAGTTAATTTATCTTCCGTAACCCATGACCCTTTCTACTCACCCTTTTCCACTCCATCCATTAACCTACCACATGCGCTCTCTCTCTTTCTGGGTGTTTTCAAATGAGATGCTACTCCGCATGGCCACCAAGTAACCACTCACCCAACCAACTGACTGAAGGTGGTGTGTGCTCCTGTGAGCCACGCAGCACCCACTTACAGCCACACATGGTGCACTGCTGAAAAGTCTGGAGTGCCCTGTGCAGGGTAAGGGAAAAAGGTGCATGGCAATGAACACCCAAACATCCCCTGCTCATATAAACTGGGGCAGCCTCCCACACCAGCAATCAGATTCTCCACTCATAGGCACTGTGGCCAGAGGACATTGGCCTTTGCAAGTCACAGGAACTGGCCAAGAGTGCTGGGGAGTCTGGGTTCCCCAACGCTCAGGGTAAAACATGTCAGTTTCAAAGGCCAGCCCCGCGCGCTTCTCTCTCCCTCATGGTCCACGGTAGGGGGAGTGCGAGGTGGCTGCTGTGACAGCCACGCTGGCAGCCACCCTGCTCATTAAAAAACTCGCGCTCTCTGAAAACAGACATGCACCTTATCTCTGCTTTAACACCACTTTAACATTTCTTATGCATGTTGTTGCAGCATAAGCCCACCCCTTAAAGAGCATTGACTCATGATGCTCCATAGCACCTGACCCACATCAGAAAGTGGGGGAGCCCCTATAGCCTACCCCCTCTCTGGCATGATCACCCTCTGTTGCCCCAATTTTTCTAGAGGTGCCCCTGGCTGACCTGGAGAAACTGGAGCTTCCCTTGGAGCCTGGAGATTTTGTGTCAAACCTGGAGTTTCTGGGCAAAACTCAGCAGGGATGGGAATATCCCAAACCAATTCAGTTCAGTTTTATTAAGAATATCAGCATCAGCTATAATCCATAAAGAAACATTAAGAAACAAAATAATACACATCCATACTTTGGAGCAGTGCCACCCTAAACAATAAAATCAAAATAACATGGAACTAAAACTTGCATCTTAATACCTTGACCCTAAACACTAGTGGGTCTGGCTATGGGATTAGTATCAACATTTCACAACAGACAATCTCGTACGGTTTTACATATTTAGATAATAAAGAAGGAAAAGAAACAGCAGGGACACATACTTTCCAATTGCTGTCCTGAATCAAGCAGGTGAATAATATTAATGACATCGATTTGTGCCTCAGCCAATAATCAAAATACAAGATACAAAGGATCCCAAAATCAGAAAGTGTTAAATATTTGGATGTTATAAAACAAATTCGATTTAACAGAAAGGCCACCCATGTACACTTATTCAGAACAAGTTCCCACAGTAAATGGTAATAGTTGCTCTTTTGCCAATGCTGACCTCCTAAGCTTCAAAGCTATTATTACAAATTTAGCTACTGCTTCAGTAATCATAGGGTCAGACTCCTTCAGGAAAGACACCAAAAAATCAAACTGGGAAGATGCTTTTAAATCTGTAATGACTGGTGTCAGGAATTTAATAAGAAATTCATTATACAGCTGACAAAAAACAACAACACATGACCTAGGGATTCCACCACCTGTTGGGAGCAGCATTTGCAAAGTCTAAGTTCATGGGGAATCTGCAAATGCCTGCCCTCTAGAACTGCCAGTGGAAGAATAATATACCTGGTCAGCATGAATGCCACTCTGTTTGACCAAATAGACAAAGATGATAAATAAGCAGTTCCTTTTGGAGCAATGGGTACAGATCTATAAGCAAGGGAAATACTTTGAGTATTTATTGCCTCTATCAAGGACTGCTTTTCCTGGTCACAGATTCTCAATTGAATTGGATTGAGAGCGTTAGTATAAGTCAAGGAGGCTATAAACTCCCTTGAAAAACCTAGGTGTGAAAGTATAAGCATTATTTTCTTTTCCCAGGGGCCTGAGTCAACCAAACGAAAAGCAGAGCAAACCAAGGAGTCCTGATAATAAAAGAGTAGTTGCAACCAATACTTCAAGATGTATAACTTGGCTAAAGAGGCTAAAGAGGAGAATCCAAGTTCAGATCTCAGGACAGCAATTGGGGTGCTTCTGGGGATGTGGAGGATTGAACTTTCAGATCTCACAGAGTCCTTCATCAAGGACCCTGTGAGGTCTGAAAGCTTGCACAACTCCCCCAACTGTAGTTGGTCCAATAAAAGATATCACTGTACTACTTTGTCTCTATTTCCATACTACTGGCAGTGTACAAATGTCCAGAAAAGTTGCAATCTCAATCTCATCCTACTCTCACAACTCATTCGGGGTCCCACTATTCCATGCTGCTGAACTTTGAACTGCAGCAAGGTTGCATGGTGTCTGCACTCCATCATGAATACATATAATCCCATTGTGTGCATGGGGTTAATATTATTATTATTAATTATTATATTATGTGCCAACCTAGGAGCACATTGGCAGCCATGGAGGATGAGTTTGACTGCTCTCTCTGTATATGAGGCCTCACCCAAATGTCAGCAAAGGCCAAGGTATCAGCACACAGACCAAAGTCAAAGTCATTTGGCTTTCCCTGGCCAACAATCCACAACAATAGTTTCTATAACATTATGATCCCTCACGTTCACTGCAAACAAAAATTGTTACTTTCAAAAGGTATGAACATCTAAGAGTTACTTTTAGCCAATGGGCAGCTCTGCTCCCACATACATTCTGAACACAGTCACTGCCTTGCAGTTCTCCCCCACCTGCCCCTTCCTTAACATTCAGTGCGCCCCCCCCCAATTTAAAAATTCCATACTTCCATGGTGTTAACATATGTAACATTTGTAGCTGCATTGGTGTGTGCATTGACATGTTTGTGACAGAAATATCTATGCAGTTTAATAGGTACCTGGATTGGCAGTGCCGGTGCAGCAATACAGTCCTCTAAGCACACATGACCAATAGTGGCCAATAGCTACTCACATGCAGCACACAGCCAATCCTAGTTAGGCAGCCGCCCAGCTCTTTAAACTTTTCAAAACATTTGGCACATGGTCTGCTGGGTTCACTGATGTCGGAAGCACAGCCATGGAGATGCAAGCTGAGAACTGCATGGTGCTTGTTATTGCAATCTAGGCCTAGTTCGATACTGCTTCTCAACAGAACCTGCGAGCGATCCAGCAGATACAGGCAATTATTGGGGGAGAGGAAGGGCAGAGAGACAATACTCAATTTAAGTCAATGGGATCTTTTAATTATAAAAAGAGGCATACATCCACTCCAGATGCACCTATTATTATGAACATTTGGCCCTTTCCTTTCCTTTGGTTCTTCCTGCCCCTTTACCACATTTGGGTGGGATCTTTCTCTTTCACTGTCTTTCCCCCACACATCCACTGATTGCATGAAGCCATGTTCCCCCATAAGACACTTGTAATTAATCAATCTGAATTTAAAGTAACAAATGTAATTCCACACATAAAGTCTTTTAACACAATATCATTCTAGCATGAGATATTAAATCATAGACCCATAATAGATAAACAAAATGTTTAGTTTATTACAAAGTCAAGGGAAGTTCATTTATGAGAAGGGCAATAATCTTGTGTCTGTCTTTCATTAGGAAGTGTTGGTCTGCCTTAGCAAGGATACTGAAATCATGAGCTGGCTGTGTAATATAAATTTCTCATGTTACGTAACTACAGATCTTGGATAAAAGACAAGCTTGTATATATGTGAGATTGATGCGATCACCTACAAATGAATATGGAACAGGTGGAACAGGTATTCTGAGTAAGAAATGATGATGTAAGGTTTTTCACAGTGCACTGCTGCAGTCTTGATCAACTCTGCTGTTGAGATGGTAATTTAAGTGGTAATTTAAGCTCCATGCAAAATTATTGGCATCTTCTACTGCTAAATAAGATGTCAATTGTGATTAGATGGACACCTGGCCAAGTCCAACTCATTTAGGCCATCAGATGGTAACAAATTTCAGACACTATGGATCTGAGCAAAACTTTAACGAGGGCCCTAAAAGTGATAAACCAGACTAGCAGCCAACTACTGAAACTTAAACTAGTCACAGCACAACCAGAGTCCTGCAGCAGAAAAGGGCAACCAAGGAGATACCAAGTGGTGTTTTCCTAACACAAGAGACAGCTGATACGCTCAGATCAGCTTTTTCTATAGGAAACAGAGAAGTCTCATTCATCCACAGAAAGATTATTGCTACATAGAAACTTTTATATTGTATGGTGATCTAATTCCAAACTCAAAAGGCATAAGGCATTTTCATACAAGACACTCTCCACCCACAATACATGATGTTGCAGGGCTGCAGTGTTACCCTATGTAACATGTACAGTGTACGGGGTGTGTGTGTGTGTCTCAGTGGGTGGTGACAGTCTTATCTGAAAACGCCCATATTCTGTTTTTTAAAACGACTACCGCGTATGTGAAAAATGACCACTGCACATTTGCAGAGTGGCTGCCCATTTCCAAAATGGTGCTGATGCTGCAGGAGCTATTTTAGAAAAGGGTGAGCTTTTACCAAGCCCCATGAAGCCAAGTCCATCTGAGCCTGGGCCCTGCCCCCAACAGAGACCATGACATCATGGTGTTCTGTAAGGGGCAGGGTTACATAGGAAAAGAGTTGGGGGGATGTCCTTTTCCAAAATGGCGATGGCAGTGTCGGTGCCATTTCAGAAAAGGGCAGCTGGCCTGTGCATGTGCAGACAGACTGACATTTTCCAAAATGGCACCAATGCTGCTGGCACCATTTTGGGAAAGGACCTGCATGCGTATAATGGCCCCGATGGCCATTTTAATTTTAAAAAAATCACTACACATGCACAAGATGGCCACTGGACCGTACTGTACATGTGCACCCTTTTCCAAAACGGTGCCCACAGCATCTGCACCATTTTGGCAAAGGGCAGCCATTCTGCACATGTGCAGTGGTCATTTTGCACATGCACAGTGGCTGTTTTGCACATGTGCAGACCAGCTACCATTTTGTCATTTTGGAAACGGGCACGCATGTATAGAATGGTCCAGTGGACATTTCTGCATGCACAGTGATTAATTTTTATTTTTTTTTAATAAAAATGAAAACACAAAACAAAAACAAATGGGTTGTTTACACACACACCCCCTCCCAAAAAATGAAGGCTGTTTTAAAAACAAAAATGAATGTTGTATGTACTGCCACCCCTACTGGTTCTCGGGTCTAAATTTCTGGCCCAACCAGGGATTTATGAGTAGTCCCAATTATTCCAGTGGGCTGGGTTACTCACACTTTTGAAGTTACACTTACACTTAAGCGATTGTTGAAATAAGGCCATCATGATGATGGATTATTCCATACACAGAGAATACTACCCCTCTCAACTTGCACAAGAAAGCTCAATAAGAGCTGGATTCACATACCAAGTGAAGAATATTTATTTCAAGATCTACTGCAGGAATCAGGTTGTGTCATGCTAGTCTAAAGTGAAGGGAGTCAGTGTGGGCCACTGGCCAGTAGTCATAATTGCAGGAACTGGGAATACTGGGTTCATATCTTGACCTTCCTATGTAACATTGGGCAAATTGTTTTTTCCTGCTTTGCCATAGTATTCAAGTCAAACATTTGGTTAACTTTGGCCACCAAACTAGATGTCATCTGTCATTGGGCCCTGCTGGGCAGACAGACAGCTCTCTGAGAAAGTCCAATATGAAAGAGGGGCAGGAACTTCAGATGGAGAAATATATTTGGAATTCTCTGATTCACATTGGGGGGTAGCTTCACCTATGTAACTACATTTTGATTGGACACTGTACCATACACACAATGTACAATTATCTGCACATTTTGCAGAACTTTTTGCAATGATTGGTGTTTTCAGATCAGTTACACGTATACATTCGGTAAGAGCAGTAATCCAATGAGAATCTTTAAGAAGATTGCGGGATATTAATGCTTTCTGAAAAGCCTTTCTCAGAGCCCTACACATGAGAAATGTCATAGAACACCAGATAATCTAAGAGAGCAATAGAGAGAGGTCCGCGGCAAAGGCTGGACTGAAACAGCCTTGTATGGCAGAGGTGAAGGGAGGGGGTCAAAAATCTTCCATCCAGATATAAAAGAGTGACTGGGTGCATTAGAGAAATCAAGATTCAGTTAAAGCAGGTGAATCTGAATGTTGGATGCTATTAGATCAAATAAAATATTAATGTTGTGCCTTGGACTTATCACTAGATAGATACTGCATATATGAAGGGCAGAGCCTGAGCCCTATAGAATAGGCATAGCTCTTCTTGTAGAGAGCTATACCTCTCTCTCCCAGGTATATGAAGAACAAGACATGGGAGAAAGGGGCAAATGAGATTCTTGCTAGTCATTTGTCAAAGCTTCTTTCTTTCTTTCTTTCTTTCTTTCTTTCACTGTCCCATTAATCTCAGTGGGGTTAACATGGGGTAAAAACAGACATGTGATCAGCAGGACTGCTCCCCAGGTCACCCTGGGACAGAAAATGATGGGTGACATGATCTGGGTCAGGTCAGGGCATTGAACTGATATGCCCATGGCTGGGGAGCCGTCCCACCACCCGAACGGCCCAGATAGGGCCAGGAGTACAACAAACATTTGGGTAGCCATGCCCTGCTCTCAGTGCCCCATATTCCACCATGCTATTGCCACTGAACAGTTGTTTGGCAGCAAGCTGTTTTTGCAGAAGCAGCAGCCCTTTTTGGGTTACCTAAAACAATCCTAGGAAGAAACCAGGCTGTTGCAGGAAACCTGTTGACATACCACCATGGCTGTCCTCTCCCCCCCTCAAGAGCTTCTGACCCACTTTTGGCATGTACCAGACCTGATTGTGTGTTCATTTGAGATGACAGTCACCTGGGTAATGTAACCTGTGAAAGGAGGTAACCTGAATATCCATCTCTGCTTTCTGCACATAGGACAGATAATCCAAACAAAAGTCCATTTCTCCTCCCTCCTGGTCCTCTCCCTTTCTTTACACTGTAAAATAAAACATAATGCTATCATAGAAAGATATATGCTGTAGCTTTTTGGCGCAGGGATCTTTCCTTTACATCCACATGTAAAAGTCCTAACAGTGCTGACACTAGATTAGAAATAATGACACTGGGTAATTTCAGACGTGACGATACCACAGTCAACCACAGTGAACCATGGTCAATCCCACGGTGCGGCCAAAGAGCCATGAACGTCTGATCAGCGGCATCCAGATGTTCACCACGGTCAATTACCCGGAGGGGCTAAAGTCAACCACACTTCCAGAGGTTGGGATGGAACCATCCCCGGAAGTGTGGTGAAAGTGATTCCCACTGGGAAACCGCCAAACGTAACGACTGAACGTCAACCACCAGGCGGAATCAGAATGAACAATCCCCAGCCGTGGCGAGAGCATGAAGCGTCACTGCCAGGCAAAGCGCAACACACAGAAGGGGGAGGGAGATTTAAAGGACACACAGCAGCAGGGGAATGTGACGGGATGGCGAAAGAGGGAAGAGAGAGGAGAGCGGAGGGTGAGCGAGGCGGGGGGAGGGGGAGAGAGCACAGGGGGCACTGTATGGACAATAAACATGAGGTGTAGCTACAACAACAGCTCTATAGATTGCTTCATGGTAACAGGAAGGGGGCAGGGAATTGTCTCGGCTGCGGGCCGGTGTCTGCCTGCAGACGGCGCCCCTCCCCTGGGTGCACCTGCACTCCCATCAGCTGGTTGCCTGTTGTCATCACCTCCCTGCTATCAGTGCTTTCTGGACATTCTGTGCTCTTGGTTCCTGCAGCTGTTCTGGGTCCACTCCCCACGCATTGCACCCTAGCCATGCCTTATTGTGGCCTGCTGCCTTATCGTGTGTCCTTGGAGCTCCCCTGCTTCCCTACCAAGCTCACATGGGATTGTGGGGCCCCTCTTTCCTTGCTGGTCAGACCCTCTGCTCACTGGACCATGGCCGGCTGTGCTGCCCCGGGGCTCCCGTGACCCAGTTCACATGGCGCCCCCCATAGCTGGACCATCCTGGAGACCATGGTCCTAGCTGACCTGTGGCAGTCCGCAGCTGTGCAACTGCTCCTGTGCTGCCCAGATACCCTCTCTGGTGCCTATGCAAGTCTGACCTCCGGCCTTCGGTACTATGGCTATGAGGCCGGCGCTTACGATTGCCAGCTCCATGCAGAGGTGCTGGGTCTCCATTCCTTTCCTGATGGGCACATTCCAGAGATGAGGTGCTCACATGTGGCATGGTCCGCAGCGGAGACCATGTCCTCCCTCTCAGTCTGTGGCCTGGCCGGGTTCATGAGCTGTCTGGAGGAGGGGGGCCCTTTCCTTCTTCGGCTGCATAAATGGGGCCCGTGGCTACCAGCGGTCACGTGGGGTGACGTATTACCACCTGTTGGAGCTTGGGTACCTGCCATGGCCCCCAGCTGCTGACTATATCTTGTCGGAGTCCACCGGACTGGAGCTGGTGGCGCTGATTGCTGTGTGGTCGCGTGCTGATGTTCAGGTGGGGCTAACCTGCCCGGATCTGTTTGAGGCCAACTACCTCGTTGCCCACCACATGGCAGGGTTGGGCTACCGCCGGGGCATGCTTCAGTGGTCCCACTATGTACATCTGGTGGGCCAACCAGTTCCAGCCCCCTTCGTGACCCCGTGCCACTGTTTGTGAGGCCCCATGTGTCTTCGGTGTCATGGATGACAGCCCAAACGTGTGCTCCCTGCACCTCCCTGCTGGCTCGGGGCACTGGCCGCTTACTCCGCACTGTTCCGGCCTCACGACTATTGTAGCTGGGTCACTTGCCTCCGATCTGCTTGCCTGTGTCCCTGTGCCCCCTCCATGGGCACTCCCTGTCCTTCGCTGCCTGTGGTGTTCCACTCTGTGCCCACCCCACCCCCTTTGGCTGGTTCCTGCTGCCTGACACTGTTACCAGCTCTCCCCGTGGTGTACCCCTTCCTTGCATGGCCGCTCGCTCACCTGTGTTCATGCCCCCCACCACCACCTGGGTGCCTCCGTGACTGTGCGGGACTTGGGGCCACTGGACGGCACCTCCTGGCTTCCTCGGGGTGTGTGTGTGCATGTGCTTCCTGCAGGCTCCTGCTCACCTCCGTCCCCAGCTATGCTTCTGCATCAGTGAGGGAGATCCTTGCCGTCTGGACTTGCCTTGCACTGCTCCGGTGCCTTCCCCGGCTTGTGTGCCCTCCCCCTGTGACCCTGCTCCATCCCTGTGGTGACCCCTGTGACTTGAGCTGTCTGTGTTACTGTTGGGTGACCCATGCTGCCTGTGCTGTCAGTGGGGTTCTGAGTGCCATTCACCGTGTCCTGGCCTGTTCCCGGCCTGGTCCCCTCCCCTTCCTTGGCCCGGAGCTCCCCCTGCCCCGTGTCCGTGGTTCTGTGTGTGTTGACCTTCCCAGTGTGCTCCCCCCTTCCTTTCTTTCACGGTCGGGTGTGTTTGCGCCCAGGCATGTGTTTGTGGTCTGTGTTCTGCTGTGTCCTTGACTTCCTTGTGCCTGTTGTGTGTGCCGCCTCTGCTGCTCTCCTCCCTCCTCCCCCTCCCTTCCCATTTCCCTTGTGTGGGCGTTGCCTTCTGGAGCTTTTGGCTCCCTTTACCCTCAGTTGGCCATTTCTTCCTCCCGCCCTGCCCTGTTGTCTTCTGGGTGCTCTGGCCACGGTTCGGAATTGGTGTAACGTCTGTTGCGCTGCTGTGGGCCATGGTCCATCCGGTGTTTCCTTGCCGTGGTCCCACTCCCATCACATCTGTTTGGGGCTTTCCTGGACCATGGGAGGGGGGTTAGCTGACTTGCCACGGTTGGGAATCCACTGTGGTGACCCGGGAGCACGTAATGTCTGAAATTACCCAATATCGCCTAGGAATGAGAAAGAGGTCTTGAAACAAATAGGGGTGGGAGGGTGAAAGAGAGATGAGTGACAGAAGACAGATGAGTCCCTAAAGAGTGACTGAAACTTGCTTTATTATTTATTGTTATGATCTGTGCCTGTATTAATTTGGCTAAGATATTGATGCGGCTAGTGCAATGATTCATGTTCTGAAATGATTTCTTAGATATGAAAAGGGCATCATGCAACAGCAGCCAAAGGAAATGATGTAAAAAACCAGAACTCAGAATACTAATGATTATATTACTGTGCAAGAGGCTAACGTACCACATCAATAGGGCTGCAGGAAGAAAGAAGCTTGGATTCCTTTTTTCAGCAGAGCAAGAGAGGCAGAATATCTGGCATTAGCTGGAGATGGCAGTTCTGTTGCCAGCTTATGAGGTGCCATAAGTAGGACAGTGTGAATCATGTGTAACCCACACAAACCTCACTTGTTTGGGCTTCCTTAAAAGCTTGAAAAGTTCACAGAGTTACTGGGTGAATCGGGATTGATGTATGGGTTTGTATCAAAATTAGAGAGAGACTAGAATGACAAAACTTGCATTCAGACATTCTGCATTCAGATCCCAGTTTCCCCAAGGCTGGGACTCAGACCAAGAGTTCTGGCTTAGAACAATAGCCAATCAAGACCATTACCAAGCACAGTGTGTGGTCTGTTATTATTAATTAATTATTATTATTATTATTATTATTATAAGCATTTATATAGTACCAGCGATGTACCTGGTGCTTTACAAAAACTAAGATAGACACGGTCCCTGCTTGAGAGCTTACAATCTAAAGACGGGGGAGGGGACACAGGGAAGGGGGAACAGAGGGAGAGACAAGGGATGCGACATCCATGGCTCTGGTGTAAAGCGGCATGGAGCCTGGTCATCTTGAGTGACTCTTGCTTTGAGATTTTGAGCAGGGTGACACAAGTAGGAAATGCAGATGGAAAGTGAATAAAATACGAACAGTTTTGTGATGTGTCACCATCAGACTGCCAGGGTGAAATTCACTCTTCCCCCTTATGAAGGGCTCCTGTCAGCGTGTGTGTGCAATTTGTAATGGGCATTTTCAGACAAGACGCTCCCCACCCACCTTCCACCCACTGTACAAGTTACAGGGCACCCATAGGGCAAGACTGCAGCCCTTCAACATGTATAGTGGGTAGTACGTGGGGAGTGGGTGGAGAGTGTCTTGTCTGAAGATGCCCATTGTTTCTTTTGGTTACAAAAATGAATGGATCCCATTCATTTTAGTAACTAATACTATGGAAATGGATGAATAAGCGAATTATTGTCATTTGTGTTCATCAATTTTCATTTAAATAAATAAATAAATAAATAAAATAAACAAATAAACAAACTGTGCATGTGCAGAANTGCCAGATGTCTGCCCTGTCCCGTGGGCTGGGGGGGAGGGAGGCGGGGCAGGGCAGGACCAGGCATCTGCTCCTGCGGACAGCACCTTGGCTCCGAGATGGGCCGAGCCGCCCAGCTCCTCCACACTCATGTGCCCAGCTCCCTGTGCAGTGGGGTGGGGCCAAGTATCTGTCACAGAGCCACACACAGGGATTGGGCCTGTGCAGATTGTCTGGCTGCACCCAGGGTTTCAATGTGATTTAAATGGTGCATATTCCTTTTGCTAGGTCTTTGCATGGGATGAATTTCACCTGCTGTAAGAAAAACTTCGTTCCTACTGAAACTACACTACATACAGTTCTTGGTGAGGCCTCTAGCTTTGTTTGTGATTATAAATATTGAGATTACACAAAGATGCTATCAAATCCAAGCACTTTTGTTGACAAAACCCTTAGACCTGATATAATTTGAAAAAATGCAAGGAAAGGAAGACACAAACAAACCCTTCTACAATTTAAGTTACTGAACCTTGGTTCACATGAAATAGTTTCCCAAGAGCAACTGCAAATACCCGAGTGTTTGCATGATATTCAGGATAAGATGCACTGCCAGAGGACAATTTCTATAAATATGGCCTAAATTAATTATATTATTGTATATTATATATCATGTATATTATATAGGCCCTTTTTACACAGACACTCTAACAGCGATAAAATGGGTGTTACATTTTATTATACATGTTACAGGGCAACACTGCAGCCCTGCAACATGGGCCTTTTTCACATGAGATGCTTCCACCCAGTTTCGGTGGGTGGAGACGTCTGTGTGAACACTGCAGGCAGTGGGTGGGGTACATTTCGCTGGGTGGAGGTGTCTGTGTGAACACCTCAGGTGGTGCGTGTAGGTGCATGCATGCTCCCGTGCAACACCTATCTACACCCACCCCCACCCACGGAGCAACTGGCATTGGAGTTCGTTACTCCGTGGGTGGGTGATGGATGTTGTGCGGGAGCACACATGCACCTATACCCACCACCCGCTGTGTTCACACAGACATCTCCACCCAGCAAAATGCACCCCATTCACTGCCTGCAGTGTTCACACAGATGCCTCCACCCACTGAAACTGAGTAGAGGCATCTCGTGTGAAAAGGGCCCATGCTGCAAGACTGCAGTGTTGCCCTGTAACATGTATAATAAAATGTAACACCCATTTTATCGCTGTTAGCGTGTCTGTGTAAAAAGGGCCATAGTCTTTATAATATTTAAATAATATGTTATATGCATATATAACTACTATTACTGTATTATATATTTATTATAATGGCAGGGTCTGCTCAAAACTAGAGAAATGGGGAAGCATGCAACTTCCATTTATATTGATGGCATTTTATAATTTTTATATAGCAGCCCCATGCCATGGAACTCAGTGCTTCACATTTAACACAACTTTTCATCCTGACAACAACCCTGTGAGGTAGGTTAGGCTGAGAGCATATTGCGACTAGCCCAAGGTCACTCAGGCCCTTTTCAAGCGGGCTGCAGTGCAGGGTGGGAGGGGGAATGGGAGTACGTGCGGCAGCATGGGCGGTGTGGTGAACACGGGCACACACTGATCCCCACACATCCCCACTCACGGAACAATCACTGTTTTGACCAATTGCTCCGTGAGTGGGCGATGGGTGTGCATGCGTGTTTCACGGGAGCATAAGCACCCACTAATGCCCATGCAGCGGACCTGCGTGGGCATGAGTGGGCGTATCTCATGTAAAAACAGCCCCAGTCAGTTTCTGGTTAAGGTGACACTTGAACTGGGGCCTTCCCCCCCACCTGGTCCAGGCACTGCACACTTAGTCACTACACCACACTGGCTCCTTCTTTTCTTTGAGAAATATTAGCTGTCACTTACTTATTATCATAAATCACCTATAATTATTTTTTTTACAACGCCTTAACTCTGTCCTGTATTCAGGTATTTGTGCTCAAACCTTCATCCTGTGCAAAAAGACAGAGTTAAGATATTGTAAAAAAAAAAAATTGCAGGTGCTTTATAAGTAAATGATCTCTAAAGAAAAAATGTCGTATTTAAGCATTTACACTCAAACCTTCCTCCTGAATAAAAGAACAGAGTTATGGCATTGCAAACATATTTCATAGGTGACTTATGATAATAAATAAATGACCTGTAAATAAATAATGTCGTACTTTAATTGGTTAGAAATAACTAAACGAGGAAGCATGTACGGTTAATATGGTATGGTAATAAATTAAGTACGTATGGTGTCTTAATGTTGATGTAATGTTACACAAGGCAGATAACCAAGTGTAAATAGTTTTCAGGCTTTTTGGCATTTACTTTTTATTACATTGTATGTTGTTAAATTTGTTTCGTAATGTAAGTGTAATTAAGTTTCATGGATTTATTTTGGTGTTTAAGGTTTGGTAAAATGTACTTTGTTCAATGCTTTTTTAAAGGTAAGTTTTGTTTGGAAACGGTCCTGCCTTTAAACAGTTTTTGAAACAGAAAGTTTTGTTGTTTAATCACCATAGAATTTAAGCATTTATAATTTCAGGGTGCAATCCTGTACACTTTACACAAGCACTTGTTATCTAAGACATCCCAGTGACTTCAGTAGACTTCACTACTAGTGAGGGAAATTCACAGCACTTTCATGATTTTTCAGGCTTTATGTAGAAAGAGTGCACAACAGATTGGGAGAAGAAATCTACCCCTGGAACAGAGCTATGGAGCTATAGTAGTATGTAGTATGGAATAAAAAACAGCATGCTCAGTATTCTTAGTCTGCAGTTCATTTAAGCATGTGCTTGATTTACATATGTGCATACTCCCAAAGACATCATCTGTGTGCAAGTGATATCCATCTGCTATCACATTTGGATGTAATTGTAGAACCAAGCGGTAAAAAAAATAATAAACCTTAGTCCCCTGATACTGAGTCATTTCCTTTTCTTTGGAAAGACTCCCAACCAGATCTGTGACAAAGCCTACCATGTCTAATACTGCTTTGCTGGATGCAGAACTTGTTCTGTGTTCAGAATTCCCACTGAAATCAATCACAATTTTAGATGTGAAAAAAGGCAGCAGGAGCAGGGATCCATCTTTTTTGTAATTCTAGATTAGCAGTTCTTAAAAATCTTATTTTAAGCTTTAAAATATTTTTAAAATACATAAATTCCCCATCCTTCCTTGAATAGCTGGAATCCATAAATGTAAAAGAATGTTTGCCAATGTTTCAGTAGATTACTGTGCCTGTGAAGTAATGGGTGGGTCAAACCTAAGCGCATGCAAACTGCACACATCCCTGTTATGGGGACTATGGTGCATGTGCAAACCGTACAGAAACCAGGTGGAACTCATGCATATGTGCACATGTGCATGCACATGTAATTACATGTGCAGGGGTTCTGGATCGCACCCTCTTTCTCTATACGTGTTTGTCTGTGTGTTTATATCTGAGTGAGTGTGTGTCTGAGTGTTAATGTGTTTTGAATATATGATGGAAGATATTCTTGTAAAGCAAAGAATGTAAGAAGGCATGATGTATTTACCTGAAATGGGCAAAGATGAGCAAGGGAGGAGAAGGGCGTCTCCCAATGGATTTCTGCCATGCCAGTTTCCAGTTTGTACTCCCAATGCACATCTTTACAGTCACTTTTACATTGTTAGGTGTGTGAATATTGCTCTGTTTTCCCATCTGTGCTTTGATGTCGCTACTTCAGTTTGAATGAAACCATTCAAGTGTGAAAGAACATGCATACTTTCTTAATCAGTAATAATCTTTAAAGCATTCTCTAATAATCCCTAGAGAAGCCTAAGAAATGCCTTTGTTCCTTCCAAACAATTTCTCAAATGGATCTTTTTTTGTCTCTATTAGACACAAAAATACACTATATATCTACACACACACACACACACACACACACTCCCTTTGACAGGTCATGGGACAAGTTTCACATTGCTGGATAGGTATATAAATCCGGAGGTCACTCCAAAGTGACCAGATTTATAGTGTTGTTAAAGATTTACAATGATGTAACTGAATTATTTGATCCCAGAACCACAAAAAGACTTAGTTACATTTCTAAATTATTTGATTATGAAGAAGGAATTCCATTTGCAATAGCAATAATTCCCAGGGCACAAAATGACTGAAAATATTAAAAAATTGCTCATGTAGGATCCCATTCTATAAACCCAAATACATTTTACTTTACTCTCGTGAGTACTCACACTAACCACAATGCTGTTATTCATGTGAGAAAATTTACTTTTGTAAGCACTGAAATAATAAATTCATGCCTTTAGGGAAAATGCATGCTTTTTTAGGGAAGTTCAGTTCAGTTCAGTTTTATTATACAGGTACAGGCTGTCATCATGGCCAAGTAAAGATAAAAACAACAAAAAAGTACAAATACAGGAAATAACAAGGATTAAAAAGTTAAAAACAGAATGATAATCAGTCAAGAAGGAATTAAAGCAGGAGCAATAGCAATCATGGGGAACATATGTCTGAACATATCAGCTTTATAAGCAAACAACACAAGATCTGATATGATATCAGGATCCTTTTGTTGAAAAAACCAAAAGTATCTCAGTTTAGTAAAGTAAGGTAAAGTTATTGACGAGTGGTTGCCTAACAGCTCCAGGTTCACCTTGCTGTCAGATTCCTGGACCCATTTCCGTCAGGCTTTCGCCCTTNGAACCCAGATAGGAGAGATATCAGGAAGGAAAAACCTCTCAGCCAGTCTCTTGGTGTTTCGGGACAGCTCTCATCTTACCAGCCGGGGAACCCGGCCTCAGAGTGCACCATTGAGGTTACAGAAAGGAAGGAGAAAAGGGTCCCAAAGGGGAAGGGACAGAGAGGTTCCAAGGTCAACAGAGGATACAGGCCAGGGAGAAGCGAGCTGAAGACAGCACGAGGGAAAAGCAAGGAAAGGAGGGAACACCCACTACAGAGAGGTGAGGCAAGGCAAGACACAGCCTAATTCAAAGTGTTGTTTTTGACCTATAATGTCCTAGCTTGATGCTGACTCCCCTGCCAGCTATCAGCCTGTTATTGAACAGGTAGTGGCTCAGCAGCTCCAAGGGCATCTCAACTGCACTGGTTATCTGGATCCCTTGCAGTCTGACTTTCGTCCGGAGCATGGCACTGAGACAGTATTGGTGGCTTTGGTCGATGATCTGCCAAGGTTGGGCTCACTTCCACTATGCACCAGCAGGTGGCACTATGCCTGCATTCTCCACTGAGTGCTGTAGCAGGGGGGGGGTCCCCCAGGGCCACATGGGGCGCTGGGGTCTCACTCACAGGGAATTAGCTCACATCCTGCTACGCTGTATCAGCCTTGAGCTTTGGCTGAACCCCCTTCTTCCTGTAAGGGGGTACCCTCTCCGGACACACCACGCAGTCCCAAGGGTCTTTTTCTATTCTCCGTTATTAGACATAACCAGTCCAGCATACCTGGGACTGCCAGCTCATCCACCTCCACCCTACAGGCCCAGGTCCATCTTTCCAGACTCAGGACCAACACAACCACAACCCCCCAAATTCCATTCAGCCAGGCCTTAAAACTCCAGGCTCTGATCAAACCTTCCCCAGACTAGAGGCTCCCTCCTGTCCCGCTGGTTCTCCAGTCGTCAGCACCCTGGAGAGCATACAGCAGCAAAGCCTTCTCAGGGAGATGTTGCTCCTTCCACTCCCTGGAAGAGACTCCTTTCCTCTCAGCCGTGTCTCTTCTTATACCCAGCAGAGTGGGTGTGGCCAGGCTTCTCGGCCTTAAAGGGCCAGTAACCTTCCCACTCTGTCACAGGGGTTTCTCAGCCTGTGCTCCCCACAGGCTGATACCCAGCTCTGGGGTTGGCTCTGCCACACCCCTATGCATGCTCAGCCCTCTGGCTAGCCCATGCAGCCCCCTTCTTAAAGGGGCAGCAGCCCCCCTATACATTATACACATATTTTATTTTATTTATTATTAAATTTATACCCCACCCCTCCTGAACACAGTTCGGGGCGGCTTCCAATCGTAAAATACAATATAAAACAATCCAACACTTAAAATACCATATAAACATTTAAAACAGCATATAAAACAGGGCCTGGGACATAAATTACTTGGGATAGGGG
>QEPC01009717.1:1981630-2090443 GCA_003113815.1 Sphenodon punctatus
CACATGGGGTCAATTTGAACCACGCTTCCCGGGCTAGCCGGGGGAATGTCCCAGGAAGCGTGGTCAAAAAGATCCTCAGTGGGGACCCAAAAAAAGTAACGTCTGGTCGTGCGCCACGGCCCGGGATCACCAGCGGGATCCCGGGCCGTGGCGACTCCGGCCCGACGCGGCGGCCGCATTGGCCCCGCCACCCGCCCATCTCCCTGGAGGGCGGGCGGCGGGGTGCGTGGAGGGGGCGGGGCCATGCGGCCGCACGTTGCGCCGCGCGGCCCTGCCCCCTCACAGATTCCCCGCCGGGATCCCCCCTGCATGTCTGATATGGCGTGACGGGGTGACCCCGGCGGGAAATGAATGGGTTGTTTTCGGTACGGGGCCAAGCGGCCCCGTAACGTCTGAAAACACCCCTTGTCAGATCTTTCAGTGGCCTTTGATACTGTTGATTGGGAGGTGTTGTTGACATGACTATGGGACCTGGAGGAGGTGTACAGGACTGCTTTTGAGTGGTTCCGCTCCTTCCTGTCAGCAAGGTCCCAGAGAGTGGTGATGGGCAATTGCTTGACATCCTCTTAGGACCTCCCCTGTGGGGTCCTGAATGTTCTATTCTGTTTCTCCTCTTGTTCAACTTGTATATGAGGTCTCTGTGCATGGTCATTCCGAGGTTTGGGGTGAAGTGTCATCAATATGCTGATGACACTCAGCTCTACCTCTCTTTTTCATCCAACCCAAAGCCATGCAGTCTCGGTGCTTACCCGATGCTTTGCTGTTATCGGGAACTGGGTCAGAGCAAGCCAACTGAAGCTGAACCCAGACAAGACTTAAGTGATGATGGTTGACTGGCCCTGTGATGTGGAGGGAATTGGGACTCCTGTTATTGATGGAGTCCATCAGATTTACAGCCTTGGAGTGCTTCTGGACCCCTTGCTGCACCTGGATTGTCACGTTGCGGCAGTGGCCAGGGGCCCTTTTTACCAACTCCATCTGGTGAGAAGACTGCAGCCTTTTCTTTCTAATTCAGATCTTGCCACCATCATCCATGCTTTCATCAACTTGAGGCTGCATTCCTGCAGTGCACTCTATGTGGAGCTACCTGTGAAGACTGTTCGGAAGCTGCAGCTGATATAGAACGTGGTGGCTCAACTGCTTTCAGAGACAGAACACCAGGAGCATGTTGCACTGGTGCTCCAAAGTCTGCACTGGCTGTCTATAGCTTTTCAGACATGATTCAAGGTGCGGGTTTTCATATTTAAAGTTTAAAGCCCTAAATGGTCTGGGCTCCATATATCTGAAATACCGCCTGTTCTTCCATGTCTCATTGAAGCTCCTGCGACTGGCTGGGAGCACCTCCCCTGTGCGGTGCATACCGTCTGCTAGTCTTGTTCGTATAAGAGCTTGCAGGGAGTTGTTTTCAGTCACTACCCCAATGCTATGGTACTCCCTTCCCTTGGAGGTCCAGCTGAGCTTGGACAGCTTCTGGAGGTGGAGTAAGACTTTTTAATTTGAATAAGGATTTAGCAGGTGGGGATAGGGGATGGGGTGGGGGTTTTTTGTTTTGTTTTTGGAGTGGGAGTGTGAGGAGGGGTTTGGGTGTGAGGAATTGGGAGGTGGTATTGGGTGGATTTTGTGGGGGGGTTGTGGAATTTTACAGTATTTCTGTATACATTTTAATATTTTTATTGTTTGTGAGCCTCCCTGATCCTGTGAGAAGGGTGGCATATAAATCTGAAAAAATAAAAATAATTAAATTTAGGAATGAGATGCCAAGTTTCATCACTAGATGAAAACCCATCAGAGAATCATATTTCTTCATTCTGCTTAAGGTTTATTTTCATATGCTCATTTGATTAGTTTACCATTCATGATCTAGTAATTAATTGGGGGAGGGGGAGAGCTTTACTTCACCAGCTCTCTCACTGTCTTGATTGGAGTCAGAATCATGCCCCTGGTCTATAACAAAGATAACCAAATTATTTATGGACTGACCTACCACTTGGGGTCGCATCACCTGCAGATGGAGTTGCAATCCTGATCGATATTGATACATTTTGCATGCCTTTGTATCTGGCCTGGATCATGATGGGATTATTAATGGTGTTATGCAAGCAAATTTGGGGAACCACCATCGACATGCACATTTTCCACCATCTACATCCAAATTTTCAGTTTAAAAAAATACAAATATGCGAATAGACACGACCACGAAAAGGATAGGATATGGGGGAATTTACGCTACAAAAATCATTTTGCTAGTGATCCACAAATCCCTTACTCTGGACTAGTCCCATTGAAGCCTATGTAGGCTGTGGATCGGGGCTCCAAATAAAATAATGGGCAGCATCTAAGTGGCCTGGAGGGAACCCCTTCCCCTTTTGATTGTTACAGTGAATTAGCGGAGACTATTGTAATCCCACTCCTAAATCCCTATTAATTGCTCTCAAATGTTGGCACCTCAAAAAATCCCCTGGTTTGCAGGCTGATAGGATTATCTGTGGGTCCCTGCCTGCCTGGAGGGAGCACCTTTCCCTTCACCTCCCAGCAGGGAGCAGCAACAATTTAAACGTGGCTCCCCGCTCTCCCGTGGAGCAGCAGCCCCAGCGGCTGGCAGCAGCGCAGCGCACCGTAGTGCTTCCCCCGCGCGCGCGGGCGGGCGGGCTGGCACGTCCCAAGGTCACCGAGGGCGCTTTTAAACGAGCAGCGCAAAAGCGAGGAGCGGCAGGCGGTTTGGAGGGTCCCGGCGGCCGTTATGGAATCCCTCAACCTGCGCTCGAGGAGGAGACCGCGGCCCCGCCCGGGAGAGCCCAACGGGAATCCCGGCTGCGCTTGGCAGCATCCTCCTCCGTGGGCGGCCGGAGGGACCCCCTCTCCCTCCATCCCTCCCTGTGCCGAGCGCCCCCGCCGGGGAGGGTGACATGAAAGCGGGCTTTGCTGCACTGCTTCAGCCGCGTGGCGGGACCGTCCGGCCCGGTCCGGGCTTTGCTGTGAGAGGCGGGGAGGACCTGAGCCAGCGGCAGCGGCGGCAGGAGATTATAAGGGGAGCCGTCTCTCCCCGCCCCCTCCTCCCTCCCCCGGCTTCAGAGAGGGGCACGGAGTTGGCAGGAGCCTATAAAAGCCCCTGACACCGAGAGACCGGGGCCACCAGCGTGCAGGAGCCAGCGAGAGAAGCCGGCACTCAGGGACCCCGAGACCATGTCGCACCACTGGGGGTATGGCGAGCACAACGGTGAGTCAGGGGGTGCCAGCCTCCCTGCTGGGCTCACCCTGGCTTCAGCCTGACCCCGTCCCCCCCTGCTGCTCTTTGACAGGGCTGGCTTCCTTCCCTGTTGAGCCCAGGCAGGACAGCAGCAGCATCTCCCGGGCAAGGAAATCAGTGTGTCTTGCAGAAGTGCAGCACTTTGCCCAGGGGTGCTCGTTCCCTCCAGGAGAGAGCACCCCACATGCACCGGGGAGGGAGAGCCTCGGGGACAGACTTTGAAACCTCCTGTATGGTTTGTTGGGTCAGAATCTTGTCCCTGATTGCTCTGACTTTGTTTGGTGTGAAAGCACTCAGTTGCTAACAGGCAGTCATTCCCCATGGAGGTGTGCAGCCTGGGTGGTTTTATTCCTACTGTCGCCTGCATTGTGATTTATTTGCCAGAATCATTAGAGGCAATTTAGTTTAAGGTTTTCCCCATCATTTGCAGTTAAGTTTCTCTAATGGATTTGGGCTAGTGTAGAGGGGAACATGAGCATCCTTTAGTTTCTACATTGTTCTCATGAGTTTCCTAACTGGCTGCAATCCAAAAACTGCTTACCTTCAGGCTTCAATGGGGCTGCTCTGGAGCAAGTGGTTTGTGGATCCTGTCTAATCAAACTCAAACTTAGTTCCCACTAAATGCAAGGTGGAAAAGAAATGCAAGATCATCCCCTAGAACAGCCCTGGATCCGGTTGCTGCACTGTATCCCGTATCAGAATTTTCACATCCATCCAGTGCAGTTTTTGCCAGACAGCTCCTAGTACGAATGGTCTCCTTTATCTGTAGGTTAGGTTTCTAACCTTGAATTATATATTGTAATGTATGAGAGCTGGCAAAGATCAGTGTGTTGTTAAATATTGATGCAAGTGTTAAAGACTCTCAAACACACTTATAGCATTAAGTCCTTCATTGCATTTGTCATAAATTATTCCCAACCTCTGTGTTTTGTGTCCTTCTTTTCATGTGCGATTCATGTGCTGTTTCCCTCCTAGGACCTGATCACTGGCATAAGACTTTCCCCATTGCCAAGGGAGAGCGCCAGTCCCCGATTGAGATTCAAACCAAGTCCGCCAAATACGACGCCTCTTTGAAACCTCTGAGTATCAGTTATGACCCATCCACGGCTAAGAACATTGTCAACAATGGGCACTCTTTCAATGTGGAATTTGATGACTCTGCCGATAAATCAGGTGAGTTATGTTTAAAAAGTTAAGCTCTTTAGTACCAGTTTCTAAAATGGTAGATTTAATTGGGAGAAAGGGGAAATGGAGGAGCTAAGGAATGGGAGACAGGATTTTAAGACTGTTTAGCTTATTTTCTCCTAAAACATGGAGATTCGTCTTATTTTCCAACCTTTCCACTTAGGTAATTTACTAGTTACAAAGTCTTGACCTGTTTCATTCAGTAATCACCTAACCTAAAGCCCACTGAAGAGGCTGCATTACAACTTCATTGGAATTTGGGTCAGGCTTCAGATGCAGAATAGGTGGAAATTAGGTAATCTGGCAGATGCGACTTCAGGTACATTTTTCATCTTTGAAGATGCTAACTTGTGTGATGCCTGTCAAATGATTCAAACAGCAGGGGAAGAGGAAATACACTGAATAGAAAGAGTGAAAAGCGAAATATATAAGCAAGTGACTTGAAATGGTTTACAAATAGTTGCTTGCTGTCTATGTTTGGTACCAACAAATGTTCCTTGTTCAGTAATGCCAGATGAAAAACCTGATATTGCTATCCATTATTCCTACAAGTACTCCATTCTCACATGAGTAGTCCCATGAATATGAGTAAGGACTACTCCTACTCCTATGAGTAAGAGTTTGTAAACTCGTTCCCTAGTTGCTGTTGTTTCTCAGTTGTCTGCATATGCAGAAATCACACCACCCTGCTACAATGAATGTGCCTCTATTTTTAATTTAGAAAGTGGGAAACAATGCCATTGTAGAGACAGAAGCTGCCTTCTCTAGACACTGCCTGATTTAACTTGCTTGAGCAAGTTCCCTATTTTTCCTAAGCATTTCCTTGGCAATGTCATTTAGGTGATGGTGCTGAAAACAAATTGGAGTGCTTAGAAAATCTTTTTCTTTTGGGTACCCGTGCTGAATTGCAGCAGTTAAATTGTACTGAAAACTGAAGACCGTATATTTACCGTCAGCCTACTGTACTAAATGGACAGCTAAGTAGTGCATAGGCAAGTTTATTTAATCACACTAAAAACATAGAATGGCATGGATAGCTGTTCTGCTTCCAGTGGTTATTTTGACCCTCAGTGCTTTTTTGGTGTGCAGTTTTCTGAGATACTGGGCTCTCTTAAATCCTATTGCAGTCAATGGGAGTTAAGAGCACCCATCACTATGCATATCGTATTCTTTAGCGAACCTTAATTATATAAATAAGAAATATGAAACATGATTGTAAGTCATGATTAAAAGTTGGATTGTGCTTTCATATTGTGGACTATGGACCTATCCTGCTTCTTTTGAAGTCAATGGAATTGATGCTATTGACTTCAGTAGGAGCAGGAGCAGGTTTTTAATCAGTTACTAAATTATTGCATGCTGAACTGCACTATTCATTGATCCAGAGCTCCAGAAGTATGGAGTTCAGTAAGAGTAAAAATGGGAGCTATAGGTATTCAGCGCACCACTAGAAATCAAGAAGGGTGTGTGTGTGTGTGTGTGTGTGTGTGTGTGAAGACTGTTGTGAAACTTTGGTTATATTCAACAAATTAAAAGGGTGTCTGAAAGTTTTCAGAAATGTCTTTTGGAAGAATGCATCTTAATGAAAAAGTGGGGCACAAGCATTGATCATCTCCATTCTACAGCAGTGAGTTGCAGGCAGCTAAAGCTTGCAGAGAGTAGGAGGAGTAGGAGGATAGGATTAGAGTTGAAATACTGTAGTTCTGCAGCTCATCAGTGGACTGGGGTAAAAAAAGGAAAAGAATTATATAGCTGTCTCAATATGGATTCACCAGCCTTGTACATCAGTATTTGACAGCCTTTTGAAAACCACAGTGCAGAAAATCTACCTGGCTGCACACTTAATTGCATCACGTTTGCATGCAATTAACGAGATAGTCTGTTTTTACAGAAGCAAAATTGTAAAAGCTGCTCTTGAGCGGGCGGGGGCGGGGTATAAAAATAGTTAAATAAATAAATAAAACTACTTGAAACTTGATAACATTTCATAGACTTCCTATTTATAATCTTCAGAATGATGTGTATTTTTTTTTGTCTTAACTCCTTTCCTGGGTTAAATATAATTCAACAGGCACTAGGAGAAATATTTAGTTTATCTGCTGCCCCTTATGCTTCATAAGCCTAATCCAGCTAAATACTTACTATTGTGTTTAGTAACTGCTTGGTGCCATAAATGTACCTATTTTATGTTAATTTAAAACATCATAAAATAAGGCCCATTTCTAATTAAAATTTTAAAGGAGTAAATTTACCCAAAGGAGTAGTCTCATTGGCCACATTGTACAAACATGGAAGCACATACATAGCTTTACTCATGTGAGTAATCCCAATGAAGTTAACAGTTACTGATGCCCTATTAATGTGACAGGTTATGCATGTACCTATGCATTGGCATGATCAAGCTGCATGGTTGGTAATAATGCTATAGGCCATTTTTACACAGGGGGTGGGTGTTTTGGCGCGGCAGGTGTAGGTGTGTGTGTGCGCCCGTTTACACGGACACACATCCACCTCCACCTACTCACACCCACATCCACCCACGGAGCATCCTCCATTCTGTCAGAGGGCTCCATGGGTGGAGGTGGGTGTGGGTAGGTGTGCGGCGAGTGTTGGTGGGTGTACGGCGGAAGTGCACACATACAAACACCTGCCGCCTGTGGTGTTTACACAGGCGCACACCCATCCCCCCACCCACCAGCGGCCGTATACATGGACTGCCTCCCCTTGCCGCACACCCGGCCGAACACTGAGCGATGGTGGTGGTGGTGGGGGCGTCTGTGTAAATACGTCCATAGTGACAATAGGTGCAATCACTAAAACTGTCATGCTGCACATTTATGGCCAGACCCATTAGGACCACATCATTGTCAGTTATGTTTTCTTCTGATGCATAAAATATTTAATGTGAACATTATTAATAAAATAATGAAATTAGAACATTCAAACTTGTGATATGAAAAATAGATTTTGTCTCTACAAACTCAAATTATCTATGTGTTGTTACTGTACTGTGTGCACACCAGAAGGGCCAAAATATTTTCCACTTAGCTTGTTGAGTTCCTAAACAGCAATAAAATATTAATGCTCTTTATAAAACAATCCTTCCTTCTGCTGAGGGATCTAAGATACTGCACAGAATAATACAATTTTAAAATAGGCTTTAAAATGTTTTAAAAATAATTGAAATGTCATGTTCATTTAATGATTGCTCTATTATAACAGAGTGAAATCCTGTTTGAGGAAATCTCATTCTGAATAGTAGGGGAATTTTTTATTCTATCAAGCCATACTTACATTAACAGCTTAAGGTTTCTAAAGTGATCATGGATGATTTTAAACAAGCAAGGCGATGGGGAGGGGAGGAGGGAGGTTCATGGCTGCAGCGTGGCTCCGCTGTGGAGCACCCACGCGGATGAAGTGTGTGAGAAGCAATTCTAGCAGGCGGCACCCATCGTGGCTACTGGCCACAGAGGCAGCTGCCACGCACTCCCCCTGCCACAGACCATGGGGAAGTGTACCAGGCTGGCCTTTGCAAGTGACATGTTCTGGGCATGAGTGCTGGGCTCCCCATTGTTCCCAGCCAGTTCTTGTGACTTGCAAAAACTGCTTCCCTCACCCACAGTGCGTATGAACAGTGGACCTGTCTGCTGGCATGGCTGGTTGCAACTGTTCATATAGGCAGGGGCTCTGTGATCACCCGTTGCCATGCATCAATTTGGCTTGCCCTACATGGAGCACTCAGTGCTCCATGTGTAGCCATGAGTGGGGTCTCCAAGGCTCATGGGAGTGCACATCTGTCCTCCTCACCTTCACGAGGGTGGTGGGATCCATGGCTCCTGGGTGGGAATGTGGGGTAGCATCTTCTCTGAAAACCCCCCATGTTAGAAAGAAGATTGAGATAACTTTAGAAGCTTGACAATATTATACTACTATGTACTATAATTTGAGATATCTTTAGAAGCTACTTTATATTAAGTGTAACATTTTTTTCTTTTTTTTTTTTTAAATATCCTTTCACAGAAGCTTTCAGCTCAGTCTGTACTCATGTGCAGTTGTGTTGATTTCAGTAGGACTACCTGCAGGAGTAAGGGGGCAGGATTTGGCTCTTGATATTTTGAAGTATGTCCTTAATATTTAATAGCTTCTGGTTTGGCCTTCAAAATGCCATACATTCTGAAAATCAATACTATTTTAAAATTTTATTTTAGTCAGTGGTTTTCATATTTTAAAATGCTCAAATTGTCCTTTGTATTGACATTTTACATAATTGTGAGAATCACTTGTCCAACCACCTTGCAGTTATTTGCAGCTTTGCTGTGGCTGCGTCAGTTCCTGTGGTTGTACATTGCCGTTGGTCTCTTTATAGACTGTAGCAAGAGTGTAAGTGTGAACATTTCCTTGAAGTAAACTTTAAATTGTCTAGAACTACAAATGCCAAATCCAAGAACAGGGTATATCCATTCTGATCTCTTAGGATCTGATCCTCTAAATTCATCCCAGGATTGGAATGCTCATAGTAGCAAAACAATTGTGCTTTGTAGAAAATGTTTGCAGGACAAGACCATAAAATATTAGAATTAAAAAATACTTTTGTTTTGGGACATGTCTCTATAGTTTTGGAGGCAAAAACGTTTGCACCTATTTAAACATATAAAATCCCAGTGTGAAGAAATATCTACACTTTAACCATTACTAAAAGACAGCAGTATACAGCAACTGATGTACAATCACAGGAAGGAAAGGAAAGGTAAGAATAATTGAAGGGAGTGTCTGTAACCTGCTTGCAATCTGATTTGTACAATTTAATAAATTGCTCTGAAATCACAGCAGTGCATATAGGACATATGCAGTGGCAGTTCCCTTCCATGGTGGTAATCATCATGCTCTGTAATAAGCACTGGCAGGTTACCTGCTTGCTTTCAGAAACAAAAAAACAGTCAATCATCAATTTGTTGTATGATGGTTGCATAAAAAGTTCTATTTTATTCTTAGAGACAATTGAAGACTCTACACTTCTTATTAAGTAGAACAGCATAGTATTTTTTACTTTTGGCCAACTTCTTTAAGGGATTTTTTTTAATGCATTGCATTAAAGGCAGATTTTTTTTTCAAAGCAAGCTAAATCCATTTTTTTAATGGAAATGAAATAATGGGTATTTTCAGACGTTACGGGGCCCTTTGGCCCCGTACCGTAACCAACGTCTTCGTTCCCCGCCGGGGTCACCCCTGCACGGCCCAACAGACGTGCCGGGGGGATCCCGGCGGGGAAAGTGGGAGGGGCCGGGGCCGCGCGGCGCAACGTGCGGCCGCACGGCCCCGCCCCCTCCACGCACCCCGCCGCCCGCCCTCCGAGGAGACGGGCGGGCGGCGGGGCCAATGCGGCCGCCGCGTCTGGCCGATCGTGCCACGGCCCGGGATCCCGCCGGGGATCCCGGGCCGTGGCACGCGGCCAGACGTTACTTTTTGTTGGCCACGGCCCGCGGTCCATTTGACCACGCTTCCCGGGACCTTCCCCCGGCTAGCCCGGGAAGCGTGGTTCAAATTGACCCCATGTGCCGATTCAGCGTGGCCAACATCTGGCGCGCGCTGAACAGACGTTCAGGGCCCTTTCGCCCCGCCGCGGGGTTCACCGTGGTTCAGTGTGGTTCAGCGTGATCTCGTCATGTCTGAAATCACCCATAGACACCCATAACATTATACTGCCAAGCTCACTAAATTGAAATATTGGACAGATAGTGACACCGGCAGTATTTGAAGCAGTGAATATTTGCTGTTATGGGAGATAGCACATATGTTCTGCTTGGTTTGCAGTGAGTTGTGGTGCTGTTTTTTTTTTTCCCATGCAGCGAAGATCATTTGAGGGGGAAACTTACAGGTCTGCTGTCCTTAAGATAAGACCTTCAGGATAGAGTAGCTGACAGAGTAGATCTATTTTAAGCCTAACAGATTTACGTGTGGAACATTAGCTATTGGAAAAGAAGCAATGCTACACATCACTAATATATGTTCACCGAATATTTACTTTACTGCATGTCCAAACCAATATTTTTATTGTTCTGAATATAATATGTATATTCTGCAATGGAACTGAAAATTAAAAAGCCTTACATCTTGGAGAAACGGTGTTTCTAACCACTGTGCTAGAAAACATACTTGTTGACTCAGAACTTCCTTGGTGTTGCACATACCCAAAGAGAGAATGTCTATTTCTTACATTAATTTTAACTATAAATTTGTCATTTGAGCAAAAATTAGTTTTGGAAAAAGCACATAAAATTCAAGGTGACGTCCATCAAAATTCCTTTTTAATACCAATTTCTACCATGATACCATACAATATTAATCAACTAATAAAAACTAAGTAAGGGTGCATTTGTGAAAATAAATGTTCGGGCCACAGGGCATAGCTCCCTAGGTCCCTTCAGAACCTAGCACATGTTAATATTATTATAGAGAAAACAATAAAGAATATTAAGAAATCCAATTACAGTTACTAGGACTATGCATAGATACAGTTGCCAGGCTAAAAGACAATGGCAAATTGTTTCCACGGTGTAACCATAAGACCACTTTAATGATTGTAGTATGGCAGTCAGTCTTCAAACGAAGGGCAACTCACAATTCTCCCAGTGGTAGGAGGCTTTTGGAACCCCTTAAGCCTTTAGGGTTACTATACTATACTATACTATACTATACTATACCTCCCCTTCAAAAGAGGAAGCTTATGAAAAATACATGGTGCAGGGCTGCATTGTTTTCATTGAAGCCCTTCAACATGTATTTTTCATAAGTGTTCTCTTTTAAAGGGGAGCTAAAGTAACCCTACTGAAGTTCCTATATATATGGATTATACAGGCCTTAACTGGTGCACTGGGTTTTGTACATTGGGTGAATTCTGCTAATAGAAATAAATATTTCCTGAAGAGTTTCCCTCCCACTTTAGCAGCAATGCACTTTGCTCATTTTATTAATGATTCATAGGGATATTCCATTTATACATTATGTTTAATATGCATAAGCTGTATCCATACAAAGTTTTACCACAGGAAAAATGTACTTTTTACTCTTGAAAAACAGCCTCCTCTGGCCCCAGTAGGAGTCAGTTGGAACTCTGATAGGGTAGAAATTATGTTTGGGGAAGATAACATTTTTTAAAAAACCCCACAGAATCTATCTAGATGTGTCATATGTTGCACATACTGTCTGTTGGCAGCCTGACTGCGAATATGATTCACCCTGACTGAACTTTTTCCAATATGTCCTCGGCGTGTCAACCAGGCAGAGCCCACCTTCAGTAAGGGCTCTCCTTGGGATGTATTCCTGAAATTCCTTCTAATGCCATTAATAGCATGTGTATGTATGTACATGGGTGCATCCATATGAAGTGTATGTGTATGAACTGGGGAAGGGAGCCTTTTCCCTCCCATGCGCCTCTTTGAAAATTACTAGTACAAGCTCCGAGGACCACATGGAGAGTGGGGCTGCTTAAGGGTGTGCTCGGGAAGAGGAGGGTCCAGTTCATGGATCTGTCCCCTCTGCTTGTGTGCATGCCCTTACCTCTGCTCTTTTACCCTGGGCTCAGTCTTTCAGTGTTTGGGGGTAGGAACTGGATCCAGGGGCCAGATCCAGAAACTGGAAAGAGACCACATAAAAAGTAACCACAGGTTGCATTTGGCCCCTGGCCTGAGGTTCCTGGTATACATAAACATTTGCGTGTACACATTTGTATTTATGTATATGTAAATAAGTGTATATGTGCGCACATGCATATATGCACACACGTGTACATATATGTAGATAAATACATATGCACGCACTCAGTCCATTAACTACTTGATGGCATGAGCAGAATCAGCATGACCGGGGAAAGCTTAGTGTCCTTAAATAGGGATGGATTCTCCCTGGCAGACAGCACAGACCATATTGAAAAGTTCAGTCAGGGTGAGTCATGATTGCTGTCCAATATAGAGTATGTGAAAGTCTGGGGTATTTTGGGTGTGTTTTTTTATGTTATCTGCCCAAAATACACCATCTGCCTTATCAGCATTCCCAGCTGGCTTCTATTAGGGTCAAAAGAGGTTAACAGAAGTATCCACCCAAAATATTACTTATGGTGACACTTGAACAGGTATTGCAGCTGTTATCCCCAAGTCTCACACATACAGAGCCATAGGTTCTGAGTAATCATTCAGAACTATGGTTCATCAGAATATCCTGTTGTAGGAAATATGTTTTGGGGAGATAATGTGCACAAAAAAACCCTTCTCCCAAAATAGGATATTCTGCATTGCATATTGACTGCTTGAGAGTAATTATAACTCACCCCAGCTGAACTCTTTAGTATGGCCTGTGTGTCAGTCAGGGACAGTCCACCCCTATTTAAGGACACACAGCTAATCCCTGGGTATCCACATTAGACAAATCATTAGCATTACAGTATGTTCACGCATGGGATATTTGGAGGAAATATAATTTATTCTATTATTTTCTCAAAGCATAGTTTATATCATGCTTGTGTGTATATATGATACTATGTATACATATGCATACATTCACATATGAATAAATCAATACAAAATCATTATTTCCCACAGGACAAGGCAAAATTTGAGAATCTCTCCGTAGGTGCATGCATATTGTAGATTTCTTGTCAGTATGGAATGTGTGCAGCAATGAATTTCATTCCAATATTTGTTAGATTGCTCCATGAAATGATTCAGTTTAGCCATTTGGTTTCCTTCCAAGCAAAGTCTTTGCTTTAATGAGACACGCTAGGGCTCTGCTTTTTATAGTGAGAAAATCCTACAGGCAGCAAGCATCCTGGCAATAATTCCACAGCATTTCTGTTAAGTTTGACATTAGGGATAAAAAAACAGATTTCTCTCCTAGTGGCATTGATGTTTGGTCGAAACATCCACAGTGTTTGGTCCAAAGCTGTTAGTTCTGTAGTCCAATAATACACCTATGGCACTGCTCGATGTACCTTCTTTCATTATTAAGAGCAGAGTGTTATAAGCTGGGTAACCAGGTATTCTTGATTGTGTATTGGATCTCTCTTAATCACCATATAGTGTACTCTTAGTTCTATCCAGGTGGACAAGCTGTGGCTCAGGAGCTCCGTACAGCTCTTGGGCAGATCAAGTGTGGCTGTTGGCCAGGGCTAGTCTCACTTCATGACACCCGAGTCTCAGGGTGATTTCAGCCGTGATGGGGCGTCTGTTGGCCTCGTCACGGAATCACCGTTTGCTTCCCCGCTGGAATCAAAACGTCATGTCCAGCAGATGTGCTGGCTGATTCCGGCGGGGAATCTGGGGGGGGAGAGGGAGGGCTGTGCGGCGCAACGTGCGGCCGCACAGCCCTGCCCCCCCACGCTCCCCCAGCCTCCCACCCTCCTGGAGACGGGCAGGCGCAGCGGCCAATCTGGCCACTGCGCCCAATTCCGACCCGGGGTCTGGGCCACGGCCCTGAATCGGGGGCAGTAACAGACGTTACCGTCTGCCAATTCCAGGCCATGGTTCAATTAACCATGCTTTCGGAGATGGTGCCTGGACCATCCTCGAAAGCGTGGTTATTTTGCTCACCGCCGGTGGTTCACCGTGGTGAACATCTGGTGGCAAGCAACCAGACGTTACGGGACCATCCACCACCATGGGGGATTCACCGTGGTTGAGTGTGTTAACGTAATGTCTGAAATTACCCACAGAAGCTGAATTGCAGCTGCCTCTCAGCCAGTCAATCATGAAGCAGGAGAGGGATGCATGTGTGTGTGAATTCACAAATGTATGTGTGTGTGTGCATTGCACTTCTTGGCCATATGAAGATTTTGGTATGCAGCTCTTGGGGTTGGGAACTTTGGCCACCCCTGTTGTATGCGCTTTAAATTTGTCTCATATGAAGACGTTTTAGGGCCAGTGTTGCTTGTCTTATTCACACAAGGAATCCCACCAACATCAACCCCATCTCTAGCTTGCTATGTTCTCCCCACACATACTCGAACTTTTGCTTTGCAGCCAGGGAAGGGCTGCAGTAGGGGCAGTAATGCTACTTACTGCCTATCCACCATTCCACTCTCTTGTACCCATAGAGGTACTTTTTATGATGTGACCACACCAAAGAAGGGAGAGTGCAGGCCTGTATGTTGTGTATATAGAGTGTGCTTTGGTTTAATCAGTTGCAAAGAACCAGGGACCCATGTTCACCCTGGGTGTTTTCAAATAAGATGTTACCACATGTGGCCACCCAGTAACCACTCAACCAACTGCCCATCTGAAGGTGGAGCAGGGGGACGCACACTTCTGTGAGCCATGACCATCCACTCATGACCACTCATGGTGCGCTGCCGAAAAACCTGGAGTGCCGCATGCGGGGCAAGCTAAGAAAGTGCATGGCAACAGGTGCCCATGCATCCCCAGCCCATGTGCGCTGGGGTGGCCACCCATGCAGGTTGACAGATACCCTGCTCATAGGCACTGTGAGCGAGGGACATGGCCTTTGCAACTCACAGAAACTGTCAGTGAGGACTGGGAAGCCCAGTTCCCCAGCTCTCACAACTGGGACATGTCAGTTTCAGAGGCCAGCCTGGTGTGCTTCTTCCTCCCCCATGGTCTTTGGCAGGGGAGCGCGAGGTGGCTGCCGTGGTAGCCACGCTGCGAGACAACCCATTAAAATCCCTCCCAAGTCACTACACGTGAGTGGCTGCTCTGCAGCTGTGCCACTCAACGGCCATAGACTCCCCAGTCTTGCTCCTTTTAAAGTCACCCTGCGTGATTCTCCACAATGGAGGAAATGTGTCCCTGCAAATAGCTAAAACCGTGAAGTTCAGATCCTTCCAGACCCAAAGTGGGCCCCCTCATGCCCAAGGACTAGTAAGGAGGTTTGGATTCGGGGCTCTGGCCTTGGTCTAAAATTACTTGTATGCATAAACGGGCAAAGAAAGAAAGCTCAAAGATCCACAGTGTAATTTCGGGAGTGTTTCTTCAGGCATCTATTAAACTGACAGCTAATAACATTGTTTAATGGCTAAGGAAGGGAAAATAATGTTTCTGACATCTGTGTTTCACTTTCTAGGTTTGTTTTAAATCTTATTTCTTTGGCATTGTTCAAAACTGGCAACAAACATTAAAAATTGCTTAATATTTGCCAGCTAGATAAGGGTGTTATGCTATTTAAACTCACTGAATTGTTGTTCATCCACACTAATCTGTTACTTTCTTTGAATGTTCTGCTGTGACTCAAAATAAACTAGTACTGGATTTGAGAGCCACAGAACAAGAAAAGTAAACAAAAACTGCCAGGAGATTTTTGTGCATCTTGTAAGTTTTGTGGTACCTTAACGAGATCCCTCAAGAAAGAATGCTGCAGGTAAACTGGAGAAGACCGCATGGTTCTGCTTCTTAGCACGCTTTCCACTGATTAAGAATGGCAGGACAGCTTGTCCCAGCAGTGTAGTGGTTATATGGGATTCGAGGATGGAGAATGTATTAGTGTTCTAATGTCCATAATAAACAGTATGGACATTAGATTATATTAACTAGATTATACTAACAATTATAGCATTGGGACAGGTTTAGGTTTCTACAATTTAGAAAGGTTTTGTTTTGTAAAATTAACTTTGCCATAAAATATGGTAACTAGTGCATTTGGAAAAGGAAATTTACAATAACTACTTGTACAGTGTGCTTCTTTATACTGTAATATATTGTCTTTTTAAAAATGCATTTTTAATATAAAATTAAATATACACATTAGGGTTTTTTATTAGTTTTAAATGTTTTTACGTATTGTAAGCTTGTGCTGAGCCTCTCTGGGAAGGGCGTCATACCAATTCAAATAAATAAATAAATAAATAAATAACCTAGCTACTGTATGTACATGCACCCCAGTTTGGCTACAGGTCAAACGAACAATGGTCTGTTTGGCATCTATATTGAAATTACAAAGTCTAAAATAAAATTTTCCTTTGTGTCCCACCGAGGGTGCAGTCAGCTGAACTACAGTGTGCCTGATCCCTGCATGTCCCTGTGGCAGACAAGCGCTGCTGCCATGCTGCAGGGCCAGTGCGGGGAGCTGGGGAGCCGAGCCACTGCTGGAGCTCCTGCCATGGCTGGGGCAGGCTGCAGCTCCAGACCCACCTCCGTCCGGCCCGACCAAATTCCTGCCCTCGGCCATGATGTGGCAGCGCGTGGTGGGCGACAGTGCCTGTTGCTCAAAGCCCTGCTGCAAGGCTCGCCATGCAGTGAGGCAGAAGAGGCCACGGCACATGGGCTGCCACGCCTTGGGTAGCCTTGCCCCATTTGGGGTAAGTCTGCCATGCGATGCAGCCTCAGCTTTTTTCCAAGTATGCATCAGGTAGCAGCCAGCTGCTCAGCCTACCACAAGGCAGGGGAAACATCCGGCAGCAGCTGGACACACAATGCACTGCATCGCATGGTCTGGTTGTCCAGGGTGGGTTAAGGCTGCCCAAGGCATTGTAGCCTGCCCTAGCCATTTCATGTGGCTGCACCCAAAGAGAAAAACACTCCCAGAATTCTATGGTTCTGATTTAAGTTGTCAAAAAGTATCAGCCTTAAAAAGTATGTTTGGGCACCATGCTTAAGTTTTTGCAATTTTTCTAACAGAATACCTATGGATTTGTAGACCCAAGAGTGAAAACCTATGCTGTGCAAATCCTAAATTTATTTTGTTGTGTTTAATGGTTTAAGTCAGATCTTTTTCATGCTTCTCCCCAAAATGTCAGTAACTATTGTCTTTATTTGCAGATAGTCAGATTTAGTCAAAGCTGAACAGACAGTAGTTTTTTCTCTTCTGCACTTAATTTACATGTAGTTACACATGCACACACTGTAACAGTTATTTATATGAGCTGTTTGAAAATGGAGAAAAGAGCATCTTTATTCCACTGAACTTGTTGAATTATTTTTATTTGTGATGAATAATCTTGGCACACTTAACTAAAATATCCTCTTTCACCATAGACTTCAGCACTCTTCTGTCACTTTGCAAGAACAAGTTTTGGGTTCTCATCTCAGTTTTTATTAAAATACAATTTCCATTCAAGTAGTACCATTTCTAACAAAAGATTACATGATTCTTTCTGACTAAGGCTGCAGTAGGACTACTCTGGTATAAGTGGTCTTAGGACTGCAACCTACATGGTTTTGAAGGAGAACAAGTTTGGGTCAAACCTTGTTCTCTTCACTCACATGAAAAGACTGCTTGTTCTTATTGGTTGTGCCCTCGCTGCTGCAAAGAAAATCTGTATTGGAGCACTGCAGCTTGCAGGCTTACGGTCCAAATAGATGGATCTCCTTATGGGCAAAATACAAATTGCATGAGTAAAGCAAACAGGATTTGACCCTTTACGTATTACACTGATAACACAAAGCTACCTGAGCTAATGTTTTGGTAACTGGTCCATTCCTCTCCAACTAATATTGTGACAGAAAAGTTATTTGTGTCTTTCCCTAAATTTCCATCACCTTAATTATAAGCATCTGGTAAACTGATGATGAGACATAGACAGAAAGGACATTTATGTTTTCAGATATCCAGTATAATAAACTACAGGTAACAGTTGAGTTATATTTTGAAAGTTAATCAGGTCTAGCATACTTGAGTTTTATGTTCTATTTTAAAGTAAGGCTTCATATCAAAGAATCTGAGGCAAATGCTGACCCAGGTTGTTTGACTTGCAGTGGTGAAAGGCGGACCACTTGATGGAACCTACAGGTTGCTTCAGTTCCACATTCATTGGGGATCCTGTGATGGCCAAGGCTCTGAGCACACGGTGGATGGTGTGAAATATGATGCTGAGGTAAGGCATGCCTTGTCTACTTTAGACATTTCCCTAACATTTCTGCTATTGAAACGCTGCTAATTGTAGCAGAGTGCGCTGCGGAGGTAAAGGGTATTAACAAACAAGACGGTAGCCTGCTGGAGTCGGTGTTTGGTCCGTGCAACCCCCATGCAGCCTCCACTCATGTGTTTAGCAAGTAGAGCCTAATAACTGGGCAGCCTCTGTGTGTATTTCTTGTCCATTCAGGTAACCCCTGCTCTCACACACAACCCACGCAGATTTCACGGGACAAACTTAATACGTGGGTAGACGTTCTTCCCAGCCATCCTCCACCCACCAGCCTCCCTTCCCAGTATCCTGCCCCCTGTCATGACTCAGAGCCATGGTAAACTATGGGAACAAGAAGCCACCCCAGCTGTTTCTTTCTTCCATGCTATTATGACTCTGGGAGGTGGTCCAGCACCTGTTATCTCTGCCTACGCACGGAGGTGCATACCTGGATTTACACCTGCCAGCATTTAGTAGCTGGAAGTAACCTTTGCTATGCACAGAATGCTAAATGTATTAAGTAAATCACATAATTTGAGTGCCTATAGTTAACATTGAAAGCAAAAGTAAAAATTAAAAGCAATCACTCAAGCAATCAATCTTTGCATGTTCTCAGCCTGCTTTCTCCCATCCATGCCTCATAGCACAATGGGCAGGGGCTGACTTGACTCTGACTCAACTACCACCACCACAGTAAGCGCCGCAGTTGAATTGGGTCAGCGGGTGGTGGGACCACCAAAGGCAGCAAAAATCCTTGCACCAGGCCTGTCGCCAACCTGCTGTCTCACCATAGATCTTTCCCTTCCCTCCAGTCTTCCATCCCATCATGGGGTGATTTCAGAAGTGACGCGTTCCAGTTCACCACAGTTAATCCCACCTCGGTGTGAATGGATTCACCGCAGGCTGTGGTGACACGTGCGGCCCCAACAGAAGTGACAGGATCGTGACCACCGCCTGGGGGCAATCAGAGAGAACATGGGCCAGGGGAACACAACAGACATGCAGTGGAGATGTGGGGTATTTTCAGACGTTACGAGATCACAGTCAACCACAGTGAATCTGCACATGGTGAAAGTGATTCCGTAACGTCTGATGGGGGGAATGGAAGTTCCCCCCCCAGATGTTCATCATGGTCAATCGTGGCGGGGAATCACATTCACCACGTGATCGGCTGAACCCACGGGGCCGGGGCCGGTTGCGTGGCGAATGTGATTCCCCGCTGTGATGAACCAAGCCGTCTCGTCTGGATGGCAGCCATGGCCCGGAATCCCCGCAGGGTTCCGGGCCGTGGTCAATTTGGGTGGGCGCTGCGGCCACATTGGCCGCGGCGCCTGCCCGTCTCCCCAGAGGGCGAGCAGCAGGGGAGCGTGGGGGTGGGGTGGGGCCGTGCGGCCCCACGCTGCGCCACGTGGCCCCGCCCCCTCCCTGATTTCCCACTGGGAGCCGCCACCACGTCTGTTCGCCCGTGACGTGGTGGCCCCGGCGGGGAATCAAAGGTTTGTTTCCGTGACGGGGCCAATTGGCCCTGTCACGTCTGAAAATACCCGTGGACCGTGGTTCGAGCCCCAGAATGCACCGTGGCTGGGGTCAATTCCTTCCACCGCGGCTGCAGGTTTCTGTTCAGAAGTTACTTTTCATTCACCCCTGCCCTGGTGACTATTCACCACACTTCTGGACCTCCTCCCACCCCGACCTCACGAAGCGTGGCTAGCTTCACCCCAGGCCGCGTTTGACTGTGGTGAACATCTGGATGCGAGCAAACAGACATGCACGGCGCTTTCACCACCCCCGCGTTTGACAGAGGTTGACTGTGGTGGACATTCACCACGTCACTTCTGAAATCACCCATGGTGCCTCTCCCCACCCCGCCCGCCCTTCCCACCCGAACTAAAGGGAAGTGGGAATGAGCATCTGGTCTAAGTTTCTGCTGGGCGATTGCTGCGGTGGATCTCCAGGGCATGCACTTCTCCTCCTGCAATCACTGCCTACCATAGTTCCTCCCCCCCCCCCCCCCCCNCCCACCCACTTCCTGCACATACCATTTACCTCCAGTGCCACTGTGTCCCAGGGAGTATCCTGCTGCTCTCCAGTGCATTCTTGGTCACCTACGAACACAGTAAAGAAAGCCCCCCACATAGATAGCAATAAACCAAAGCTGCCTTCCCCCCAGGTGCATTCACTGTGGAAGTTACTCCAGAGAAGGCAATGGGTTCTGAAGAGTGAGTGTTGAGCACGTACTACAAACCGGATGAGATGGGACAATACACAACTGAATTTTGGCATGTGTTGGCCTTTTAAGGTGCCAGAGAGAGGGGCCGGAAGTGGTTGCTCTTTGGAACACTTTAGGATTTTCACCTGCGATTCTATGGAGCTGGCGGACCTGTATGCGTGTAGGCTGCATACAACCTAATTGACGGGAAGTGAACACGGAGGCACACATTAGCCCGCATTCACCTACACGGTGGGTTCTGTATATTCTGAGACCCTGCCATGAGTGGGGGCTCCATGTCTTGTGGATGGTGGCTACACGGCTGGTGGGGGTGAACACTTAATAGATGAGCAGGTGGACACCCAGCTGGTGTGGGCTATTGTCTCATCTGTTAACACTGTACATTGCTAGAGCAAGAATTGAGGATTTTAAGAAACATATGGAAGATCTAGCCCAGCAGGATTAATTGAAATGTGACAGTCCTTGTATAATTACTGTCATAATACCACTTCATTTTCTAAAGGTCATAGAAGCAAAGATGGTCTCAACTTATATTCTCAATGCTTCATGGGAAGCATTAAAAAAATTCCATTGACCATGCGTCTGTATATTATAGGAGTCCTTTTTTCTTGCTTCAAGTTTGATCTCTATAGACAAGAGCTGCAACCGGACACCTGGAGATTCGGGAACCCCCAATTAATCTGGGGGCCCTGAATCGACCTGGCTCCATTTGGGCTACAGCGATGCCTGAATGGAACCCGATCAGCTGCTTGATCACACTGGCTGGCCTTTGAAAGTGACAGGCCCTGGCTGGGGCCACAGTGGTCTGGGCCGAAGCCTGTCACTTTCAAAAGCTGCTTTCCCACCACCACCTCCCCACGCGCCTCTCAGCTTTACGGGGGAAGCACCGACTGGCCTTTGAAACTGACATGCTCAGGTTGGGACCACTGGGTTTGTCAGTTTCTCTGGGTAATGCTCGTATTTTCAGGCAAGGTGCTTTTGTGCCTCCTGTTATGATTGGTCCTTGGGTCACGTGCCCAAACAAGTGGGCATTAACCACAGGTACTGATTTTAGTACCCGTTGCAGCTCTACCAGAGACATTACTGTGAAAAACACTGTAGGGTTTTCTTCAAGGCTTAAGTGCTAGTCTGAGTGATGAACAAGTGAGAGAAGGGGCTGGGAAAAGCAGAAAAGAGAAGCCAAGCTGGCATATTGGTTGCTCTAGTCAGAATGCATCAGAGTTCATGCTAGAGCTAGAGCTTGCTTTTGCAAAAGTGCTGCAGGTATGTCATGACCTAAGGGCATAGCAATATATTGCTAAGCTACTGCTATAGCTACTGGCAGCAACTTTCTCTGTACACTGTGATAGTCTGCTATTAGCAGCCTTGCTAGACTTTCCTGATCCTTGTCCTTGTGAGGAGCATGAGGACTGGAACTGTGGCTGGTTCATCCACAAGAAGATGGGAAGCGTCCTTACACCCCCCCGCTGTCTCCCTTCTGCGCTCATGCTGGCAGAGCTTCACTCTAGATTTAAGAATCCACTCTCTATTTCCACTCTCATCCACTCTCTATTTCTTCCTCTTTTGAGGAAGAGGAGGCTTCTGAGAACTGAGCATCTATTCACTTTCTGAGTGCCTTTTAGGCTTGGATTTTGGAAATTATAATTTTATGCTTGTGGCATGATGATTAGTTGTGGGACTTACTGTGCAGATAGTTATGATGGCACAGACTGTTACGATTTCAAATGAGGAATAAGCAGGAAGTCTAAAGAACAAAAATCCTTTTTCCAGCCTACTATTCATAGAAGTGATTAAAAACCAAAAATTAAGAAGGGGAGGGACACGTCTAATATGGCCATGAGCCACATTTCCAATATGGCTCCAAGCATATTTCCCATTGTAACCCAGAGGTGGCAGAGTTATTTACACCCTGAATCTTCTCCAACATTTTTCATGAGATGTCAGTATTTCAAAGCATTCCATAGATTACAACTAAAACTTGGCAATTCCTCTTCCTGAAGTCAGTTGGAGTTTTGGTCAGAATAAAGAGTGAAGAATACACCTGGCATGTTCACTTTTTTGAGGATAAGAATGAGAAGCAAGTGAGATAGTGCAGCATAAATATCTATTAACTATCATATGCGTCACAAAGGTAAATCAGTGATGTGGCAGGTTCTGATCTATATTGAATTCTTTTAAAGTAAGCGGTAAAATGCTATTTGTTGTTACTATTTGCTGAGTGACCTACCTCACTCCTCTTTTTGTACATTATCAGTTGGGATGGCCTGTGTGATGGAACTTAGCATTTGAAAATGTCTCTTGTCTTTCTAGCTCCATTTGGTTCACTGGAACACAAAATATGGAAAATTTGGTGAAGCCTTAAAACATCCTGATGGCTTGGCTGTTGTGGGCGTTTTTCTGAAGGTTAGTTAACGGTCATCTACGTTTTCTCCTTCCCTGGGACTGGTGGGTGTGCATACTCATTGGGGCTGATCCCAAGCCCTGCAGATGCGTGTGCATGTACAACCTGCACAAAACCTGCATGCACCACCCCCATTACGGGGAGCATGGCGCACACACGAGCTGCGTGGAAATCATGCGGAAGCCATGCGCAAGAGTTCTGGATTGCGCTCAGTGTCTAGTTGAGTCACCTTCACTTTACACAGACGTTGAGAAATATCTTCCCTCAGAACTACCTACAGAAGGTAATTTTGTACAATTCTGATGTCTTTATCCTAGCCCTATAAAGCCTTTACTAAATACATGAATTTGAGAATTTCTACTTGTGTGAATTGAATTGCACAGTTCATTTAAAAAAAATTTTTTTTAAAATGTTAGTCCATCTGCCTGTAATAAAAAATCATTTTATTCTTGCTACATAAACATTAACTTTTACAAACTACTCAGCATTTTTAACCCATTTGTGCTGACTGGCAAAATTCATATACTTTACAGTGCCAAGTTGCAAACACTTTCATTAGGCTGTGTTGTGAGAAATTCCTATACAACTAATGGTGGCTGTGGTGTTGTAATTTACACTGTTTCTTCAGCAATATACCATTTCTTTTCATGTGATTTGTATTACAGGTAGGAAGTGCCAAGCCTGGCATACAGAAGGTTGTTGATGCACTGGAATCCATTCAAACCAAGGTAATGTATGATCTGGCTGGCAAGTGAGAGCACGAGAAGCTATTGGCTGTGATCCACAAAGTACTCATTCTGGAGCAGTCCCACAAGGATTCAGTGGGACTACTCCAGTATAAGTTGTTTGTGAATTGCGGCCATTACCTATATTCTTATCCGAACTGCAAAAATTTCAGTTCTTTAATTCTATGTAAATCTAATTATGTGCTTCTGGCTGCACATGAACCCACAGTTGGCCAATTTCCTCCATAGTGTAAATCAGATGAAATCACTGGGAATATATTTTTAAGGAAGTGAATCATTTAAAAAAAAATAAAACCCTCCTGAGATTTTGCAATATGTATTGTATATCCTGCAGTACTGGATGAGAGGGATATTAGAAATGCAGAGAGACAGAGGATATTAAGAAGCGTGACGGTGGCCCACTTTGGCCCACAGAGGCCCGCTTTGGCCTGTGAGCTACTGGCACATTTGTTAGCACCCCAGCAGATGTTCGCCCGGGATTGCTCCCAGGTGTGTCAGCAGTAAGCCTGGGCTGTGACACTGGAGACCTCCAGAATTACAGCCCGAGCTGCCATTCGCCCAATTGGACCACAGAAGGCTATAATGTTTGTTATGTCCTGCTGTGACCTGGATCAGGTCTGCAGTCATTGACCACCATGGCTGCCTGTCATGGTGGGGGGTAGGGTGCTGGGCACAGTGTGGGATCAGCTGGGCGCACATGTGTGCAGCTCCCTGCCCTCCTTGGTGGCCTAGCCGCCAACATCTTTGTTGGCCAGCTGGACCCAGTCAGGACCGTGTTGCCGGCAGGTTCCTGACCCAGGTTGGGTTGTGATGGTGGCACTCTGCCATCACTTGTTAACACCCAGAGATATACAGCTACCAACTGTGATGCACATTGTACCATTGAGTTCAGTGTGAGCAAGATCAGTCCCATAGCCTCAGTCTTTTACTGTATATTTTTAGTCATCTTATGGGCTGAGCATTTTAGATTATTTTTAAAGTTCCTGTTGAAAACCTCAAGGGATATTTTTGGAGGGTGAAGTGGTTAATTAGACACTTGAAACACAGTGTGTGAGCTTGATTGTGCAAGGTGCTTGTGTGCCTCCTGCTATGAAACCTAGGCAGCATGTAGGAAATGCTCACCATTATGCCAGATTAGCCTGTCTTTCTTTCTCTTGCCTTAAAGCAGGTGTACATTTTGCTTTTGGCAGTAAAAATAAAATCTTCCTTAGGAAACCCTGTTACTGCTAACAACAGCGCTATGTGCATTTCATGTAATCTTCCAGCAACTTGTTTTAACAGGCTTTTTTGTATCTCTTTTAGGGCAAACAGGCTTCCTTCACAAGTTTTGATCCCATGGGTCTGCTTCCTGCCTCCCGGGATTTCTGGACTTACCCAGGATCGCTGACCACTCCTCCTCTGCTTGAATGCGTTATCTGGATTGTTCTGAAAGAGCCTGTAACTGTCAGCCAAGAACAGGTAGGTCTTTGGTTGTTTTAGGCCAACATCGTATTACAAAATGTTCTAGATCATTTTAGTTTAAATTGCAGTAGAAGTATCCAGTGAAGCTGTAGTTGACTGTAATCAGGTAGAGCTTTCTGGAATGGCAGATAGCATCCTGAATGAGCTATTTATTCTGTGCACATAAATCAAATAGTTTTTTTTAAAGAAGTGTCATACTGGGTTAGACCAACGGTCCATCTAGTCCAACACCTTGTCTCCTACAGTGACTAGCTTCAGTTGCTTTAGAGAAGTGCTGTACAGGTCATAATGGAGTGATTCACACTATTTCCTGCTGTTCATTCGCAGCATCTGACAATCACAGGTCTCAACCCCTGACCAGCTTGACTAATAGCCATTTATGGATCTGTATTCTAGGAATTTATCCAATCCTTTTGTGAAACCATTTATACTATTGGCCTTCACAACATCCTCTGGCAATGAGTTCCATAGATTAACTGTATGCCGAGCACCTAGTTAATAAGGAAGCTTAAAAAAAATCTTCCTTATAAGAACATAGTGAATGTGTACCTAAGGATACAGAAGTGATTTTTGTTCTTAGTAGGGACAGGAGCCTAACTCAGGAGTTTGGTGTGTAGAAAACATTCAGGTTCTAGCTTTATCTGGGAAAAGTCTTCTATTATTCATCTTGACAGGCACTCTAGTACATTTGAGGACAGCGGCTAGATGCTGCTACTTCTCTGTGCCATTTCTTAATGAAATTATGTAGATACAAGATTCCATCTCCAGGTCTGCATCTTTTTGGCTTAGAATATTTTTGAATGTATAAGCATAAGCTGTATCTGTAGGGCTTTAGCTTACCCTTCAAAAGCTTATGTCCATTATATTGATGGCTAGTGTACTAGCAATAGGGCAAAGAATGCTAGGTTCCTCTCTCCACCTGAGCTGTAGTTTAGTAAAAGGCCAGGGAAAGGAAAGAGTTCATCACACTACAGCAGTTACTGCCGATAATGAGATGATTTGGTCAGCTTTATGGTTGATTCCTTTGTTTAGTAAGGACAGAGAAAGTTGTAAGGGACCATTGCCAAGAGCCTTGTTACCTGGGAGAGAGAGGGTAGAGCAAAGTCACTGCTGAATGATTTTTGTTTTCATCAGAACTATCACTTGTCTCCCCATCCGCCAAACCACTTTCCCACATTGCAGCTCTCAAAATCTGGTACTCCAGATCAAAACTGTCCCTTTAATGGGTTTTGCAAGCCTGAACTCTGAGCAAAGCAATAAGCCTTGGAGCAGCTGAAAAAAAGAAAATCTGAAATGTAGCATCTGTGGGGACAGTTTGTTAGAGGGCCTCGATTCACAGCTAGCAGCTGCTTTCCTAAAGATTCATGATGGGTAGACTTTGGGCATTTTTACATGAGGCTTGTTTCTCGCGTATTTCTAAAGTCTGGAAGAAACAAACTTATGCGGGGAGCAAACTGGGCGCTGTTGCAAACAGCGGACGCCATGAACTAGCACAGACTTGGAGATATGGAGTTGTAAAAACCCCATATGGAGGTGTGTTGTGAGTTGTAAAACCCACATATTGAGGTGTGTTGTGTGTAGTAGCAAAGCCATAATTACTACAATACTGAATCAGTAAGTATTCAAATATGTAGGGTTACAATTTTGTGAGAAAATATATCCTGTCTCCCAGAGAAGCTTAAGGCCTCAGGAATTTTCTCTGCGTTTACCTTCCTGGCTCAAGCAGACTATGCAATGCTTCATAGTTCATTTGGAGGCTTGCCACAGTATACTGGAGCCCCCTCTTACACTTCCATAAGCAATTTCCATTCAGTTGTTCATTCACAGACATAGTATCCTGAATCAGTTAAATGAAATGAAGAATTTTTCTAACCAGCAAGTAACACACATTGAATTATATGTGCATGATCAGTCACGCAAAAGAAACTTTGCTGCTATATGGATGAGTGCTTGTATTACAAATCCATATCGTGTCATGGACCTTGGAGTTATATTTGAATTAGCTGAAGGATGTATTACAATCACAAGCAGACAGAGTGTTCCATATAGACCACATCTGATGAGGTTCCTGTGTGTATTGCACACAGGAGCACATTGTTAACGGCAGTAAACATATGAATAAATATTGTGCATAATCAACTTTTTGGGAAGCCAAACTCTGAACGCAGGTGTTTCAGTCCTTGCACAATTGCCCTAATGCACCTTTGGACCACAAAAATATTATGGCATAAGTACTTCTTTGGTCATAGTTGCTAGCCTATCAACTGCAGAGGTAGATCTAGTTTATTTATTATTTATTTATTAAATGTATATGCCGCCTCCTTCTGCTATAAGCATCTTGGGGCAGCTAACAACATTTAAAAATACATAATAAAATAAAATACATTAAAAACAACACTAATAACCCCAAAGTTAAAATAACCCAGTACCAAAACCCTTCCCTAGCCCAACCCACCCATCCCATCTCCCTCGGTAAAGGTTCGGCGGATCAGCCAGGTCTTACACTGTCTACGGAAAGAGGGGAGGTCCGCTGCCAGGCGGACCTCCAACAAGAGGGAGTTCCACAGCTGTGGTGCAGCCACAGAGAACGCCCTCCTCATGATCAACACCTGGGGGACCTCAAGGAGGGCACCCCAGGCTGACCGCAGAGGTCAATCCAGGATCCGAAGGGTGAGGCGGTCCTGCAGGTAGGTGGGGCCGAGGCCACTGAGGGCTTTAAAGGTCAACACCAACACCTTAAATTGGGTCTGGAAGACTATTGGCAGCCAGTGCAGAGAGCGGAGCACTGGAGTAATGTGCTCGCGTCAGCCTGATCCCTTCAGGAGATGGGCTGCCACATTCTGCACCAGCTGCAGTCTCTGGACCAGCACCAAGGGTAGTCCCACGCAGAGTGCATTACAGTAGTCTAATCTCGAGGTAATAAAAGCATGGATGATTGTGGCCAGGTCCGAGTCCAAGACGTACGGCCTAAGCCGACGTATCAGATGTAACTGGCAGAATGCACCCTTCATCACAGCTGCCACCTCGACATCCAGGCGGAGCTGCGGATCAAAGAACACCCCCAGACTACGGACCTGAGATACCAGGGGAGGGCAGACCCCATCAATTATGGGGGCCAATGCTGCCCCGGCTTTCCCCACTATCATCACCTCCGTCTTGTCAGGATTTAACTTCAAGCGGCTCGCCCTCATCCAATCCCCCACAGCTGACAGACACTGGGTAAGCACCGAGACTGCCAGACCTGGGTCTGATAAAAAAGAGTGCGATAGCTGGGTGTCATCAGCATATTGATGACACCTTACGCCAAACTCTCTGACAACCTCCCCCAAAGGCTCCATATACACATTGAACAGGAGAGGGGATAAGATGAAACCCTGCGTGACTCCACACATGAGGCCCTGGGTCGATGACCTCTCCTGAGAGTTGGACCAGGGTCATTCGACCCTTTTGATTCTGTTAGATCTTTCGGCTGCATTTGATACCGTTGATCATGAGTTGTTGGTGACTTGACTCTGGGACCGGGCAGGGATCAGCAGGACTGTTCCTGAATGGTTTCACTCTTTCCTGGCTGGAATAATCACCCAGCACCACACGTTGGATTATCCCAGCCAGGAAAGAGTGGAACCATTCAGGAACAGTCCCGCTGATCCCTGCCCGGTCCCGGAGTCGAGTCACCAACAACTCATGATCAACGGTATCAAAGGCAGCTGAAAGATCTAACAATCAACAGGGTTGAATGACCCTGGTCCAACTCTCGGAAAAAGTTGTCGACCAAGGCCACAAGCGCAGATTCTGTGCCATAACCCGGACGAAAGTCCGACTGAGGGATCGAGAAAGTTGACCCGGTCCAGATGCTTCTGAAGCTATCGAGCCACCACCCATTCAATAACCTTCCTAAAAAGGGAAGGTTAGAGACCGGCCGATAGCTGGCCAGGGTGTCAATGTCCAATGATGGCTTTTTGAGCAGGGGCCTTAGCACAGCCTCCTTGAGACAGTTCGGCACCTTGCCCTCCCCAAGGGAGGTGTCGACTATCCTGGACAGCAATGGTCCTAATGTCTCCCGGCTGGCCTTAACCAGCCAGGACGGGCATGGATCTAATTCACAATAAATGGCTCGAACAGTCCCAAGAGCATCCCCCGCATTCAAGGGCGACACATCTTGAAATTCATCTGATAAAACAGGACAAGATGGGGCTTCAGCTGCCTCTGGCTCACCCACTGCTAGAAGTACTGCATCAAAACCGTGGTGGATTTGAGCGATTGTGTCTTCAAAAAGTCCACGAACAAGTCACAGCGAGCATTTGATGACTGAATCCAGGCGGAGGGAGACCGAACTGACCAGCCCCCTCACAACCCAAAAGAATTCAGCCGGACAGGACTTAGTGGAGGCAATGGCAGCAAAGAAAACCTTCTCTTCTGTCCGCACCACCACGGCATATGTACATAACCAGACACTATGTCACAATCGGTCAACTTTAGTACTGCCGCCCTTCTTGCTTCATCCTCCACAGCTCCTCTGTATACCACAGGGACTTGCGTTGTCGGCGATTTGTGAGTGGACGCCTGGAAGCCATGCGGTCAATGGCCTCCATCAACACAGAATTCCACAAGGTCACGAGGTCATTGAGTGAGCGGCCATCGAGGTCAGAGGGAACATCCCCTAAAGCATTCCAGAACCTTTCTGGTTCCATAAGCCTTTGAGGGCAACCTTACTGGTTTGCACCCTTCCGGGGGCCGAAATGCACTAGGATACCGGTCTGGAGGAGATAATGATCCATCCATGACAAGGGCACTGTTGACACCTCCCCCACTAACGGATCCCACAGAGTAGTTAGTAGATAGTACTTTCCAAGAAATTTTGGGCCTGTTTTTCCTCTCATACCAGTGTTACAGTGGATTACTTTATTTTATTTTATTTAAATACCCTGCCCCTCCTGCCATCAGGCAACCCGGGGCGACTTACAATGTAAAAACACACAAAAAAATCCAATATAAAACATTTTTACAAACTGCCAAAAGGAGGGTGACATTTAACACCCCCTCCACCCTTTTACCCATCTCCCCCACCAAACGCCTGGAGGAACAGTAAGGTCTTACAACTTTTCCGAAAAGTTCCGGCGCCAGCTGCACCCCCACCAGAAGGGAGTTCCACAGCCCTGGTCTTGGCCACCGCGAATGCCCTCTCCTGTGTGGCCCCCTGGAAGACTCGAGCAGGGCACCCCTGGATGACCGCAGGGGTCGATCCAGCACCCAGGGGGTGAGGCGGTCCAACAGGTAGGCAGGGCCTAGACCGTTTAGGGCTTTATAGGTCAAAACCAACACCTTGAAGCGGGCCTGGAACGCTATCAGCAGCCAGTGTAGAGTACAGAGCACCGGTGTTATGTACTCCCGGAGGCCCAATCCCACCAAGAGATGGGCCACCGCATTCTGCACCAGCTGCAGCCTCTGAGCCCGTTGTCATGGGTAGTCCCACGTAGAGCGTGTTGCCATAGTCTAGTCCAGAGGGGATGAAAGCATGGATGAGGGTGCCCAGGTCAGAGTCTGAAACATACGGCCAAAGCCGCCGCATCAGATGTAATTGGCAAAAGGCACTTCTCGCCACAGCCTCCACCTGGGCATCCAGGCAGAGCTGCACGTCGACGAGCACCCCCAGACTCCGCACCTCGGGAACCAACACGGGACAGACCCCGTCCACAACAGGGGCCATTATTATCCACCAGCATAATCTCCGTCTTGTCAGGATTCAAGTTGGCTCTCATCCAGTCCCCTATAGCCGTCAGACAACGGGTAAGCACCGAGACTGCAGGGCCTGGGTCTGTTGTAAAAGAGAGGTACAGCTGGGTGTCATCTGCATATTGATGACACTGCACGCCGAACCTCCTAATCACCTCACTGAGTGGCTGCATATACACATTGAACAGGAGAGGGGACAAGACAGAACCCTGCGGGACACCACACGAGAGGTCTCGGTACAATGAAAAACATTCTCCGAGTACCACTCACTGAGTTCTTCCTGCTAGGAATGAGCGGAACCATTAAAGAACAGTCCCGCCCACTCCTGCACAGTCCCGCAGGCGCGTCACCAACATCTCATAATCAATGGTATCAAACGCAGCCGAAAGATCTAACAACACCAACAGGGTCGACTGACCCCAGTCTAACTCTTGGCGCAGGTCATCCACCAAGGCCATGAGTACAGTCTCGGTGCCATATCCTGGATGAAATCCCGACTGGGAGGGATCAAGAAAAACGTGCGATCCAGATGCCCCTGCAGCTGCCCATTCAATAACCTTCCCCAAAACTTCTTGGAATTGATACTTTACATCAGAGGTGCTCAATTGATTCATCCTGAGGGCTGGAAAATATGGTTCAGACCCAACTCTGGGCCACAGACCCTAATTTGGATAACCCTGCCCAGAATTTACATGGACGTGCTCCTAATTTGCATAGTCCTGCCCCTTATTCGCATGCCTAGTATGAATGCAAAAACGCACACAAATTAGGTCCAATTTCAAGCCTGCCATACATCAGAGGCTACATTGGGAAGGAGCATCAGGGCTACTACAAGGCTGTACAAATCAAATCTAATCAAATCAGTGTTCAGGAACAATAAAATTCACCCCCTTCCCAAACATGAAAATGCAGACTGCACAGGGGCTGGCCAAACCAAACCACATGGAAAGGAAATCCCGCCTAACACGCATCCCCACTCACCCCCCACTCATCCCACACACAGAGCAACTGGGGAAAATGGCAGTTGCTCTGTGGGTGCGGATGAGTGGGAGGTGAGTGGGGATCCGTGTACATGCCCCGCCCACACACTGGCGTGTTCATGCCCACCCGGCCTGTGCGGAGTCACTAGAAGAACAGAGGGTTGCTGCCTTGTAACAAGGTTCTTCGAGATGGTTATGAACAGTCTCACCACACCCACCCTTCCAGCCCCACTTAGAATTTTCTTATATTCCTAGAAAGGGTTGGAAGGAACTGTCATTCTGAGGGGGAGAGTGCTTTGTATACTAGAGGAGTTCCCTCGAGACCATCATGTGGTCTATTATTTGAATAGGGTGAGCATGCTATGCACAACCCAGTTGTGAGAATGTTAGGAGCCATCTCAAAGAACCTTCTTTACAAGGCAACAACCTTCTGATCACTCACATGGGGAGGAGTTTGTTTACAAACAGCTTTATCTCCCAGTCTGATCGGTGACTGCTGCTGCTTCTGCAGGCCTGCAGCACTACTAGGAGGCAGAGACAGGTGAGGGATGGGCCTGGGTGGGCTGTGGGATTGGCAGCAATGGGAACTTGGATCCAAGCAGGAGGAGGGAGGGTCCCAGGCAATGCCAGCTTGCTGCCGGGAAGAACGGTTATGTGCCAATGGGAGAGGCAGACAGGTCCGCGGTCTGCACACAATTAACATAGACCCATTTGAATGCAGGCCTCAAAATATGTATAGATGGGCGGCATGCGGCCTGGGGGCCATATGTTGTGCAGCCCTGCTTTACATCAATGTGACGAGATTGGGATAATTTTAATTACAAATCAAATTGTAGAAAAGAGCTTCAGCTCTCAAAATAGCAAAGGCGATAAAACAAACGTAAGATTATGGACCAAATAATATTGAGTTATACAAATGAAACAAATATAGGAACAGATCATTTGCCCTAAGTCTTGTCCCACTGTGCCTTTCCCATGAGGCAGAAGTTCCAACAAATCACCTGTAGCTAGCTTTCTCTGTGTTGCTACTTCTCAGCTCCCCACCTTAGGAGCCATGCTGAGACTGGGGGAGGGATGGGCAGGAGTCAGACGAGGGTGTGGCTGACATGCCTTGTTTGGAAATCCCTGGCTGACCAAATAACCCCATTAAACTGCCCCAGTTACAGAATTCTGAGATGTCTCAAAGTCACCTTCCACTCCTGGGTCTTGTAGTGGCTCCAACCCACAGAATCTCTGGATGTTTTCACATGGATGACTATATAATTGAAAGTTAATGCTGGTGCTTTCTTTCCCTCCCCAGATTTCCAAAATCCGTGGCCTTTATTTCAACATTGAGAATGAGATCCCTTGCCACATGGTTGACAACTGGCGTCCTACCCAGCCTCTGAAGGGCAGAGAAGTCAGAGCCTCATTCCAATAAGCTACATGCTGAGCCCGTTAAGAATTGCTGTGTTTTTGAGGAAAGATCTCCTTCTTGCTAAGCACAAATCAAACTTCTGCCATCTGTGCATTGGTAACATCTTTTTTGCATAGCTCTCTTGTTCCTCCATCTTTTCTCCTAGCTCTCTTGTTCCTCCTTCTCTGAAGCTCTGGCTAGTGAAATGAGAATTGTGCGGTGCCTGCCTTTGTGTGTGCATAGGGCGGGAATGGAATAATGGTGTGCTGCTTGATAAAAATGACTGAGACTGATGTTGTGTGGTAGCCCTTTTTGCTTTGGCCATTTGCCAAAGGATGCAATGCTAAGTAACAACAAAATAAGCCATTTTAAGTAACCTCATCCACAGGTGATAGTACATATAACTAGTACTTCATAAAACTTGAAGCTTTCTCGAAAGCACAGAAATGCAGCCTAATCTGGACATTTTGGAGCTGACTTAAGTGATTAAGTTTTATCGACATAGGCAGTGAAAAGCAAAATTAATATTGCTGATTAAATGTCTTAGATTTTAATAAACTGAAGTGTGTATATTTTTTTAATTGTGTTACATTTTTAGCCATCAACCTTGACTATGTCTTAATGTTAGCTTATTTTTTTGAATTATAGAATATCCTAATTAAGTATTATATGTAAAAAAAAACTTTATCATAGATGTAATACAGAGTATCTTTCCATTAAAATAATATATGTCATAATTTAAATAAGAAATTAATATTGTATTTTAGATAAATTCTCTAATAAAAAGTCTATAATTATATTTCAAGTTCTGGTCTTTTATCATAATTAAGGAAAATGGCAGAGAAACTCATTATCAATGTAGATTGACATATGAAGATATAGAGAGAGAAGGCACCACTAAAGGGTTGGAGAAAAATAGGCATCTTTACCACGTTGGTCTTTTATAAACAGTAGGAGGACTGGACTCGAATATTTGGGAGTTGCTTAGGATGTTCTCAAGGCAGAAACCTGTCAAATAAGGATGATCTCTTGTGTGCATTCCACCTAATATTTAAACTGTATATGCAAAGGTAATTCAAAAAAACCCCATTGCCTTATTCACTGCTGGTAAACTCAGTTGTTAAGGACTAGTCATGCAGTTAAGGACTCAGTTATTCAGGGACTAGTCCTACAGGTTTCGTGACCTTGACTGTTGAAAAACATAGGTGAGGTGAGGGCAGACATTGCTCCACCCCTTGAAGTCAGTGGCAAAACTCCCAATGGCTTTGATGTTGGAGGCCTGCACCCTGAATGTGGCCTTGTTCTTGTAAAAAAAAAAAAAGAACAAGCACCTGAAGTTCTCCATGATAATAAAAAGAGAGAAGCAAAGCTCTTCCCTATATAGTATCAGTCTTATGCAACCTCTCCAGGGGACCAGCAATATCAATTGCCCTAACAGAGTTGCACCAAAACAAAATGCTGGACAAAATCCCATTGAAGACCTTGGGGAGGCTCTAATTAAACCACTCTCATGGACTGGCTGCTGGAAATAGCCCACAGTGAAGGCTTCAATGTATTTATGCTGAACTTGCTTTGGCTCAGTTTTAACTAGCTGTTTGGGACCAAAAACAGGTACCTACAGCCAAGGTTTTAAGTCTAACTTTGGGGAGTTAAGTAAATGGCTTGATTTTTCAGAAGAGCTATCACTCAGCAGCTCCCCTTGGTTTCCATGGAACAATGCCAATTTACAGGAGCTAAGGAACTGAACTATAGTACAACAGGTGAATGGATAGCAATTCCTTCATTTTCTGATTTAAAGTATCAGGCAAACTATTGGCCTTATTTATCATATTCTAAATAACAACTGTTTAAAAATTAGCTCAGCCACAAGAAAGAAATGTAGAAGGATGAGGAAGAGAGTTCAGCTGCATCTGCTCCAGAAACCTGCATGCCTCAGTGGTCTTAATGATCTAAAGCCTCAGACTGGGGAGACTGATTGGCATAGAAACAACCAGCATGCCCTAGACATATGGAGTTGAGTTGGGAGCTGAGATGGTTGTGTAGGTGGCTCTATGGGTGTTTTCAGATGGACGTGTGGCTACCTGCCTGCGTAGCTGCTCTGGGAGTGCACACCCACCCACTCCCAGCCCATCCTGGGTCAGAATTAGACATACCTGGCGGGTTCCCCGTTCCGTGGTCTGCTCGTTCGACACCCCACCACCACTGTAGAGTTACAGGCCAGAGCATAAGCAACACTATTTATTTTGTTTATTTAAATTTATATGCTGCCCTTCCCAAAACGGCTTGGGCAGCTTACAAACGATACCCGCCCCCCCCCCCCCAACATGTTAACATCTCCAGTTCCCTCCCGGGGAACCCAACCCCTAACCTTCCCCTCCGAAAAGTTCCCCAACCTCTCTGTCCAACCCAGCCTAGCAATCAAGATACATGATGGACACATCCAGACTGGACAACTAGCATCCCAAACACATCTTGCAGCACTGGCAGAGGGCATAAGAGAATCTCTTATTGACCCTTTCCTAAGTAGATGCTTCCAACTTCCAAGTAACAAGCAGGGGGGTTGGGAGGATACATGCTTGACATTTCTGCTGGCCAACTGGCAACACAAACCCATCTTGTACTACTGTGACAAACAAGAGAATCCCTGGTATAGGCTCATTCTCTGGCGATGCTGCCCAGGCTTCCAACTTGCCAGTATCCAATCATTGCAATCAGAGAGGCTTAGGGTGGGCATTGGGAAGCAAATATAAGCTTCTGCCAAGCTGCATAGCCCCCACCATGGGTAGCTCTTGTGTGTCTCATTGGCAGGCTCAGCCATTGTGTGGCTCATTGGCTCTGTGTGTGCGACTGGGGGTGATTTCAGACGTTACGTTTTTGGCATTCATCACAGTCAACCGCAGTCAAACGCAGGCGGTGGTGAAAGAGCCTTGCATGTCTGTTGGCCCGCATCCAGATGTTCACCACAGTCAAACACGGGCTGGGGTAAACCTAACCATGCTTCGTGAGGTCGGGGCGGGAGGAGGTCGAGAAGTGTGAATGCTCAGCACGGCATGGGTGAATGAAAAGTAACGTCTGAAGGTAAAACTGTGACCATGGTGGAAGGAAATGACCACAGGCCGTGGTGACAGCATGCACCGTCACTGCTAGGCAACCAACAACAAGCAGCACACGGAGGGAGATTTAAAAGGCAGGCAGCAGTAGGGGAACGTGGCGGAGCAGGCGATGGAGAGGAGGGTGGAGGAAACCAAGCAGAGGATGGAGCAAGAGGGTGAGGAGGAGGTGCAGCAGCAGCAGCAGCAGGAGGGGGAACCCGGCCCAGCGGGGGACACCCAGCAGCACACGGGGCCACCCTGGAAGAAGGTAGGGGGTGCAGCCGGGAGCAGGTGGGTCGGAGCCAGGGAGAGGAGGGGCACGGGAGGGAGGGACCACAGCTGCCAGGAGCCTAACCAGCAGCCCCCATCATCCCCCCAAACAGACCAGCAAGAGGGCACGCGCCCTGGAGGAAGCCGAGGCTGGAGGGAGTCAGGGACAGGCGGCAGCCGCGGAGGAGGAAGAGGCAGTGGAGGGACCAGCACCCAGGTGGCGGTACCAAAGGGGGGTCAGTGGGGGTCCAGGAGACCCACGACCTCATTGGCATCTGGGCGACACCCAAGATGCAGGGCGAGCTGGCAGTCAAAGCCAGGAATGAACAGGTGTTCGCCCAGATAGCCACAGAGATAGGAGAGGCCGGATACGACAGAACGCCCACACAGTGCCGGACAAAAATAAAAACTGAAAAGGGTTCAAGGACATCGTGGACAACAACCGGCGCTCTGGGCGGGCGACATGTGCCTCCCCCTACATGAACACGCTGAGCCGGGTGCTGCACTGCAAGGGCTCTATAGTGGCCCGACGCCTGGTAGGAGGGGGCGGCCGGGAGAAGCGACCCCTATATCGCTCCACAGAGCCACAACACGCACGGGAGGGTTGTGGCCAGGGGCTGCCAGTACCACTGGCCCAGAGGATGCGGGAGCACCGAGCGCGGGAGCGCAGGCAGAGGGAGGATCTTGCGCAGGAGCTAGTGGCAACCAGCACACGCCAGAGGGAGGAGATGCTGGCAGCTGTAAACCGGCTGGAGGAGGGGACAACCAGGGCACTGCAACAGGTGGAGGGGAGGGACCGGGCACTGGTGGTGGAGATGAGGAAGGACCAGCGGCTGCTGAGGCGGAACATGAACCAGCAACTGGTGGCACTCCAGGCCCACTCAGACCGCCAGGACTGCTGGGCCGTGGAGCACGGATGGAAACTGAACCGCTCACTTGAGCAGGGCACATCCCACCTTCTGCAGGCAGGGGCCCTGAGTGCCTTCATCATGGCAGCAGCCCAGCCAGGTGCTGTGCCAGCGCCTGGACACATGCCCCCTCCACCCCCACCGGCCGCACCACAGGCCCTGCCAACACCGCAACCGCCACCACCCCAACAGCATCAGGGACCGTGGATCCGGGCACCCATTCCCCCACATCTGAGATGCCAGCAGCCGGTCTGCCAGGCCCTGATACGGCAGCAGGTGGCATGGGGGGGAGGGGCAGGGACCCCTCAGGGGCGTTGGACAGGGGTAGGATCAGGCCTCCCGGCCCAGGCAGCTGACAACACCTCCTCCTCCACCTCGTATGAGGGGGGGTTGGTAGCCTCGGTCATCCCGGTTGGGCGGGGGAGGGGCCGGCCAAGGGGCACCAGGGGAAAGGATAGGGGCAGGGGCAGGGCAGCATAGGGGATGGGGAAGGGAGGGGACATCCGGCACCACTGGGGGGGATGGGCACAGGGGCACACGGGTGTACCGGGATATTGGGCGGGACTGGGGGAGCACAATAAAGTGTTGGTGGCACACCTAAATCTGTCCGAGTGCTTTCTTTCATGCAGGTGCAGGGCTACATCAGCATCAGTGTGGCTGCGGTCATGGTGCAGGTCCGGTTGGGAGGGTCCAGGTGACAGGGGCCTCGGGGATGGGCCAGGTGCTCGACTTGATGAGCCAGTGCTGCCCTGATGCGCTTGGCATAGCGGTACTCATGGGGGTTGGGTACGTCAGCATACAGCGGAACCGGACCAGGTAGGCGGCGGGAGGGGGGTTCTCCAGAGCGGCCCCGTTGGACTCGCATATGTTGTGGAGGACACAGCATGCTCCAATGACAAGGGAGAAGGTCTCCACTGTATACTCCAGTCGGCCGGCTAGACATCGCCAACGTTGCTTGAGGGCACTGAAAGACCTCTCGACCACGGTGCGAGCTGTGCTGAGGCAGCTATTGTACCGCTGCTGAGCTGGGGTGATGGGCACTGGGAATGCCTTCATCAGCCATTGCTTCAGGGGATATGCCAGGTTGCCAATGATGCATGGGGGCATCATCATCCCCTCTATCCGGGTCATTCGCATGTCTGCGAAGTCCTCCCTGTACATTCGGGCAAACAGCAGGGAGATGGTGAGGATGTGCCCGTCGTGGCTGCGGCCCAAGTGCCCAGTGAATATGTCTGTGAAGTGCCCCCGATGGTCCACCAGGCCCTGAAACTGTAGCGAGTGGTACCCGTGCCAGTTTATGTACTTGGCCGCAACGTCGTCTGGGGGCCGCCGGATCGCTATATGGGTGCCATTGATCGCCCCCAGGCAATTGGGGAAGCCCAGGTCCCAGAAACCCGCCATAATGGTGTCCTGTTCAACCAGCTGGATAACGCGCTCCATGAGCACCCCCTCCACAGCCTCAAAGAAGTCCCACACCAGGCACGCCACGGTTGTGAGCCCCACCCCAAAGTACTGGGCAACAGACCGGCAGGAGTCTGGGGTGGCCAAGGCCCACACAACGATGGCGACCCGCAGTGGCACGGGAATGGGGTCCCTCATTTCAGTCCTCAGGGCCTCGAGCCACTCCCACAGCCACTCTGCCAGGTGCATGAGGGTGCGCCTCTCCATTCGGAAGTGTCTGACCCAGGTGACATCGTCCCACCGTGTCAGCACCCTCTGCCACCACTGATGAGCCCTCGGCACAGCCCACGTGTGCCTCTGGATGGGCATGGCAAGCAGCAGTGCCAGGTACCTGGCAGCCCTCTCCCACGCGCTCCTGGACAGCAGACCCCTGCTGCCGGCTGGTAGGTTGTTGGCTCGTAGCAGCGGCCTGCTGTAGGCCAGTCCACACCACCGTGCCGTCCCCAGGGCTACCAGCCGTTCGGCCCTGCTAGCTGCATGATGGGTGCACGCCCCCACCCTGGCCATGTACCACTGCTCCGCATGCATCCCATCCAGCTCCTCTGTGATGAGCCAGAGCAGCGCCATGTGCTCCCGGAACCACTCCACAACTGCCTGTAGCAGGGCTATGTGAGCTCCCAGCTGGATGCGATCCATCCCTGCGGGTGTGGCCGCTCTGTTGGTCGGGGTCGCGGCTGGGGAACTGTGCGCTCGCTTCCGCCCCTGAACATGCACCTGTGCCACATATGTGCATGCTTCCCCTCCCCCATGGGCCTATGGTTGAGCACCAGTGGCCGCACACCCCCTGTCCGTTGGGCTATCAGCCCAGGAGCTCCATCTCCTGGATGGGGTGTCAGCCGGTGGTGGTGGCGATGGGGGTGTGTGTGTGCCCTGGGGCCCCACTGCACTCCCTCTGGTGCTGACTGTGGTTCCACATTGGGGGTACTCTGTGCGGCCCCCCGGGCTTGGGGCCTTGGCCCCCGGGCCGCTGCTTCTCCCTATGTGTGCATGTGCTGTCGTTTCTATTTCCTCTTGCAGGTGTGTATGCGTGGGGCTGTCCGGCCTTGCATGCCGGCAGCTGTGCGCTGCCCACTCCCTTCACATCCCTCCACAGTGGCCCCATTGTTCCCGTCCTGCCATTATCTGCTGGCCTTGGCAGCCCCTGTCTGCCTGTCCAGCCCCCCAGCCATGCATCCCATGCTGTCGCACGGCCGCTTTAGCTCAGACCTTCAAGAGCTGTACCATGGCAGCTGCATCTCAGCCTGAGGTCCTGCTCGGAGGCTCTGGTGACTCTGTCCGAGCCTGGACCGCCCGGGAGACCATGGCCCTTTGCGACCTGTGGCATTCGCCCATCGTTCAGCGCTGCCTGCGCTCCTTGCCCACCCGTCCGGATGCCTATTGGTGCCTGAGATTTGGCATGCTGCGCTTTGGCTAGATCGCGACCGCTGGCGACTGCTGTGTGCACTGTGAGGATCTGGGGCTCACCCCCTTCCCTGAGGTGTGCGTACCGGACACGATGGGGGGCCTTGCGGCATGGAATACTGCTGAGACGGCCTCCGCTCTGTGTGTGCCTTCCCGGGATATTTGACCTGCCTGTGTGAGGGTGGCCCTGCCCTGGCCGTGTCCTACTTCATCAACGTGCAGGGTGCTCGTGGGTATCCATGCTCCCGCGGGGCTGCCTGCTACCGTCTTCTGGAGCTGTCGCACCTGCCCTGGCCCCCTGCTGATGATTATGACTTGCCCCCGCCCCTCTGGGCCGGAGCTGGCGGCCCTGTTGGAGGTGTGCAGCCGCTCTGATGTGCATCTCGGGATGAGCTCTATGGATCCCTTCGAGGCCTTCTACCTGATCTGCTTCCAGATGGCTGTCCAGGCTTCTGCAGGGGACTGTGGCAATGGCCCCGCTATGTGCGCCTGCTGTCGTTACCATCCCCTCCACCCGATGAGAGCCCCTGCAGCTGGGTGTAGGGTGCTCCAGGTCCATCTGACATCCGGCTGCCTCCTCAGTGCCTTCCTTCCACCTGTGGTCTGGGTGCTCGCACCACCGCCTTCTGCCTTCTTGGGACTGCTGGACCCCCTGTGACCCACCTCCACCCACCTGCCTGTCGCCCTCTTGCCTGGGACCTGTGGCCACCACCCCGGAACCCTCCGTGTGGCCTCCTGTGGACGTGTCACTGCCAGCCCTCAGTCTCCATGAGCTGCCTCCCCCACCCCTGTGCCCCGCACTTCTGCACCTGGCCTGGGGGCCCCTGTTCCATGGGGCTGGGCCTGCTCCCCCACCTTGGTGGCCCGCGACCGTGGCCCGGCCTTCAACCAGACCCCTGGCTACCTTGTAGAGTGTGTCTGGGGGCCCCCCATGCCCTTTCTCCCCCGTGCGGGGGAGGGGGCTTTTCGTGCCTTCATCTGGTGTCTCCCCTCGCGCACTGGGTGTGCTTCTCCATCAGACACTGGCTCTGTGGCAGGCCGTTGTGCAGGTTCCCTGCCTCCCGGAATGGGCCCCGTGCCCCCCTTGCTGCTACCCCTCCTCCTGTGCCCTGGCTCCGCGCGCTCCCGCGCTGTATGCCTCTGCACCTGACTGGTGCCATTTGTGTCCTCAATAAACACCTGTTGTGCTTCACTGTGCCTTATGCTTCCTCCTGTCTCCTTGGACTGCTGGGTCCCCCTTCCCCTTCACTGCTGGGCTCCTGCCCCCTCCCCCTCCTGCTGGGCTGGCCGTGCCGGCCCCTCCTCACCCCCTCCTCCCGTGCGTCCAGCTGGCCGGGGAGTTCCCTGTCCCCCCCTGGTGTGTGCCTCCCTCTGCCCCCGTGCGCCACTCCCTTTTGTTGTGTGGGTGTGCTGCTTCGTTTGTGTGTGTGCACTTCTCAGTTTAAAGTGCGTGCGCCTTCTGTGCGGCTGCTGTTTGTGAGCTCTGCTCGCGCTGCTCGCGCTGCTCATGCTGCAGCTCCCTCCACCCCCTCCCTTCGTGTTTCCCTTCCCTGGGCAGGACCCTCCACTGTCTGTGGCTCCGTTTGCCCTCAGGTGGCCATGTTTACGTCCGCGTGACCTCGGTGCCTTGTGGGGCTCCCACCGCAGTTCTCTCCACCGCGTCACATCTGTTGGGTTCCCCCAGCCCATGTTCTTTCCGGTTGACCCCGGGTGGTGGTGCCGCCCCTGTCACGTCTGTTGGGGCCGCATGTCTCACCACGGCCCGTGGTGAAGCCATTCACACCGGGGTGGGATTCACTGTGGTGAATTTAACGCATAACGTCTGAAGTCACCCTGTGTGTGCTACAGTCTTCAGCTCACTGCAAGTGCTCATAAAAGCAGAATTCTGCACCTACTCTCTCCCATGATTGCCACCACAGACTTTGGGGTGCCAATTACTGAACACTGTGCCAGTGCCTCTGGCACCTGCTCCTCCTCTGCTCTGCCCATCTCCTCCTGTCTTCTTCACCCTCTCTGCAAGTGCTTCAAAAAGAAGATCTCTGCATCTAGTAAAACCTCTATAATTTAAACAGAGGCAACACATGCAAGTGATTTAAAAAAAATTGCAACTTCTATTCAAAATATAAAATCTATATTGCTGGGATAAACTGGGACCTTTTATCCAATCTTTCTTAAATTTGTCAGAGATGGTCCCTTGGGTGAGGGGAACAACTTGTCCTATTTCATCCAAATTGGATGGAAAACAAAGACTTTACAACTGAAAATGTGTGTGCAAACCATGAAACAACTAAATTGCTTATAAAGTCAGAACCTTTTGTCCAATCTCTGAAATTTGGCAGGGATGAACTCTTGAGTGAAGGGTACAATCTGTCCAATTTCATGCAAATTAGATGAAAAATGAAGTTACAGCCAGAAATGCATTTCCCATTGAAACTAATGCAAAACAAAAACAAAAGTAAAAATGAACGCGAAAGATATGCAAATAGAAATGAAAACAAATGAAATTTTATGAAAATGAAAAGAATAACAAAAAGAAAAAAANCATGGCCCTTTGCGACCTGTGGCATTCGCCCATCGTTCAGCGCTGCCTGCGCTCCTTGCCCACCCGTCCGGATGCCTATTGGTGCCTGAGATTTGGCATGCTGCGCTTTGGCTAGATCGCGACCGCTGGCGACTGCTGTGTGCACTGTGAGGATCTGGGGCTCACCCCCTTCCCTGAGGTGTGCGTACCGGACACGATGGGGGGCCTTGCGGCATGGAATACTGCTGAGACGGCCTCCGCTCTGTGTGTGCCTTCCCGGGATATTTGACCTGCCTGTGTGAGGGTGGCCCTGCCCTGGCCGTGTCCTACTTCATCAACGTGCAGGGTGCTCGTGGGTATCCATGCTCCCGCGGGGCTGCCTGCTACCGTCTTCTGGAGCTGTCGCACCTGCCCTGGCCCCCTGCTGATGATTATGACTTGCCCCCGCCCCTCTGGGCCGGAGCTGGCGGCCCTGTTGGAGGTGTGCAGCCGCTCTGATGTGCATCTCGGGATGAGCTCTATGGATCCCTTCGAGGCCTTCTACCTGATCTGCTTCCAGATGGCTGTCCAGGCTTCTGCAGGGGACTGTGGCAATGGCCCCGCTATGTGCGCCTGCTGTCGTTACCATCCCCTCCACCCGATGAGAGCCCCTGCAGCTGGGTGTAGGGTGCTCCAGGTCCATCTGACATCCGGCTGCCTCCTCAGTGCCTTCCTTCCACCTGTGGTCTGGGTGCTCGCACCACCGCCTTCTGCCTTCTTGGGACTGCTGGACCCCCTGTGACCCACCTCCACCCACCTGCCTGTCGCCCTCTTGCCTGGGACCTGTGGCCACCACCCCGGAACCCTCCGTGTGGCCTCCTGTGGACGTGTCACTGCCAGCCCTCAGTCTCCATGAGCTGCCTCCCCCACCCCTGTGCCCCGCACTTCTGCACCTGGCCTGGGGGCCCCTGTTCCATGGGGCTGGGCCTGCTCCCCCACCTTGGTGGCCCGCGACCGTGGCCCGGCCTTCAACCAGACCCCTGGCTACCTTGTAGAGTGTGTCTGGGGGCCCCCCATGCCCTTTCTCCCCCGTGCGGGGGAGGGGGCTTTTCGTGCCTTCATCTGGTGTCTCCCCTCGCGCACTGGGTGTGCTTCTCCATCAGACACTGGCTCTGTGGCAGGCCGTTGTGCAGGTTCCCTGCCTCCCGGAATGGGCCCCGTGCCCCCCTTGCTGCTACCCCTCCTCCTGTGCCCTGGCTCCGCGCGCTCCCGCGCTGTATGCCTCTGCACCTGACTGGTGCCATTTGTGTCCTCAATAAACACCTGTTGTGCTTCACTGTGCCTTATGCTTCCTCCTGTCTCCTTGGACTGCTGGGTCCCCCTTCCCCTTCACTGCTGGGCTCCTGCCCCCTCCCCCTCCTGCTGGGCTGGCCGTGCCGGCCCCTCCTCACCCCCTCCTCCCGTGCGTCCAGCTGGCCGGGGAGTTCCCTGTCCCCCCCTGGTGTGTGCCTCCCTCTGCCCCCGTGCGCCACTCCCTTTTGTTGTGTGGGTGTGCTGCTTCGTTTGTGTGTGTGCACTTCTCAGTTTAAAGTGCGTGCGCCTTCTGTGCGGCTGCTGTTTGTGAGCTCTGCTCGCGCTGCTCGCGCTGCTCATGCTGCAGCTCCCTCCACCCCCTCCCTTCGTGTTTCCCTTCCCTGGGCAGGACCCTCCACTGTCTGTGGCTCCGTTTGCCCTCAGGTGGCCATGTTTACGTCCGCGTGACCTCGGTGCCTTGTGGGGCTCCCACCGCAGTTCTCTCCACCGCGTCACATCTGTTGGGTTCCCCCGGCCCATGTTCTTTCCGGTTGACCCCGGGTGGTGGTGCCGCCCCTGTCACGTCTGTTGGGGCCGCATGTCTCACCACGACCCGTGGTGAAGCCATTCACACCGGGGTGGGATTCACTGTGGTGAATTTAACGNGGCGGCCATGTTTGTATCCACGTGACCCCAGTGCCTTGTGGGGCTCCCACCGCGGTTCCCGCCACCGCGTCACGTCTGTTGGGTTTCTCCTGGCCTGTGTTCTGTCCAGTTGGCCCCAGGTGGTGGTGCCGCCCCTGTCACGTCTGTTGGGGCCGCATGTCTCACCACGGCCCGTGGTGAAGCCATTCACACCGGGGTGGGATTCACTGTGGTGAATTTAACGCATAACGTCTGAAGTCACCCTGTGTGTGCTACAGTCTTCAGCTCACTGCAAGTGCTCATAAAAGCAGAATTCTGCACCTACTCTCTCCCATGATTGCCACCACAGACTTTGGGGTGCCAATTACTGAACACTGTGCCAGTGCCTCTGGCACCTGCTCCTCCTCTGCTCTGCCCATCTCCTCCTGTCTTCTTCACCCTCTCTGCAAGTGCTTCAAAAAGAAGATCTCTGCATCTAGTAAAACCTCTATAATTTAAACAGAGGCAACACATGCAAGTGATTTAAAAAAAATTGCAACTTCTATTCAAAATATAAAATCTATATTGCTGGGATAAACTGGGACCTTTTATCCAATCTTTCTTAAATTTGTCAGAGATGGTCCCTTGGGTGAGGGGAACAACTTGTCCTATTTCATCCAAATTGGATGGAAAACAAAGACTTTACAACTGAAAATGTGTGTGCAAACCATGAAACAACTAAATTGCTTATAAAGTCAGAACCTTTTGTCCAATCTCTGAAATTTGGCAGGGATGAACTCTTGAGTGAAGGGTACAATCTGTCCAATTTCATGCAAATTAGATGAAAAATGAAGTTACAGCCAGAAATGCATTTCCCATTGAAACTAATGCAAAACAAAAACAAAAGTAAAAATGAACGCGAAAGATATGCAAATAGAAATGAAAACAAATGAAATTTTATGAAAATGAAAAGAATAACAAAAAGAAAAAAAATTATGCGCACACCCCTGATAAAAACAAATGTGCAGCTGCCTTAGTGACTGCACGTCCCAGGAAGGGGAGGGGCACCCCCCGCAGGGTCAGGTCGGGGGACGGAATACACATTCCCTTAGCATGACCCAGCCAGGGAGTGGAGGCAGAGAGCAACACAAGACCAGCTGGCTCCATCCCCATGCTGTAGCTGGTGCCCCATCCCATGCCATGACAGGCACCCATGGCTGGCTGCCATGGCAACCCGCCATGCCGGGATGGCATGAAAACAGATATGCCCTCCCGGTTCAGCCCACTCTGGCCTGCCTTGTAGGCTCTTGGGCCCAGACTGTGGGCCTGGTTTCTTCCGGGTCCACTTTTGTGGCCCGTTCACCAATCCCACTGTGGTCTGAACACGGGCCAGGAAGAGATGCAGGTTTGGCACTGGCCCACGTGGGTCAAACCAGGCAGTGTCATGTTTGTTAATATGCAGTCTCTTCTCCCCTCCCAGCAATGCACGTGCTTCCCCCTTGCAGGTGGTTTACATTTCTAGTCCTGGAGAGTGTGGGATGGGTCAGGCCCAGGTGTCACAATATCTTCCTCACCTCCGAGCATTGCACCTTCTTTCCCCTTGCAGCTGCAGGTGGCTGAGGTTTCTAGTCCTGGAGGATGGGGGAAGGGACAGGCTATGGACCATGGTGTTGCCTGGGGTAACAGGCAGCTGGAAGCAGAGCAGCAGCGGGAGTCCGCACATAGATGGACCGCTGCTGTGCTTCAGGCTGATGTCCCGGGTTTGGCCAGCCAACTCCACTGGCAGTGCTCCGAGATGTTCTGGAGCATAGCCGGCGGGGCCTTCCTTGAGCAGGCATAGCCTGGTCCACACCTACTCTGCCTTCTCATCTGGCCTGGTGCCTTTAGAGCAGGGGTGGGGAACCTCAGGCCTGGGGGCCAAATGCAGCCCAAACCTAGTTTTTATGTGGGCCCTTTCCACTTCCTAGATATGGCCCTTGGATCCAGTTCTTACCTCCAATCACTGGAAAACTGAGCTCAAGCGAAGGAAGCTGAGATGAGGTCATGCAAACAAGGATAAGGGACAGTTCCATGGCACAGATCCATGATTTGGGTCCTCCTTTCCTTGAGTGTATCCCTTAAGCAGCCCTGCCTCAACTTCTGTGCGGCCCTTGGAGTTTGTGCAAGCTTTCAGAGTGGCCCCCATGTTCCCCACCCCTTCTTTAGAGAGACAGGCCACCCAGTGGTGAAGCAAAGTGGCGCAGTCAGCACCCAGGCAGCCTGTCTGTCTAAAAGCACTCTATGTCTGGGGTGAGGGCTTATACCTCTGGGTCAGAAATGGAATCTAGGAGGCAGGCTTGTAATTTAATATACACTGTGTCGGAGGAAGACTGAAAACTGTAAACAGTGCTAATGAGATTGTAGTAGTGTATGGAAATTAGCAAGGGCAAACCATCTTGAGAAAGGTATATAAAGGAACTGTAATAAACTGCCTGAGTGTTGGTTGTAGGGTACAGCCATGGTGAGGGTGGCCTTGTCACAAGGAACACCTGAAATTGGGGTGACCAAAATAAAGCTGTACTAAAAATGTAAATCAACCGCAATCCTAAAACATCGGGTGTTTTCAGACGGGACGGGGCGGCTTCGCCCCGTCCCGAAAACAACCCAGAGATTCCCCGCTGGAATCACCCAGGCACGGCAAACAGACGTGCCGGGGATCCCGGCGGGGAATCAGGGAAGGGGCGGGGCCGAGTGGCGCAACATGCGGCCGCACGGCCCCGTCCCCTCCACGCTCCCTCGCCGCCCGCCCTCTGGGGAGACGGGCAGGCGGCGAGACCAATGCCGCTGCAGCGTCGGGCCGGTTTGATCACGGCCCGGAATCCTGCCAGGGATTCCGGGCCGTGATCGCTGGCCAGACGTTACTTTTTTTTGGTTCTGGCTGGGAATCACTTTCACCACGCTTCTGGTGATTTTCACGCCGGGAGCCCCGGAAGCATGGTTGAAATTGACCCCATGTGGGCATTCAGCGTGGCAAACATCTGGCGGCTGCCAAACAGACGTGCAGGGCACAGTGACCACATGTAGGTATTCAGCGTGGTTCACTGTGATCTCGTCACGTCTGAAAACACCCCATGCTGAACAGACGTGCAGGGCACAGTGACCACATGTAGGTATTCAGCGTGGTTCACTGTGATCTCGTCACGTCTGAAAACACCCATCGATTATGTGGCCAGAATGTGCCCCTGGGTTAAGTAAGCCCCGCTTGTTTGCTTGCATTATAAGTCTATTTCAAGGGCTGCCATCATGCTGCCATTAAAGTCAGAAACATTTTCTGGGAGCAAGACACTGATAACCTATTATTATTTTAAAACTTTTAATTCATCAAGGTTCATATGCACCCCTATGGTGTACTGTAAACTGTACAATCTTGTTGCCGTAAGCCTCACATTCTTGTTATTCCCACTGTTAGTCTTGTTATTCCCACTGCTTGCATCACATCTAAAATTGGATTGTAAATACTTTGAGACTGGGACTGGTTTTAAATGGAAAGCAAATTAGCACACTTATTGGTGCTCTATCCTAATCCATAAAAGTTGGCAAGACATTTGCCATTACCCCCATATTAATAATTCTGTTTGCATGGGCCTGTACACTGAGCAGTAATGCCAAACCTTGCCCTCACCATATCAAAGGAGGGCTGTATTTTTTTTTACCTCCTGGCAATGAATGAGAAGTTACTTGTGTAGCACAGTGGTGCAAAAGAGCTGTAGTCTGCCCAGGAGCATTGCCTCTGGTTGGCTTGTCTACAGCCTTAGTACATTGATCTCTCTCAGTTTCCCATGGCCACAAAAGAAAATAAGCATATGCAGCATAAACCAACATGCAGGCTCCTCCATGTGTGTGTAATGTGCAGTTAAACTATTGATTGCACAATGCTCAGATCTGCTTTCTGGGAAAGTATTTGTGCAGAGCCAGCGGAAAAGAACACCATAAATCAAACCATTTCCCTAGTATTTGTGGATATTTTGTCAAGTATCATTTTGTACAGGAGGAATGTGAAGAGAACAGTAGGGCTCTCCTTCCTGACCCATCTTCTCCCTCCCCTGTTTATTTATACTGAGAGGTCATCATTATGTCGAACACTTCTCTCACAGCAGAGGACAGAACAACACCTCCACACAACATCTCAGCCTAACCTGTTACACGAAGGAGAATTAGTTTCTGGTATTTGTTAGATAAGACAAATCCTTGATATTTTGCTGATTTTGCTGACAATATTTCACATAGTGGAGAAAGTGTCTGTAGTTCTTGCCAAGGGTGTAATGCAGGTACTAGAGAAATTAATTATTAAATTATTATTATTATTTTATTATTTTATTACTTCACAGTTTTATTCTGCCCATCCCTTAGGCTCAGGGTGGGTCACAATATATAAAAATACATTCAAAAGTACACAGATAAAACCAAATACCACCCCAACCTCATAATATAGGAGGGCTTGCTGGAGCTGCTTGTGGGGCTGAACTTAGAACACTGGGGCTGCCCTGACCCCCTCCTTCTGGCTCCTATATACAGTCCCCTGTTCTTGCAGGCAGCTGAAGACTGAAATCAAAGACTGTTGGCCATTTGGCATCCATTGGTGACTGGTTGACTGTTTAGGTTTAGGATTCTTTTTAGGGCTTAATTTGTGTTTTTATGGGGGATAAGCAGGGAGAAAGAAAGAAGAGGAGCATGAGAGATGTGATTGTGTGGGTAGAACTTGTTCCCCTGGGTAAGAGAGAGGGGAATGGGTGATGGAGTAGGGTGGGAAGGTTTTGAGGGCTAGCCATTGCCTCTCTGTGAGAGGGAGGAGCCTGGGCTTGGGAAGGGGGTGGGGACTCCTCTGGGTGAGAGACAGGGGTGTGGGAGTAGGTGGGTTGAGCTGTTGGAGGGGAGATTTTGGGGGGATTTTTGCTGTTTGTATGTTTGCATTGTTATAGATGTATTGTTTTCTCATTGTTGTAAAGGGGGGAGGATGGGGGAGGGACTCCAAGTGAGAGCTGGAGGAGTGGGAAGGGTGGGATGACTAGGAGAAAGGATGGGATTTATTTTATATGCATTTTATGTGATCAGTTGTTATAAGCTGCCCTGAGCCATTTCTGGGATAGGGTGGGGTAATAAATAATAAATAATTAATAATAAATTAAAATACACAAATAAAACCAAGCAAAATCAAATAAAATCCCCATGCCTAACCCACAGCTCCCAAGCCCTACCCTTGCCTGCCAAATGTCTAACCAAACCAAAAGGTCTTACAGTTCATCTAGAAGATTAGCAGGCTAGAGCTTAGATGAAGCCCCAAAGGGAAGAGGGTTCCATAATGGATGGATCCATTTAGAATAAAAAGAGGAAAACAAGGAAAGGGCTGATTGTTAAACTTATGAGAGAGTGAAATGTTGATACAATGTGGATTAGTGATAGATTGGATTAGATTAGATTGACAGATGTACAATAATCACTTGTGCTCTCTATTGCTCAGTGTGATATCATACCTTACTCTGGTCTCCTAGCTCCATGTTTTAGAACAGATTGTAATGTTTCCTCTTTTGATTTCAAGGGCAGGATTTGTACTGGGATGACGTGTGTGGGAAGAATCTGATCAGAGATTATTGTAGTCAGACTGGGTTATTAGTACCTTCCTGAAGCCAGGGACGGGAGAGTTTATAGCAGGGAATTGTCACTAACTAAATTACTTTAGGACTTCCTGTCACATCAAAGGAAAGTCAGCCACTGAGGAGCAGCTGTTTTAAATTTAAGAGTACACAAGCAATGAGTGACTGAAACTTGTGGCCATCTTCCTAAAGAGATTCTCATGAACCATCACATTTCCCATTCATGAAAACATGAAGCATTTTCTCCTTTTCCCACCCCAAAATAACCCATGGTAGCACACAGCAGCCTTGTGGTAACTGCTTAAATGAAAACCATTAGAAGGATATTTGATATAGTTTTAGCTTAGTTTAACACAATTTAACAGCTAGAGCACAATACACCGGCCCTGCTGTTTCTTAACCAACAAGTTCAGAGTGGGCCAGAGGGACACGGCTTGCAGATGGTGTATACAACCTGATAATTCTCCTAGCCTGGGAAAATCCTCAGCTGTAAGAACCTTTCTCCCCCACTCAGCACCCAGCCTCAGTCCCATTGGGTGTTAACTGACATGACGGGTGGCTGTCATGCTGCCTGGGGGTTAGGAAGGGCTACCCCTGGCCGGGGTAGCTCTGGTGGTGGGAACACATGCCTCCTCCTCTCTGGGGAGGCATGGCTGGCCGACTTCACCCCTGTGTTGTAGCTGGCGCCCTGCACCCTACCTTGACGTGCAGCCATGACTGTCAATAATAGGCAGCCATGACTGGCTGCATTGGTGACCCCCCATGCTGGACAAGGCAGGCACAAAAACAGATGCACCCATCCCGTTTGGCTGGCTCTGGCCCACCTGGGTGGCTCACAGGACTGGACCGTGGGCCCAGTTCATTCCAGACCCACATTTTTGGCCTGGCTGCCAACTCCTCCAGTGTTTGAACTGGGCCCCCATCTGGCAGGCCCAGAACAGATGGGCGGGGTTCAGTAGTAGCCCAGGCGGGTCAGAGCGGGCCAAGTGGGCCAGCATCATCTTAGTTAACACCCATTAACTCTATGTTAGCTGAAGATGTTTGAGCAGCCATAGGAAACCCAAATAAAACATGTTCTACAACATGTCAGCCAAAAGCGCTTGCTTACACCCAGAGCTGCGTCTCATCTAAACCTGCTTTGGTTTTGTCTACATGACCAATGGACCATGTTAGCACAATTAGTTAGCACAATTGTACACAGCTATGTTCAGCTACACAGCAAACATCATGTAGCCAGACAGGCCAGAGATTCCAGATCCTTGAGGGCTTCTCTTCTGCCTCCTAGGTATTTCCTTTTGGGGAGGGAGAAACAGTGGATCCATAAGCCAGCGCCCATTAGGGGTGTGCACCAGGCCCCCATGTCATTTTGTTTTTCGTTTTCTTTATTTAAAAATGTCATTTTCGTTATCGTTCTTAACGACAGTGTTGTTTCCATTATCATTGTCGTTATTGGTATCATTAGCAGTACCGGTATCATTATCAGTATTGGTACCATTTCAAACGAAGATTTTATTTTTGGTATCAGTATTGTTATCGGTATCGATTCCCATGTGCAACTAATATCTATCTAAATCTAAGAGAGACAGGGGAAGGGAAAAGGAAAACTATCTATTAACTAATGAATTATCTATATAAATATTCTAATCTAATCTGTATGTCTATAATATATATTTATATCTAATCTATTTAACTAATCTTTCCATTCCATTTCCATTTATTAATTGTAACCAACAATTATGCTATGACAATATAACAAATAAGTACAAATACAAAGTAAACAAACATACATGCAAATACCCAAATAAATATAAATACCCAATGAAATTATTAGCTGCCCGGGGGTTGGGGCGGGGGGCGGGGGCTGGTGGAATGCGATCCTGGTCTCAGAAGCTACCAAAAATGGCCCTGGCCAGAGTATTTTCAATTCTCTGGATGAAAATGCCAGAGGCCTTTAGCTTCACTAATTCAGAGGAATGGAAGGCAACACCCATTACTGAATGAAAAAACTTAACCAAGATAAGCTCATCTAATACTTTCCTTTTGAGAAAGGGAAACTTCTTTTTCTTGTTAAAATGGCAGATTATAGCCAGCACCCAATGGTAGTTTGTCTCCTGAGGCCAGACCTTAAGACCTACAGGAGGCCGAAGTTCGCTATAATCAGCCACATGAGCCTCACTGGTCTCAACAATTCCTAATGGGTCCTTGTGGGAATTTTGGGCAGAAAAGGCTGATGAAAATTGCTGATCTATTAGATGACCCCTAGAATTATTAACTGACATAGGAATTGCTGGCAGGAAGAAAGTGGTGGGGGTGGAAGAAATCTCAGCATTTACTTGCTGGTTCCTAATCAATGTAGTTTCAGACGTTTGCGTGGCTTCATTGACGTTATGACTTATAAAAGATTTGTCCTTTTTAAATTTAGTAAATGCATTATTAAATTCGAGCCAAAGTCCACCAACCAAATCTTTCATGGAAAATAAAAGCTCGTTAAAATGGTCTAATTTCTCCTCCATTTCCTTAAATTTGGTATCGAGGTCTAAGTCGAACCTTATGCCAAAGTCCTCAAATTTCCGACATAGTGAAGCACAAAGAGCCTCTATATTCCTTAATTTAATGTCCCACTCGGGGTCCATCTCTGATTGCAATACTCTATGGGCAGAGGCTTCAGGGCAGAAACTAGAGGCAGTCAGAGCTAAAGTTCCTGCCTCTTCCTGTCTGTCAGCTGGAGGGTAGAAAAAGGAAAGTTTAGGATGGATCAAGCTAGGAAATTTGAGTTGTTTAGTTGTCCTATCGGCCGCTGCTATTTCCTCAGCCAAACTAGGCTGGTTGCTTTATGTTTGGGATCTTAACTCCATGGCAAACCGACTATGAAGATTGCGACCCAGCTGCTCAGAAAGATAGGAATTGGGAAGACAAAAACCAATACCAAAATGACGGCCGCTACCCAAAAAGGATCCAATCCCAGGATCTCCTTAGGGGATCTCAGTTCCTGAGAACAACGATTGACAAACATGAAGGAGCAGCCAAACAGGCAGCAGATATCCTTAATAGTTCTAAAATGTGGCTAAATAAGCTGGACTGAATAAAAACAAAGCAAATGCTAAACAAAAATAAAACAGAAATAAAACAGAATTCAAAATCTGGTCTCCAAAATGCTCTCTAAATACAATTACTTAGCTACCCCGATGGTTCTTAATTCATTTTTTTTCATGGGGGACTGTCCAGAGCCCAGAATGGAGCAAGATTAGATCAAACTATTGGCCACAATAGTCAGCCAAGCTCGCTCCAAAGAGTCTGTGAACAATATTACCTCTGGTTATAGGAGTGCGGCCACACATAGGAAAAGGCTCCTAAGGGTCGCACCACAGCTGCAGGCTAGCAGAGACCCTTTATGCTTTTATAGGGCAGACTCCTCGCGCTCTGGACTCGCAGGTATGTGGCAACAGCTGGTCCAGTTCTCTGCTCTGCTGAACTTCACGGGCTCCTCCAGGGGATTGGATGAGCCGTCCAAGAATAAGAGCCCGTTCCTATGTTGGTACAATAAGCTGGTGGATCCTCTCTCCCAAGACTTCCATAAAGGGGGGGCCGCCAATGCCAACTCGGCCCCGACAATGGTCGACACCCTTAGGTGTCGCCCTTTGGCTGGTACCCAAGGGCTGGCACCCAAGGGGGCCCCAGCCCCTGAATATGTACCTGGATAGGGCAGGAAACAGCCAATGAGCTCTGGGAACACGCAGGCCAAGTGTCTCTTCCCCCAACTCCACACAGCTGCACACAAGCCACCCCTAGCAGGACCCCAGTCCCTGAATAAGTGCCTGGATAAGGCAGAAAACAGCCAATGAGCTCTGGGAACATGCACGCTAAGTGTCTCTTCCCCCAACTCCACACAACTGCACACAAGCCACGAGCTAATCTAATGTATTGCAACAACGAAAATGAAAATGACAATTTTCATTATCGTTATGCACACCCCTAGATGGAGCAACAATGAGCATGTGTTACCATACAAGGGCATAGAAACTACAAATAATTTTTGGTGCTGCTGTGTTGCCTGGGGTAAAGTTTCCTTATTTCCTCTGTTCTTGGCCCTTGAACCAAATCCTAATATTTGTGGTATGTGAGAGAATTTGGCCAATGTGAGGGGACTGCAGTCAAATGTTGCTTGTGACTCTGAGCAGCTATGGGCACGGAGAGCGACTCTGAGAATGATGGGTCTCTAGCCACTCCCTTCTCAGACCTGTTAAAGAGGCGAGGAACCTGTGCAACAATTTTTGCTTATGGGGGTTGGACTAGAGGATCCTTGAGCTCCACACCAACCCTAATGATTCCATATATCTAGGAAAGCTCTGATGAATAGTACTGTGATTTCTATTAAGCTTCCTTTTAGAGTAATTATATATGCAAATATAGTCATTTACATATGTTGAATCACATTGAAAATATGAGTATAATTTCTGTTTGCTTTTAAAGCCAATGTTAAAAAAAATCTTTAAATCAGAAGATGATATCTGAAAGATTTCTAGATATCTCATCTGGAAAATGTCCCTTTGTTGCTTTCATGTTACTATGGCAAGTAAAAACCTACTAGGAGGAGGTGTTAACAGGAGAACCCCTTCTCACTTGTGACTATTGGGGGGGTGGGTACCCCAATATCCACCGTTCCTTAACTTCGGGGTGAACTAGCCCAATTTCTTAAACCGGGGTCTCCATGTGTTCAAAAAGGATTAGTCTGAGAATAGGTACGCGCCACAGTCAGGGTATGTTCCCCTCCCAAAAGAGAAGAAGAGAGAAAGAGACAAATGTTCCAATAAAAACTGAAAGAAGTTTATTGGCTTACAAAAAGGCAAGGTTATGAAACACACACACACCTATACCGAATATAGAAACACAGCCCCGGTCTGGCTGGCGGGATACACAAGGGAGAATACAAGTGGCTGCAGGGAAAGTGAAGGTAAGATAGGAGGAAAAAAAGGACAGGGGTAGTCCGGTGCAGGCACAGTGAGAGTGAGAGGAGAGAGAGGGAGAAAGACTGGACCTATGGTTTACCTCTCCTAGCTGATTGCACAAGGGATCAGCAACCCAGGATCCAGCGAAGTTCAGGGGGGTGGAAGAAAGAGAGGGGCAGACCGAAGTCTGGGAGACCCCTTAGCACAGACACGTACAGAGCGAACCGCACGTATCTGCGTTCCAAGATTTCTCTTTGATGGGGAAACCAGGGACAGTTATAGGGCTTTGCACAAAGGGTTTTGGGAGGCTTCGATGGGTAGTTGGGGGTGTACAATGGGCTGACGAGGGGAGAAACCAAAACTTCTACTTCCATCACAACAAGGGCTATCCTAGATGCATAAGATACCATGGACACATGGGGGAAAGGCAAATAAAAAGTGGCTAGCAGATAGTTAGGGAGGGGAGGAAGAAACATTCTTGATACAAAGGAAGCACCAGGTGTGAATCAAGTGCCACAAAGTGACACCTGGATTCTAGGGTGTTGGCTTCCAGGGTGCCTAATAGCCTTCCTTGTCTTGGGGAATGTTGCTGCCATGAGTCATGATCACCGGTGCTTTGTTAACAGGAAGAATGTCCTTTTCTTTAATGGCTCCATGAAACCCTTCTCCCATGTTCAAGCTGATATCCCACATGAGTGACCTACTTTTGCCAAGTTCCATGACGGTTGGGTCCCATCCTGGTTCTGCCTTTTACAAGCCCCCCTTTGCTCATGTATCTCATATGGGGGGGTCATCCTCTCGAGCCCCTTTTCCCATGTCTGCTGGCCTTTGGTCACATCTGGGGGCTGTCCTTCCAAGCCCCCCTTGGCTCAAGTTCGTTGGCCCTTGATCACACAGCATGGGGGGCTCTATCCATTTTGGGAAACGTCTGGGTCACACTTATCAGAGGAATATGAAAATAATGAAAACAAGCTCATCACTTGGCAGACAAAAGGAAAATGAGGACTGCATGAGCAAATGTAAGTACTGTCCTCACAAAGAGTGTGATCCTGAATGTATAGAAAACGAGAGCAATTTGCAGATCAGCCTAGTAAGGTATGAAATACGTCATTTCCTTCCACCCTCTAATTACTGTGTACATAGCACTGTGTTAAGTGCTGTGCGGCTGGAAATGGAAAATGTACGTGAGACTCTAAAGCATTTTTAAATGGTCTGAAAAGCACAGTGGAATAAGACAATCACACCACATTATAAAACAAACAGTTGTAACTAACTGATGCTATAATCTCCAAAGGAATACAAATGCCTCTGCTGTGCCTCCTTCTCAAATATCATCTTCTGTTTTTTGCATTTCCTAATCATAATAAGTCCATGGCAGGAGAATAGCTCATCAGTTTGTCAAGGGCAGATAGAGGAAGGAGAGGAAATATATAAAAATATCAGGAATCTGAAAATACCTGCACAGTCATTTTAATTTTAACAACCTGTGTTCTTGGTCTTGCCTACCTCCACTCAAAGCTCCCTGATCCCTCCATAGAGGGGATCTCCTGTGCATAGTCTTCCTCATCTCTGTGCAAGGGAGAGATGTGAGAGGCCCACCACCTTTGTAACAATGCTCCCCAGGCTCTGCTGCATCAGATCCCTTGACCTCTAATGGTTTAGGGACCCAAATGAAGCCTTCCTGGGAGGGAGAGATTGCATTAGTTTGAAGGAAGGAAATGGTTGTGCTTGGGAAGTGGATATTTATTTCCTGTTTCTCTCCCACAGAGATTCTCTAAGGATGGAATACAAGCTGNTGTTGCTGCCATGAGTCATGATCACCGGTGCTTTGCTAACAGGAAGAATGTCCTTTTCCTTAATGGCTCCATGATTTACTCTGGGCATCCTCCCTTCAATCCTTCTCCAATGTTCAAGCTGATATCCCACATGAGTGACCTACTTTTGCCAAGTTCCATGACGGCTGGGTCCCATCCTGGTTCTGCCTTTTACAAGCCCCCCTTTGCTCATGTATCTCATATGAGGGGGGGGTTTCATCCTTTAGAGCCTCTTTTCCCATGTCTTCTGGCCTTTGGTCACGTCTGGGGGCTGACCTTCCAAGTCCCCCCTTGGCTCAAGTTTGTTGGCCCTTGATCACACAGCATGGGGGGCTCTATCCATTTTGGGGAATGTCTGGGTCACACTTATCGGACCTTTAAATTTAATTAAAACAGCCCCCACGTAACAATCTGGAGCACTATAGGATGTGCCACACCCAAACCTTGGTTTGCCAAAACTTTCACCCACAACATGTACCACATCAGCCCGTTCCTGGAAGATTATGACCAATGCGGTCAGGTAGAGCCTGCCATCCAAACACCGGTAAACCAGGACCTCAATTCAGCAAGAGTTCCCCATTATTGTGGGAACGTCTGATGCTTACAACTGGGAGGGGGGGAGCGTTCTGGGTGACGAGGGGGCGGAACTAAGAGGGAGGAGCCGGAAGAAACAGGAAGAAAGAAAAAGTACAGTACAGACTGGGGTACATAAAATCACTATTAATAAGAAACACAATCAATTCAATAAACAAAATCTATATGCGGGGCTAATATCTAGGAGAGAGGTCAATATACATGGGGGAAGGATACCTGGGGGGGAAATCACTATAAACTACACAATGAAATCAATGAATTCAATAAGAATTCAACTTTTCAACAAAATTAATAAACATATATATATATATATATATATATATATATATATATATGTACACCTGGGAGCTGCTTGTTACATATACATTCCGGTTAGCTTCACCTGGGCTTCCTTAAGGGGGGGACCCAAAGATTTCAAAAGTGCTGCCACAGGTCGAACTAGTTGTGTGTACATTTGGGCCTGGCCATGGCTCATTAATTTCCTTGAGCGATCCCATATGCTTATGGATCTCTACTTTATTTTAGGTCCCTTGTTCCAAATTTTAATTCAACAACCCTCTCCAAAATCCCGTGGCCATATGAGCTAAACCGAATTACCGGTCTGTACCTGTAACAAGGAGCTTCGTTTAATGCGATAATTCCATTCAGGTGAATCCTAATTGGCATAAGGGTCCATGATTTTCAGCTGCTGACAAGAGCTGAAAGAACTTAAAAAGAAAAAGTTCCTTTGGCTGGAGCTGGAACAACTGCTGGAGCAACTGGCAAAGTTCTTCTGCTCCAAAGCCCGGGGCTCTCGGGCCAACATCCACCACCATGCTAAAAGTTCTGGGTGGTGGGGAGACTTCCCAGAGATACTAGTTTCCAAAGTTCTAGCAGCCATGCTGGGAGACTTGCTTCAGGTTTTTAAGGTGGATAATTTCTTTTGGAACTGGGCTGTGTGTGGCTGCTTGTGGTCTTTTTTCCTGGAGCTGCAGCGCGTGCCTCTGGTTGCCCCGGATGGGAAGCCGCACGCCAAGTGGATGCCCAGGGCTGGTTCTGGTGACCATCAAAGGCTCCGTTCCTGTTATAGGTCCGAACGCCATAGTCCTTTCAATCACCGCTCGCATCTGGATACCTGGATGAGACGAAAAAGATCCGGGGGGGGTGGTGTAGACAAGGAAGCCCCTCTTCCCAGAAGGTCACGTGCACTCCATGGAGACTCCGGGCAGGGGAGAGCAAAGGACTGGACTTTTTTAGTTGTTATCGCTGACGTATCTGATAAGCAGATCAAATTTCCACATCTCTCGGCGGATGGGAGCTGGTGGAGACTGGCCACCCTCCAGGACGGGGTATCTATTACCTGGCCTTCCTCTAATTCTAACCATGCCGGCATAGAATTTAACCACGTGGGGGGGTTTCCCTCATGTACAGTTCCCACCTGGAGGAGCCATTGTGATAGATTTTTATGACCACCTTTTCAATGGCTCCCCCCGTTGTTCTCCACGTGGTCATGCTGACAAGAGACCAATGTGGCCCCCCTGTTTCACTATAACAAAACCTGAAACGGAAAGTATGCCTAATGATTAGGCCACTTACCCTTGCTGCAAGCCTCATGGCTGGATTTCTTCCCCTTCTGTTCATGGCTGCCATAAAATTCTGAGATACCAGTGATTCTCTGAGGCCGAGAGTCCTTCTACTGAGAGGGGGTGGAAGAGCTGTCTGGATCTGGGGGCTGGCTCACCGTGGGATCCACAGGTTTACCTGCCTACTCCTTGAGCTGGGAGCTGAGAAAATACTTTCTCCAGGGCTGGTATCCTTTTCCCCTTGGGATTTCCACCTGATAGACAGCTGGGCTAATTCTGTTGACTATACTGGCAGGACCCTCCCATTTGTGTGTTAAAGAATGTTTGGGGGCAGAAAAGTTTAGATACATTACTGCCTGCCCCACATTCCACACAATGGGCCTTTTGATCCACCCCAGCCATTTATCTACATCCTTCTGCGCTATGCCAAGTCTGATGGCAGTTTACCTGTGGACCTTTGCTATCTCTTCCACCAAGGATTGCACCCACTCATCAGAGACAGCTTTGTTCTCCCAAGAGCTTGGAAGCTTGTTTCTGAACCACCAGCTCTCGGGCATGCACATTTGTCTCCCTGTCATGACCTGGAAGGGAGTAAACCCATGTACTGCCTTTGAACACCTCAATGCCATTCAAATTATTGCAAGTTTCTCATCCCAATTTTTGACAGCGGGACTAATCTGTTTCTTTAAAACTTCCTTAAGGGTGCGATTAGTCCTCTCTACTAAGCCGGAAGAAATGGGGTGTCCAGCTATGTGGAATCATTGTTTGATCCCCAAGAGTGTACATAGTTCCTGCATCACCTCCCCCACAAAGTGGGGCCTCATGTCTGAGTCGATGCAGTAAGGGACTCCCCACCAGGACAGGACAATGTTGAAAAGCATTTGGGCAGCGGTTGAGGAGGTATTGTTTTTGCAAGGGAGGGCTTCCAACCATTTGCTAAATGCATCCACGATCACCAAACAGTACTTGTTGCCTCTCGCTGTGGTGGGGAGTGGACCTATATAATCTATTTGTATCCTGGCCCAAGGACCTTCAATGCGCTGATGTTGAATGGGGGCCTTTGTAACCTGGCGGTCTGCGTTTACCATCGCACAAGATAGACAATTATCACACCATTGCTCAACATCAGGTTTCATCTGGGGTCACCATCCAGTTTCCTTAACCCTTTCCAGGGTAGCCTGTTTGCCCTGGTGTCCTTGTTCGTGGACATAATGGATCAGGTCCCTCTGTGCCTTCCCCAAGACTATCCAATGCTTATTGCCCCCGGGGTCGAAGGCCCACCAGACATTGTCGTCTTTGGTGATGGTATACTTTCCTGTACTGTCCTTCCCTTTGGTAGCCAAATCCTCTATTTCTCTGTCCCCTTCCTGTAGAGTCCCCAGGTCTAGGGTAGTGACTCCTGTTCTTAGGGTTTGAGCTCTGGTGGTGACTGGGGCTAGTGACATTTCCTGGGGGGGCTCTTCTGTAGAGTCGGGAAGCTCGCTATGGATGGCGGCTTCCTTTGCCAATTGATCCGCTTGACCATTCCAGAAAGCCACGTCCGTAGACTTCCTAGAATGTCCTGCGGTGTGCGCGACCCAGGTCACGCCAGTTCTGAATTTTATTAGTTCTGCCACCCTTTTCCATTTATCTGAATGGGCTACTGGCCTCCCATTGGAGGCAGTCATGTTTCTCCCTAGCCAGATTGGAAGCCATGCGGTGGCTGCGCGTGCAGTCCAATTGGAGTCTGTAAATGGCTAGAGAGATCTCCAGAGGCTTGAACTCCAGGACTGCCAAGACAGCCTGAACTTCCGCTGATTGGGAGGAATAGGGACGCGCTGATCCCTGTAGCATGCACTCATCCAACACCCATACAGCCGCCCAGCCAGTTTTAGGTTTTCCCTGTATATAAAAAGAGGACCCATCCATATACCATGCTGTAAACCTCTGTTCTGTTGCCTCCTCCAGACTTTTCCCCCACTGTACTGGCTATTCTGTGTGCTGGGGCTCTGGGAGTGGGCACACGTGCTCTTCCCCCTTCTACTAGCAAACCATAAGGAGCGGGGATTTCCTTCTGTTCCTTACTGAGGAACCCCACTCCTCGGTTTACCAGTGCCAGGGTCCATTGAGCTATCTGGGGACTGCTAACCTGCCCATCCTGAATCTTGCCAGAGATGATGTATTTGAGGGGAGAATGGGAAGTCTGAATGATTACTTTGGACCCTCCAATTATGTACTCCCAATGCTTCAAAGCCTAGACCAAGGCTAAGCAAGCCTTTTCACAGGGGAGAAACCTCTGCTCCATCTCATCAAGCAGCCTAGAGGCGTAAGCTACTACGTGTTGCCACCCCATTTGCTGCGGATTGAGAGTGGCCCCTATGCACGTTTCTGTTGCAGCTAACTGTATGACGGAGGGAAGTTTGGGGTCAGGGTGGGCCAATGCTGGGGCTTTCGCCAAATCCATTTTTAGAGTAGCCAATGCTTCTTGTTGATTGGGGCCCCAGTCCCATGCCCATTTCTTTTTCAGGAGCTTATACAGAGGTCTTGCCTTTTCAGCAAAGAACTCTATAAAGTCCCTGGAGAACTTCAGAGTGCCCAGTATTGCCCTGAGGGAGTGCAAATCTGTGGGTGCATGCAATTTTGCAATTACTTCCACCCTCTGGATATCCGGGGACCTTCCCTCCTCTCCCAAACTGATCCCCAAGTTTTTCACCTCCTTCTGCACCAATTGTGCCTTGGCTCGGTTGACCTTGAACCCAGTCTCTTGAATAATTGACAGTACCCCTCTAGTTACTTCTGAAGTTTTGTCTTTATCCGGGGAGTGCACCAAAACATCACCCATGTAGGATAAGACAAACCTTCTCGAGTCTGGCTTCAATTTATCCCACTCTTTGACACCACAGAGTGACAAATGCTGGGAGATGAATGGAAACCTTGGGGAGTCCTGGTAAAACTGTACTGCTGTTTTTTATACGTAAAAGCAAACTTATACCAACAGGCTGGGTGAAGAAGGATCGCAAAGAATGCATTTGCCAAATCAATGATTGAGTACCAGCGAGACCCTGCTGATATCGCTGCCACTATTTCATTGTATTTGGCCACCACTGGAGCAAAAGGAGGAGTCACCGAATTTAAAGCCTGATAGTCTACAGTCATTCGGTAAGTCACCCCATCTGCCTTAATAACAGGCCAGATGGGAGCATTACAGACGGACTGCATTTTTACTCTGACTCCTTGCTCTATGAGACTGTCTATGGTGGTCTGAATTCCCTCTTCCGCCTCTGCTGGGTATTTGTATTGCTTCTGCGGTGTGTGTGTGTGTGTGTGTGTGTGTGTGTGTCCTTTCCCTGAATGAACACATTATCCTCTACCTTCCGCCACTCCGACTTGTCCTTAATCCATACCCTGGGAAATTCCTGGGTCCATGGATCATCGGTTAAAGGGAGAACAGGAAGAGGTGCCTTAAGGGCTGTGCAACAGTGTATGGCAGAAATCTCGAAAGGACCCTCTGGGACTTGCCACAGTACCCCGTTAGCCAAATCTACTGTTAGCTGGGACTCCTTTAAAAATGGAGTCTCAATGATCCCTTTTTCTTTGCCCCTGTGGACACAACTTTCCATGGTTCCCTTTAGTTTGCCCAGTTCAAAGGGAACCTTTTTCCATACCGGGCTTCCTGAGTTTCCCCAACATACCCGCTGAGTATCACCCTTTTGCCAGAGGGCTCCCCTGCGTTGACCCAATCTGGGTCCAAGATGTTGATGGAGGCCCCTGTATCTACTAGGAGCTGGGCCAGCGTTCCTAGATTCCCAATGCTAGCCCTAATGTTGGGTTTCCCCCACCTATCCGGGTGTAGTTTTGCAACTACCAGAGGGGGACCCTTGGGAATCAGGCAGCCACAACAGATAGTGTGGACCTCCTGCAACACTTGCTCCTGCTCTGGAGTCCTACTTCTATTGTCTGGGTCCTCAGACCCCACTACGGATACAGGCTGGGAGGGAGCTTGGTTAAATCCCTGCCCTTGCTGTTTCCTCATCTCTGCTGTGGTGTTTACTAAGACCTGCAGGGGCTGGAGATGGAACTGCCTCATATCTACCCCATATGACTTTAACTCTCCCCATACATATGCCCGAAGAGTGTTCCCGGGCTCCCGGTTGGGGTTGGCTCTGGAGGGTAAATTGCTATCATAATTTCCCTGTTGCCTTTTCTGTGGGTAGGCATTAGGTGGAGGATTTGTGACTTGTACACAGGGGGCTGAGGAGTGGGGGCTGTTTATGAGAGTTACTGCCTGGACTGGCTCTAGCTGCTGCTTACGAGCGGTCCGCTTGGCTCCTCCCATTTCCCTCATAAGATAAGCCACCTGCCTGATGTTTGTGGAGAGTTCCTCCCAGGTAAGCTGTGAAGGATCTATTCTTCCCATTGCCATGCAGACTGGGATGGCAAGTCCTGCATACACAGCCTCTATAAGCTCCTGATTGTCATACTGCATGACCGGCCTCTCATTCCTCTGTACAGGAACCACAACCTCCGCTAGGACTCCCAACAGCTTTTTCCTAGACACGTAGGATTCCGGCTGCTCCCCTGGGGCCTGTGTCTTCAAAAGGAACAGTCAGTGTGGGTTCTGTCCTGGGAGCATGACCCGCAGCACCGCCTTCATCCACTCGCCACAGTTGGCACCGTGGAGGTCGGCTATACCGAGACCAGCTTCCAAGACCTGCGAATCCGCAAGGGACGTGCTGGCCCGAGCCAATTGTGTCAGATCCACCCTGTCCAAGGTGGGGTACATCTGCCACACCCTAGCCATCCAGGGAATGGCTGTGTCTGGTTCAGCGGACCCACCTGCTCAGCGATGGCCTTCGCCTGAGAGGGGGTCCACCAGACCATTTGCCTAACTTCTTCATGAGTTGCGCCCCTCTTACCCCTACATGATCCACCTCCCCATTCACAATGGGGGCTACATGCTCTGGCAGTTGCCAGGCGGGATTGTAAGAGGCCTCTGGAGTGGCATCTACAGGCAGGTTATGCTTTTCTATCAGGGACAGTTCAGACCCCACCCCAGGGAGATTTCCAACTCGCACAGCAGCTACTAGACCTTTGTGCAAGTCCAGTTCTCCCCGCAGCTTTAGGATCGCTGCTTCACATGCCTCATGGCTCACTGTGGCCTTAGCGGTCCGGGTTTGCTCTGCAAGGAAGTGTGCCACTGATTGGGCTTTGCCTAGCCATTCCCTAAGTCCAGTCAACTGCTTCTCTGCCTGTTCTGCCCTAGCCAGAGCCTCATTACATTCCTCTTGTGCCTTTCTAAGGAATGATGTGAGGTTCCACTTTTCTGCAACAAACTCACTTTTATCCCTTTCCAGATCCATACACTTAGCCTCCTACTTCTCCGCTCTCTTTCCCTCCTTTTCTGCCCTTTCTCTCTCCTTCTCACACTTCTGCCTTGTTTCCCTTAGCAGATCCTGCAAGTCCCCACAGGCACGCCACAATACCCAAGCTGCGCAGGCATCCTTTTTACTGCCTCGAGGTTTAAACTTTTGGCAGTAATCAGTGTATGCCTCGCTAACTGAGGTCACCGGGTCCCTTGTCTTAAAGCATCCCGGCTTCCATGGGCACTTTCCCTTCTTTGCTGACCATCTCTCTTATTTAGCTGTTCCCTGCTCCCGGTGCAGCATCCCCTCTACTTCCCCTGTGCTAACAGTTCCTCCAGAGCCTATTCTGGTGCAGCCCTCAGAGTTACCCTGTACCACCTCTATATTCCAGTGGTAAACTCCCCGGGTGGCTGACACAGTCCCACGCTAACATACTCTTATCAGCCGGGGGACCCATACCAGGATTCCCAGACACAAACATCCCAAGTCTGCCCATGCAACCCCAAGATTCAGATACTTTGATTGCCCCACACCAAACATTATGGGTAAAAGACCCCAAGATTCCCAGAACTTGCGCTGTGCCTCTTCCTGAGCCCAAAATCCAAACATTTATTTTATTTTATTTTTATTTTATTTTTCAAACTTATATCCCGCCCCCTCCTGCAATGCAGCTCGGGGCGGCTTACAGCAATAATAAAACAGTTAAAACAGTTAAAATATAAATATAAATATAAAACATCAAAAACAGGGTTAGGAACAATAAATAACTAAATAGGCAGGGGATTAAAATCACCCTCCCCCTCCCTCCCTCCCAAAGGCCTGGGCAAACAGCCAGGTCTTACAGTTCCGCCGAAATGTCAAAAGGCTTGGGGCCAGGCGAGCTTCCTCCGGAAGGGAGTTCCACAGCCGCGGCCCTATCACCGAGAATGCACGCTCCATCGTGGCCCCCCGCTTCACACGGGGGACCTCCAGGAGGGCACCCCCGGCGGACCGCAGGAGTCGCTCCGGGGCGCGGAGGGCGAGGCGGTCCCTAAGGTATGAGGGGCCAAGGCCGTATAGGGCTTTATAGATCATCACTAGGACCTTGAACTTGGCCCGGCACACTATCGGCAGCCAGTGCAGAGCTCGGAGCACCGGTGTAATGTGCTCCCGGCGACCCGTCCCCGTAAGAAGACGGGCCGCCGCATTCTGCACCAGCTGCAGCCTCCGGGCCAAGAACAAGGGAAGCCCCACGTAGAGCGCGTTGCAGTAGTCGAGCCTCGAGGTGACGAAGGCATGGATGAGGGAGGCCAGGTCCGGGCCAGAGACATACGGACGCAGCCTACGTACCAGATAAAGCTGGCGGAAGGCAGCCTTAGCGACTGCCTCCACCTGCCGCTCCAGCCGCAGGTCTGCGTCCAATATGACCCCCAGACTCCGGACCTGCTGAGCTACAGGGGGGCAAACCCCCCCAATCAGGGGGGCCACCACCCCCTTCGCCCTCCCCACCACCATCACCTCCGTCTTATCTGGGTTGAGCTTCAGTCTGCTCCGCCGCATCCAATCCGCCACGGCCTCCAAACATTGGGATAGCACCGAGACAGCAGGGTCTGGGTCAGTAGAAAACGAGAGGTACAGCTGAGTATCATCAGCATACTGGTGACATCGCACCCCGAACCCTCTCACGACCTCCCCCAAGGGCTGCATATAGATGTTAAATAATAATGGAGACAAGATCGATCCCTGCGGAACGCCACACGGTAAGGCGCGGGGGCTCGATGTTTCCTCCCCCAACACCACCCGCTGGCTCCTCCCCGAGAGGAATGAACGGAACCATTCAAGAACAGTCCCGTCCAGACCCCCCCGGTCACGCAGTCGTCTCAACAGCAGCCCATGGTCCACGGTGTCAAAAGCGGCCGAGAGATCGAGCAGGATGAGAAATGTCGAACATCCCGCATCCATCTCCCGGCGGAGGTCGTCCACCAAGGCCACCAACGCCGTCTCGGTGCCATAGCCGGGGCGGAACCCAGATTGAAAAGGGTCAAGGAGCCCGATATTATCTAGATGACCCTGGAGCTGGAGCGCCACTGCCCGCTCAATAACCTTCCCTAAAAAGGGAAGGTTAGAGACAGGTCGGTAGCTGGCGAGCGCGTCTACGTCCAACGATGGTTTTTTCAGCAGGGGGCGCACCACAGCCTCTTTTAAGCAAGGCGACAACCTCCCCTGCCGAAGGGACGCATTCACCACCCTCGCCAGCACCGTCCCCAACGTCTCCCCGGAAGCTTTTATTAACCAGGACGGGCACGGATCTAGTTGACAACACGTGGCCCTCACAGACCCCAGGACATCCACCACATCGGCTGGCGTCACTTCCTGAAACTCACCCCATAAAGATGGACCAGACGGACCCTCCGCCCCCCCGCGCTCTTCCCCTACTGCTATCAACCCAGCGTCGAAATCGGCCTGAATCCGAGCGATCTTGTCTGCGAAGTAGATGACAAACTCCTCACAGCGGGCCCGGGACAAGTCCCCATCCAGGCGGAGGGAGGCCGGACTAACCAGCCCCCGCACCACCCGAAACAGCTCCGCTGGACGCGACTTCGCAGACGCTATGAGGACGGCGAGGAATTCCTTCCTCGCCGTCCTCACAGCCTCCACATAGGACCGCAAATGGGCCCTATGGAGAAGACGATCGGAGACAGACCGAGTCCGACGCCAGCGTCGCTCTAGCCTCCTGCCCACACGCTTCATACACCGCAGCCCCTCAGTAAACCAAGGGGTCCTGCGGTGACGAGACCGAGGCAGAAGGCGCCTCGGAGCCACCCTGTCAATGGCCTCCTCCAGCAAGATGTTCCAATGCCGGACCAGCTCATCCACAGAGTGACCGTCCACATCCAGGGTAAGCTCCCTCAGGACCTCCTGGAACCGCTGGGGTTCCATCAGCCTCCGAGGGCGGACCATCCTAACTGGTCTCTCCATAGTGCCCCAAACCTGCTTCCACAAACTTAAGACTAACAATTCCACAGACCCTGGACTGCCTTTAGCAATTCCAAGTCTATTTCCAAGATGCCCCAAACTTGTCTCCACAAGTTTAGGACCCAACACAGATCCTTGGCCTGCCTCTGGAATCCAAGATCAAATTTCTCTACAATCCCGGGACCGCTTTATACAGTCTCGAGATCACAATTCTTTACAAATCCCTGAACTGCCTCATACAGTCCCAAAATCCAAATCCATGAACTGCCTCATACAGTCCCAAGATCCACAACTCTTTACAAATCCCTTAACTGCCTCATACAGTCCCAAGATGCAAATCCCTGAACTGTCTCATACAGTCCCAAGATCCACAACCCACAACCCCAGACTATTCCTCACCAACAACCCGGACCACGAATTCTTAAATCCACAGGTCCAGAGAGGAGAAAGAAGATAGAAAATGACACAGGAAAGAGATAGAAATATGGGGGTTTCGGCTGGCTGTAGCTATGCATGCCTCCGTGGATTTTCCACCTGTGTCCTGAGTGGATTACCACATGACTGCCCGCATTCTCTGCCAATCTGTTAACAGGAGAACCCCCTCCAACTTGTGACTATTGGGGGGTGGGTACCCCAGTATCCACCGTTCCTTAACTTCAGGGGGAATTGGCCCAATTTCTTAAACTGGGGTCTCCACATGTTCAAAAAAGATCAGTCTGAGGACAGGTATGCACCACAGTCAGGGTATGTTCCCCTCCCAAAAGAGAAGAAGAGAGAAAGAGACAAATGTTCCAATAAAAACTGAATGAGGTTTATTGGCTTACAAAAAGGCAAGGTTATGAAACACACACACACCTATACCGAATATAGAAACACAGCCCTGGTCTGGCTGGCAGGATACACAAGGGAGAATACAAGTGGCTGCGGGGAAAGTGAAAGTAAGATAGGAGGAAAAAAAGGGGGGGTAGTCCAGTGCAGGCACAACGAGAGCAAGAGGAGAGAGAGAGAGAGAGTCTGGACCTATGGTTTATCTCTCCTAGTTAATTGCACAAGGGATCAGCAGCCCAGGATCCAGAAAAGTTCGGGGTGGGGGGGTGGAAGAAAGAGAGGGGAAGACCGAAGTCTGGGAGACCCCTTAGCACAGACACGTACAGAGCGAACCGCACGTATCTGCATTCCAAGATTTCTCTTTGACGGGGAAACCAGGGGCAGTTCTAGGGCTTTGGACAAAGCATTTTGGGAGGTTTCGATGGGTAGTTGGGGGTGTATAATGGTCTGACGAGGGGAGAAACCAAAACTTCTACTTCCATCATAACAAGGGCTATCCTAGATGCATAAGATACCATGGACACACGCGGGAAAGGCAAATAAAAAGTGGCTAGCAGATAGTTAGGGAGGGGAGGAAGAAACTTCCTTGATACAAAGGAAGCACCAGGTGTGAATCAAGTGCCACAAAGTGACACCTGGATTCTAGGGTGTTGGCTTCCAGGGTGCCTAATAGCCTTCCTTGTCTTGGGGAATGTTGCTGCCATGAGTCATGATCACCGGTGCTTTGTTAACAGGAAGAATGTCCTTTTCTTTAATGGCTCCATGAAACCCTTCTCCCATGTTCAAGCTGATATCCCACATGAGTGACCTACTTTTGCCAAGTTCCATGACGGTTGGGTCCCATCCTGGTTCTGCCTTTTACAAGCCCCCCTTTGCTCATGTATCTCATATGGGGGGGTCATCCTCTCGAGCCCCTTTTCCCATGTCTGCTGGCCTTTGGTCACATCTGGGGGCTGTCCTTCCAAGCCCCCCTTGGCTCAAGTTCGTTGGCCCTTGATCACACAGCATGGGGGGCTCTATCCATTTTGGGAAACGTCTGGGTCACACTTATCAGAGGAATATGAAAATAATGAAAACAAGCTCATCACTTGGCAGACAAAAGGAAAATGAGGACTGCATGAGCAAATGTAAGTACTGTCCTCACAAAGAGTGTGATCCTGAATGTATAGAAAACGAGAGCAATTTGCAGATCAGCCTAGTAAGGTATGAAATACGTCATTTCCTTCCACCCTCTAATTACTGTGTACATAGCACTGTGTTAAGTGCTGTGCGGCTGGAAATGGAAAATGTACGTGAGACTCTAAAGCATTTTTAAATGGTCTGAAAAGCACAGTGGAATAAGACAATCACACCACATTATAAAACAAACAGTTGTAACTAACTGATGCTATAATCTCCAAAGGAATACAAATGCCTCTGCTGTGCCTCCTTCTCAAATATCATCTTCTGTTTTTTGCATTTCCTAATCATAATAAGTCCATGGCAGGAGAATAGCTCATCAGTTTGTCAAGGGCAGATAGAGGAAGGAGAGGAAATATATAAAAATATCAGGAATCTGAAAATACCTGCACAGTCATTTTAATTTTAACAACCTGTGTTCTTGGTCTTGCCTACCTCCACTCAAAGCTCCCTGATCCCTCCATAGAGGGGATCTCCTGTGCATAGTCTTCCTCATCTCTGTGCAAGGGAGAGATGTGAGAGGCCCACCACCTTTGTAACAATGCTCCCCAGGCTCTGCTGCATCAGATCCCTTGACCTCTAATGGTTTAGGGACCCAAATGAAGCCTTCCTGGGAGGGAGAGATTGCATTAGTTTGAAGGAAGGAAATGGTTGTGCTTGGGAAGTGGATATTTATTTCCTGTTTCTCTCCCACAGAGATTCTCTAAGGATGGAATACAAGCTGGGACTGTATTGTTTCACAGTTGAGTCAGTCAGAGATCCACACAGAGATGATCCTGCCTTCCCCCAGATCTGTCAGACTGGACAGTAGGCCCTACATTTTAATGCAGAACTTTGACAGAAAGAAAGATTCTGCCCTCAAGAAAACACCCCAAGGAATGGTCTTTGTAGGACTCCTTGCAGCTTCCTCCCTGGCCCAATGAGATTCTTCAGATGAGTAAAACGATTCTTGCTCATTGGATGTCTACAGTTTCCAGCCTATAGTTTCTGTGCAGTGGCACTTCCAGTTCTCAGAGAGTTTCTATTGGGAAACTGTCTTGAGTACTGTCATGCAGAAAAAAGACTCCATTGCCATATGTAGACAGACAGATGTCTACACCAACATCTAAACCATGTGGGATGCTCAGGTTATTTTATAATAAGGAACACTTATCTGTATGCAATAACTACGTGCTCTGTGAAGCACCTGGCAAGCTGTGAAAAGAATATGAGTGAAATAAAAAAATAATGATTCATTAGACTGATGATTGATTCGTTAGCTGAATGATTCATTAGCTGATCCACACATCTCAGCTTGGAATAATTTATTTATTTATATTTATTTATTAAGCACATTTATATCCCGCCCCTCCTGCAATGCACCCCGGGGTGGCTCACAGCATAAAACAATTAAAAACAATAAAATACATTAAAATTCTAATAAAACAGTCAAATCTTCAATATAAATATTAACAGGGCTTAGAAAACAAAGGGTAGGGGATTAAAAAACCCTCCCTAACCTCCCAAAGGCNGATAATGGTCCGTCCACGACAAGGGCACCGCTGTAACCTCCCCCACAACCGGACCCCCCGCCTCAAGGCCAGAGCCGAAGATCAGGTCAAGGGTGTGTGCCAAGTATCAGCCAAGATCCAAGAGTTCCATTCTGTCACTATCTATACATCTGACTTCTTCACACATGATTTATTTATTAGCCTGGGTGCAGCCACATCAGCTGCGGGGGCCTGTTCCCTGCCCTGTGGTAGGCAAGCACCGCCACCATGCTGCAGGGCCAGCATGGGGAGCAGGGCAGAGGGTCCCTCAACCCCCGTGGGAAAGTCAGGTGGGCAAAGCGCTGTTGGACCTCCCACCACGGCATGGAGTGGGGTGGGCTGAGGTGCCGGCCACATGATTGTGCGCTTGGGTCTGCCCCACCTCCCTCCCCCAGCCTGATCTCTATCCTGCCCCGGCTGTGACATGGCCACTCAGGACTGGAGCTCGTAGCCACCGCTCAAAGCCCTGTAGCGGACCACGCTGTGCAGCGGGCCAGATAGTGACCGGGCACACAAGCTACCATGCCTTGGGCAGGCTTACCCCCATTTTATAGGGCTGCTATGCACTGCGCCTTTTTCCAAGGATCCAGCATGTAGAAGTCAACTGCTAGCCCCACCATGCAGTGGGGAGAATGTATGGCAGCCGCCAGGCACATGATGCATTGCATCATGTGGTAAGGCTGCCTGGAGTGGGCTGCCCAAAGTGCGGTAAGGGCATTGTGTGGCTGCAGCCCCTGCCTGTTTTTAAAGTGAGTCTCTTGTCCCATCACATGCTATGCTTTTAGACACAATCATATTCTCAGATTATTTCAAATGGCTGGAACTTTCTCATCTTCCAAGTGTGCTTCTTTGACTACAGGTAGAGCAAAACCCCAAGAAGATATCAGTTATAGTAAAAACTAGAAAACCATGGGGGGAAATAACACAATGTAATGCTGTTATTAGCAGGGATCCTGGTTTTCTGTTTGTTTATTTATTTTATTTGAATTTCTATCCTGTCCTTCCCTAAAAAAGGCTCAGGGCGGCTTACAACATATATAAAAACAATCCATAAAACAGTAAAATACAAAATTCCAGTTTTCCCAGAGAAAAGCATGGAATTCCGTGTTTTCTGAAATTCCCATCTGCAAAAACTCACCAGTAGCGATGGTGGCATTGGTAATTGAAGCAGCTGGAAACTCCGTGTGCGCCTGCATCACAGAGAGGAGATTTGGCGTGAAGAGGTCACGGGCACGCCTGTGTTCTGGCGGGGCAGCTATGTCGGGATCCGTGCTGGGGCTTGCGGTGGAGGAGGGACTTAGAGTGGCTTGGGCTCTGTGGCAGTGCTGGCTGGCAGAGTTGAGTGGGCTGGAGCAACACCTCCTAGGCTTGTGCTCCATGCCGGGGCTTGTGTGGGAGGGGTGGTTGGAGTGGCTTGGACTCTGTGCCGAGATTGGCAGAGTTGAGTTGGCTGGAGGTCACCCCTCCACACCTGCAGAGGGACAGGCTTGTGCTCTGTGCTGGGGCTTGTGGGGAGGAGCGGTTGGAGTGGCTTGGGCTCCATGCTGGGACTAGCAGAGTCAAGGGGGCTGGAGCAGCTCCCCTCCAAACCTGCTAAAGGACAGGTTTGTTCTCTGTGCTGGTGTTTGCGGGGAGGGGAGGGGGGTTGGAGTGGCTTGTTTCCTTTACCACAAGCACTTTAGGAGCAGAGAACACACAGAAAAGTGAATTGTTTTATTTTGCTCTTTGTGTTGCATGGCAACCAGTGCATCAAATTGTCATCAAAAATGAATAATTTACAATAGAAACTTTCTACTTTTAATGGATGAAAAAGGCAGATTTTAGTGTTTTTAAAATCAGTGAATTTAGGGATTTTTTAAAAGAGAATTTCTATTTTTGGGGCAGAGAAAACTAGGAATCCTGATTATTAGTAATGATTTTTCTTATTAATCCTCTGTGCTAGACATGACACTTTGGTCAAAAAATATTCTTCCTCTGCTCATCTCTCTGAACAACAAAACTATGGATCTTGGTCACAAGTCTAATAATGATGTACTGCCTCCTACTGCCTCCTACTCCTACTACCTCCTAGTCTTGCCTATCTTGTTTTACAAGGACCACAGATTCTCACAGTGAAAAGAAATGCCCTTGTGAAAAGGTGTTTTAAGGATTCCAATGAAGCTGAGTGATAAAGAACTGTATTGGGCTCCGCCAGAGGAAGCCTTGTGGTAGACCACCTTCAGCCCCATTCACTGCATCACTAACAGCAGCAGTAGACTTTGACAGAATTCACAGACTGAAAACTTGATTAGGTAAGACAGCAAGTCTAATCTGAATTCAGAGAAGGGTTCAGGGAGCATTACAGAGCTAGAGTTTAAGACAGGGGTCGATGGCTGGAAAAGGGCATGAGCTCTGGGCCTATGTTGTGACCTAACTAATTATTATGGCTCTCTGGAAATCGGTCACATTTTTGTCTACACTGATTTCCAGATTTGAGACCTGATGCTTCTTTCCTGATGGTTTTAAAGAGAAGTTAGATAAAAACAAACATGGTGCTAGCACTTTAGATGCAAAAAGCAGTGGTGTGGCTATCATGGGGCAGGGGGCTCAGTTGATCACAGGCGCCACACTCCAGGGGGCTCTTGGCAGTGGTGATGTACTCCTAGGATATTAATATTATCAATGTGGGAAATCAAGTCCAACTCAAGTAAAAAGGCTGCTCAAGGTAAAACTTCCTGCACTGGCTTTGTGTTGGTAGGCAATAACTAGGGATGGGCGAACGTGGTTCGGATGTTCGGAGTTCGGACCGAACTCGGTTTGTTCAGACGTCCGAACCGAACTCTTGAATGACCGAACAGTTCGGTTGTGTTCGGATGAGTTCAGGAGCAGGAAAAACGTCTTTTCAGGGCAAAAAACCCACCAAGTTTCGGTTTCGGTTAAATTTTGGTTTCGGTTCAGGTTCGGTTTCAGTTTCGATAGTGCTATTTTTGACTGTTCAGCCAAGTTCGGCCAACCTGAACTCAGCTGAACTGAACCATCGAACCTGAACTCGGGTTTCAAACTGAACGACTGAACATCCCAACATCCAAACTGCATCTGTTCGCCCATCCCTAGCAATAACTTGCTGATCTCTTCACTGAAGGATTCATTTGCTCGTGGGCCTGTTTAGATGGACAGGTGCTCTGTGTTTCCCTTTTGCCCTGGATTTGGCCAGCTCACTTGGCAAGGTGTGCTCTGGGATCTTCCCGAGTGCTGCCTATGGGGCTGCCCCAGAGCCTGCTTTGCTTTGCACATCTGGCAGTAGCTCTTCAGACCACCAGATCAACCTGGGGGTGAAGTGGGCTGGCTCAGGCAAAGGTGGAGCTACTGTCCATCTGTTTACACCCAAAACGCAATCTGAGAAAGCCCCTCACCAAGATACATGGAGGGGGGCTGGGAATTCTTAGCTCAGCCTCTCTGAGTGGTCCTAGGAAATCCACCAGTTGTTTACACTGGTAAATAGAAAATACCTCTACGTGTTTCCTTTGTCATTCATTTACATGGATCTCCTTGCACATGAGTCATTCAGCAAGGAAATTAGAGAGTTCTTGCCTACCAATGCAAAACCAGCAGAGACAGTTTTACCTGGCTGTCCAAACTGAAAAGAGAAACAATAATCAACATATAAATACATTAAATATACATGTAAAAACCAAAAAGAGCAGAGAGAGTGAAAAGTTTATTATATGGTTGCAGGCTTTCAGTTAAATAATCCCCGTTCTTATTAAAAGAGGTAAGGATTTCTAAACAGATGATTTTTTACCTGCCATTTACTCTGGAATGTTTGCAATGCTGTAAAAACACTATTTCACTGACAGGCCAAAGTCCATGGACAAACCATAAACCACAATAGTAGCATCAAAACATCAGAGATGGAGACAAAGGAGTTTAGATGATCGGTCCAATAAAAGGTATCATTTGAACTCTTTTGTCTTCTTCTCTTTCATTGGAGACCAATACAGAAACCACACTCTCTCTAGACTGCAATCAAAATACCAGTTATTCCTATTTTAAAGGCTGTCTGTCTCTGCCTTGTTGTGTGGTGAGGGACCTGGTATGGTTACTGAAGACCCTATGGACTTCCTTTGGAGTCAAGAAAGTGTGCTGTTCTGAAACTGCCAGCCACCCAATCCTGGCCTCTCAATGCCCCGGCCTGCCCATCTCCTGCCTTCAGTACAGATCTCACACTAAAAGCCACCATATGCCTAGTAAAGAACCTAGCCGCCACCACCCGCAGGCGGGGACCCCCTCCCCCCCACCTGCTGCTGGCGCTGCTGGGCCTGAGAACCAAGTGAAGCTCACCACATAGGGGAAAGGACCCCAGGCCCCTCAGGACTTCCATCGCCCCCCTCCCTTGCAGGAGGGGAGGGGGCAGGGTCAGGGGCTCCCCCCCAGGGTCCACTTTCAAAGGGAGGGCCTGAAGTAGCAGCTGGCCCAGCACCACTGCTGGGTGTGACCCATAGGTGGGGCTGAGGGTGGGCTGAGGGGTGATGGCTATTGTATTTGGCAAGATGAATGGGATAACAATAAGGGTGACTGGTTTGGATGGCAGATATTGTTGAAGGGTTGGTTATAGGGAGGGCTAGGTAAGTGTGGAGGTTGGTGAGGTTATGACCCCCTCCCCTAGTGTGAGTGGAAGGGGGGACTGGGTTGGGGAGGAAAGGGTCTGCCCCCTCGGTGTGAGGGAGGGGCTGGACCTGTTTGGGGTTAGGGGATTGGGCTCCCCTGTGAGGGGAGGGTTCGGGGGGTAGAGGTGGGAGATTTGGGGGGAAGGGGGGTCTCCCTTGTTAGCTGTGAGGGACAACCACTGGGTTGGGGGGCTGGGGCAACTATGATCCCTTCAGGGGGCAGATTAAATCTGTGAGAGGAGATAGGTGTTTAGTGCTGATTCCCCTCACTGGCCTCTGGGCAGGTGGTATGTTGATCAAGAGTGAAAGGACCCCTGGTTCAGGGCTGCTGCTGATTAACGCGAGGTCAGTGGCCAATAAATCTACGACAATCAGGGAATTAATCCTGGATCAGCCAGCCAACCTCGTGTGTATTACAGAGACCTGGCTGGACACTGAGTCGAGGCCAGTTTTGGTTGAACTTGTTCCATCTGGGTACTCTGTACAGCATCAGTCCTGACCAGAGGGGCGGGGTGTGGTGGTGGTGGTGAGCCATTGTTTTTAGGGATACCTGGTCTATGGGGAGGTACCCAGTGCAAACTATTTTGGGTATTGAGGGCATCCATCTAGTGTTTTATTTGGCTAGAGACAGATTAGGGCTGCTGTTGGTATACAGGGACTTCAGAATCCACGCAGATCTTGGGAAAATGGAATGTGAGTTCATGGCCATCATGGCAACCATGGGACTGTCTCAGAAGGTTGTTGGTCTGACTGGCATCTGTGGAGACAGCTGCAGGGCTCCAGAGGGCTGCAGAAAACCGCCACTGCATCCTTGCTCAAACCACGACGCTGATGCCGCTTGAAACTAGCATGACGCCCCGAGCAGCCGTGTTGCCATGTCTGGTTGCTGAGGCAACCAACACCAGTGCCGATTCTGCAGAGTCCCAGTCTTCAGTCTCACGCAGCGTGAGGTCATCACTCTGCATGGCTCCAGGCATGTCAGGGGGCGGAGCCTGGACTACAAACACCAGCGCCGCGAGACACACAGCACCGGTAATCAGAGCCTGAGAAGCTGGCCCCTGAAAGCTAAGTGATTTGTTCCTATCTTGCCTTTACCTTGTTTGCCTCAACCCTTGTCTTTGTTGTTGCCTTTTCCCTTCCCTTGCCCTTGTTTGTGCCCCTACTCTTGCCCTAGGCCTTGACCTTGACCTTGGCCCTGGCCTTGGCCTTGACCTTACCCCTGTCTCACCCTTGTGTCTCCCTTGCCCTTCCCTTGCTATCGTGTGAGAGTGAGTGACAGGATAGTTGTACCCCTGTGTGCCCAACCCCTACGGTTGCATGTGTGAATGAGTGGTGACTGGGAGGAGTGCAAGCCCCTCCCTCGTTCCTGGGGTTTGTTCCTTCCCCCCCCCCCGGAGAGTGAGAGCCCTCTTTGTCCTTCCCCCCCAGCCTGGTCCCCTATCCCTGCAATCCTCCATGATTACCTCACTTATTCCTCCTCTCCCCCTTGGCCGTGAAAGTGTGTGGTGTGAGGCCATTCTCTCATGAAAGAGCTCTGCACCCTATGATGATAGGGGCCTGGTATCTTTGAGATCACAAGGGCCACAACACTATCCTGACAGGCATTACCTCCCAGGGGGCTTCCCGCAGAATGTGCGCTCAGTGATCTTGTGTGAGTGCATGGGATCCTACCTACCCTTCCTACTCCCCTCCCCGTGACACCGACACATAATGGGGGACATACCCTGGACCTAATATTATGCACTGGCCTTGAGGCAGGGGTCCGCTAGTGAGGGAGGGGTTAGCTGTGCCCTTGTAATGGTCGGATCACAACCTCCTCTGGACCAGTCTGCTGGCGCATGTTTGCCCCCAGAAAAGTGCAGAACCAGTTTGGTTGGTTTGTCCCCAGAGACTTATGGAACCAGAAAGGTTCCGGAATGCTCTTGGGGAAATACCCCCCAATCTTGATGGCTATTCATTTGATGACCTTGTAGCTTTTGGGAATACCATGCTGACCAAGGCCATCGACTGAACAGCTCCTAGGCGTCCACTTCCCGAATGCCAACAATGAAGGTCCCCTTGGTTTACAGAGGACCTGCAACTGATGAAGCAGGAGGAATGGCGGTTGGAGTGACGGTGGCGCCATACTCGTACTGAAGCTGAATGACTGCGGCATATAGTTTAAGAACCTATGCTGTGGCTGTGCGGACAGCAAAAAAGATGTTCTTTGCTGCCCTCATAGCGACTGTGAAGTCGCGTCCAGCTGAGCTTTTCCGGGTGGTACAGAGGCTAGTCAGTCCAGCCTCCCTTCGCCTGGAACTGGAATCTTCCAGTGCTCGCTGTGACATGTTTGTCGAATTTCATGGATAAAATCACTCGGATTCACCATGATTTCGATGCCATACTTATAGCAGTAGGAGAACCCGAGGTAATGAATGCCCCACATTGTCCAGTTTTGTGTGATAAGTTTCAGTGCATGTCGCCTGCTGATGCGGTGGATGGTCTTGGTGCGGTCAGAGCCACTTGTTGTGAATTAGATCTATGCCCGTCTTGACTGATTATGGTTTGCCATGAGACACTTGGACCGTTGCAGGCTGGGGTTGTCAATGCCTCCCTTAGGGAGGGCAGAGTGCCGGGCCACCTCAAAGAGGCGGTGGTGCAGCCTCTTCTCAAGAAACCATTGCTGGACACTGACTCCCTTGTCAGATATCAGCCAGTCTCTAACCTTCCCTTTTTAGGGAAGGTTATTGAATGGGTGGTGGCTCAGCAGCATCAGGGGCATCTGGATCAGATCAGTTTTCTTGATCCTTCACAGTCTGGCTTTCGTCCTGGGTTTGACACAGAGACTGCACTTGTGGCTTTGGTTAATGATCTGCACTGTGAGCTGGATCAGGGCAGATTGTCTCTTTTGATTTTATTAGATCTGTCAGCAGCGTTTGGTACTGTTGACCGTGAGATGTTGGTGGCTCGCCTGAGGGACCGGGCGCGGGTGGGAAGAATTGTTCTTGAATGGCTCCACTCTTTCTTGGCCAGATGAATTCAGTGGGTTGTGCTTGGGGAGTGTTCATCATCTCCCCAGGACCTCACGTGTGGAGTCCTGCAGGGTTCTATTATGTCCCCCCTCCTGTTCAACATGTACATGCAGCCTTTTGGGCATGGTTGTGTGAGGGTTCGGTGTACAATGTCATCATACGCCGATGATACACAGCTTTACCTCTCTTTTTCAGCGGACCCAGGCCCAGCAGTCTCTGTGCTTACCCAGTGTCTGGTGACTGTGGGGGACTGGATGAGGGTGAGTAATCTGAAGCTGAATCCTAACAAGATGGATGTGATGTTGGTGGGTAGAACTGGGGGAGTGGTGACCCCCATCATTGATGGGGTTTGCCCTCCCCTAGCCGCTCAGGTCCGTAGTTTGGGGGTGCTTCTTGATTTGCAGCTCTGCCTGGATTCCCAGGTGGAAGCTGTAGCAAGGAACGCCTTTCACCACTTACATCTGGTATGACGGCTGTGGCCGTTTGTACTGAACTCTGATTTGGCCACCATCATCTATGCTTCATCACCTCTAGACTGGACTACTGTAACGCACTCTATGTGGGGCTACCCTTGGTGATGGTCCGGAAGCTGCAGCTGGTGCAGAATGCGGTGGCCCATCTCCTTATGGGGATGGGTCATTGAGATCACATTACACCAGTGCTCTGTTCTCTGCACTGGCTGCCTATTGTCTTCTGGCCCCAATTCAAGGTGTTGGTGTTGACCTATAAAGCCCTAAACGGCCTGGGCCCTGCTTACCTGCGGGACCGCCTCATGCCCCGGGCCATGGTGCAGCCCCTGCGGTTGGCCGGGGATGCCAGACTTGAAGTGCCTCAGGTTTCCCAGGTGGTGACAATGGGAAGGGTGTTCTTGGGGGCCGCTCCTAGGCTGTGGAACTCCCTCCTGATGGAGGCCTGCCTAACCCCAGACTTCCCTTCTTTCTGAAGACAGTGTAAGACCTGGTTTTTCTGCCAGGCCTTTGGGAAGGGAGACGGGAGGATGGGTTGGAGTTGGGGTGCTTCTTGAGTAACTGGGTTCTGTTCTGTTCTGCTCTTTTAATGAGTGTATAGGTTTTAGTGAGTTTTTAAATTTTATAACTGTTCTAAGTGTTGTTTTATATTTTAATTTGTTGAAATGTATTTAAATATGTTGTGAGCCACCCTGAGCTGCTATTGTGAGCAGGAGGGAGCGGGCTACAAATGCATTGAAATAAATAAATAAAGTTACATACAGTTGAGCCAGTGTTAGAACAAAAATGATTTATCTCATGCATTGGCTTTTCTGCACCACTGGCCATAATCATATAATATCCAAACTCCTTAAAAATGTTAATTCATGTATCCAATCAAAACCCCTATGTGGTATCCCCAATTTATAAACGACAGAACTAATGAAAATAGAAAAGGACACATTATTTGTCTAAAATGACCCACAAATGTTTGTAACAGATTACCAGAGGCCGAATACCACAGGTCCATATTTACTCTTCATAGTCTAGAGGATGAGATGAATAATATAGAGAGACTCTTGATGGAATACTGCCTCTTGGCCTTTAAAACAATGTCAGGGGAGTCAGGATTATAACAAGGCAGTAGCACATCTGCTCCAGACTACAGTTTAAGCAGTCAGTTTAGCAGCAGAAAAATTCACCATGCACACTGCTGTATACAACACCAAGATTATGAAGCGTGAGAGTCAACATCCCCACAGATTTATGGAGCTGAAAATATTCACCTTGCCAGCTTTAGCTACTGCAAGACATTTTAAGATGGAAGTGAAATCTGATGGAGTAAGGCCAGCCAAGGAGAAGGCATGCAGAGAGGGCACAGTGGCACAGTTAGCAAGAGTTAAAGTGTCTGTCACTGTTTCCAATATAAATCCTTAATTCTTGGGCTTTGTAAGTCCTCCATAAATAGTTGCTTCTGGTGAACCTGAAGAGATAAATTCCAGCCTGGGAGAACATTTTATTCTCTTTTAACCAATCTGAAACTATCGCACAGACAGGTCTCAAGTATGCGAAATATCTGAGATATTTGCCCGAGTTTTTTTCATTTCAAAATTTAATGCAAACACACTAGAGGAACAAAAATAAGTATGAGGAAAAACTGCCTGTGGGAGTTTGAACAGTTCACTTAAAACAAATAGGGATGGAAGGAAAAACCTCTGAAGAGAGACTGAAAGAACTGGGAGAGGAGTCCTTAAGGTTAAGTGGGAGGAATATAGTAACAGTTTTCAAATAAGTAAAAAGGCTGCTATGAGCAAAATTGTGCCCTGCTGTTTTTTCTAGTCACTGAGGATAGGGATAGAGGTAATGGGCTTAAATTAAAGGATAAAATATTTAGGTTAAACATTAGGAAGAATTTTCTAACTACCTGGACAGTTTGACAATGGAATAATAATGGAGATTGTGGAGGCCCCGTCCATGAAGGACTTTAAAAATAGGCTAGACAGGCATTTCTCAGGGATGGTGTTGGTACGGTGGGTCCTGTTTAATGCAATGAGGATAAGCAGTTCTATGATTCTATGATTAAATGGCCCCTTCTGTGACCTGCAGGCCATTAACCCCCTGGACTTTGCCTCCTCTCTCTCCCTACTTCTCCACTCAGACTTCTCCCCCTCCTCCCCTAACTGCCATTTCTGCTTTCAATGTCTCTCTCTCCTCCACCCTTGACTTCCTTGACCCCCCCTCTCGTCCCACCATGCCTGCTTCCACAACGCCCACCCTTGGCTCACCCCCAGTATCCCCCACCTCCGCTCCTGCATCCATGCTGCTGAACGTCTCTGGTGCAAATCCCACTCTCATGCTGACTTCCTTCACTTCAAATTCTGTCTCTCCTCCCTTACTTCTGCTATCTCCCGCATTGAGTCCTGTTCTTGGGACCCTCACCGCCTGCTCTCTACCTTTGATTCCCTCCTCAAGCCCCCCTGTCCTCCTCCCCCCTCTTCCCTTTATGCTCAGGATCTTGCTTCCTTCTTCATCTCCAAGATAGACAATATCCGCATTGACATCGCTTCCCACTCCTCTCCTCTTCCTCCTCCCCCCTCTCCCTCCTCCCCCTCCTTCTCTCTTGTCCTCCTTCCCTCCCACCTCCTTTGAGGAAATCTCCTCCCTGCTCTCCTCCTCCAACCCTTCCACTTTCCCCCTTGACCCCATCCCCTCCTGACCTTCATTGCTTCCACTGTTGCTTTCCTCCTGCACATCATCAACCTCTCCCTCTCTACTGGCTCCTTCCCCTTGCCTTCAAGCACATCACTATCTCTCTTATCCTCAAAAAGTCCACTCTTGACCCCTCTGACCATTCTAGCTACCATCCTGTCTCACTCCTTCCCTTTGCTTCCAAGCTTCTACTCCCGCTGCCTCAAAGTCCTCTCCGCAACTCCTCCCTTGACCCCCTCTAATCTGGCTTCCACCCCCTTCACTCTACTGAAACTGCTCTCAGTAAGATCACCAACGATCTTCTGGTGGCTAAATCTAATCGCCTCTACTCCATTCTTGTCCTCCTTGATCTCTCTGTTGCCTTCAACACTGTTGACCACTCGCTCCTGCTTGAATCACTTCACTCCCTTAGCTTCCGTGACTCCCTCCTCGACTGGTTCTCCTCCTACCTCTCTGACCGCTCCTTCAATGTGTCTCTTGACAACTCCACCTCCTCCTCCCTTCCCCTCTCGGTTGGTGTTCCCCAAAATAAACAGGCGCAAACAGAAAGAATCAACGCCAGAACCAAGCACATTGACGTAAAATACCATTTCCTGAAAGACTCACAGGAACAAAGGCTCATAGATCTGCAATACTGTCCTACAGAGGATATGACAGCAGATGTGTTCACAAAGCCACTAGCAGGGGAACGTCATTGCAAGCTATTAAGAAAAATGGGCCTAGTGGGTTTGACTAGTGACTGTTGAGAAGGGGTGTTGGATTGTGCAACAGTCACAAGTAAAAGCCCATTACAAGCCCGCAAAGCTTAATATGGGGTTTGTCCAGTAGGGGGAGGGTCAGGGGATGAAACAGTTTTTTCTCTCTCCTTGTCTTCTCTCTTCTCCTCTCTCTGTCCTTCATCTTGTCCCATGCAGTCTTTACAGTATGGAAGCATGTCTTCTGAGTTCTTAGTAAAGTTCTGTTTTGAAGAAACTTCTACTGTGTGTTATTCAGCAGAAAGTTAACTCTGCAATGGGTTTGCCCTTTTCTCTATGTCTCCTCTGCCAAAACCCTTGTTCATCCCCTGGTCATCTCTTGCCTCGATTACTGTAACCTCCTTCTCACTGGCCTCCCCCGGTCTCACCTTTCTCCCCTTATCTCCATCCAAAACTCTGCTGCCAGGGTCATCCACCTTGCCTGTCACTTCGACCACTTGCAGCCCCTCCTCTCCTCTCTTCACTGGCTCCCCCTTCCTGAACGAATCCTGCACAAACTTCTAGTCTTCACCTATAAAGTTCTTCAAAACCTTGCTCCCCCCACCCACCTCGCTGCGCTAATTTCCCACCATACTCTAGTCCATGAACTCTGGTCCTCCTATGTCCCCTCTCTTGCCCTCCCACACCTCGCCTGCTCCCCTAACCACCCGCGTCCCTTCTCCCTAGCTTCCCCCCATGCCTGAAACTCCCTCCCTGCTCACATCCACCTTGCCCCCTCCCTTTGTACCTTCAAATCCCTCCTAAAGACCCACCTCTCCCCGACTTCTCGCTCCCCTCACCTAATGCCTGCTGATACCTACCATCCAGTACAATCTGTTACCTGAGGTCTGTGTACTCATATCCTCACCACACAGACGAGCCAGCCATCCTTCTTAATGTAACCAAGCCAAGCACATGCACCTGGGACCTCACATCTTCATGAATATTACACACCTTGTCTCTGCCTCTGTTCCTCTTCCTTCATCTCCACCCCAACCCCACCCCCGTCTCTCAGATGGTAAGCCCCTAAGGCAGGGACCGTGTCTATTACATTACTTTGTAAAGTGCCAAGTACATTGCTTGTGCTATATAAATGTTTGCTAATAATAATAAATAAAATAATAAATGAAGGCTAAAACATGGATCCTACAATGGAAGAAATCACAAGTATAAGTGTTAGATTCTAACCTAGTGGGACCAATCACAAACCCTGTGTACGCTGTCACATGTATGCTGTTGCATGGTTTGCATGCGTGCTGTAGGCCCTGTGCCAGGGATGTGTGCACACCACATGTGCTCTGCACACTGGTGTTGGGATGATCCCCACTGTGTTGGAGATGTTTTTATGATATTTACATTGTAAATTGTCTAGACTTTGCTTGGCTGGAGGATCTGCAGCTCTTCATTAGCCCCACATCTTTCCTCTTCAGAATGCTCTTCCCCATCTCAATCACACTCTGTTATGGGTTGCAGGAAGCGTCACAGAGGGTACACTCTGCCAGAAGCAGGGTTCCTATGCACAACCCACCCTCCTGTCAACAGGCAAATTCTAGGCTCTTCATCTCTTTCTCATCATCAGGGAGCTCTGGGGAGGAAACAACTACAAACTTTTCCTGTGCTCCATAGTTCCATCAATGGGTCAGGATTTGAAAAGACTGTCAGGTCTCAGACACGGTGCCAGCCCCAGGGTTCAGGGGCACTGCCCCTACTGGCCTCCGTGCACCCAAACGTTTGAAAACATTACCTGCTGTCCCGCTGGTAGTGCAGTGGACCAGTGTTCAGAGCCCTGGTGCCCAGTGCGACTGTGTTAAACCGCTCCAGTACGCTGAACTTCCTGTTGTGATGTGCATGTGTGAGCATGTTCCTCAGCTCACGCATGTGCTAAGGGCATAGATTGCCGCTGTCAGTCCAGGCAGGTTGTGAGAGGGAGGAGACTGCTGCTGCAACTTGTACTTGTTAGTGCATGTGCACATGGAGCCTAGGATAGGGAGACGGAGCCCTGTAAGGGGCAAAACTTCTCAGAACGCGTGTTGAGTGTCTCGGGAGTGCTGTCCAATGTGTATTAAGAGAAATGAGCAACGCATTGCCAGGATCGCTGGGAGCAGTCTTTCATGCACATCTATGGAGAGAAAAACCAGCAGTGCAGTATGTAATATGGGCTGTGGCCCTTGGCACCCTGTGTGTGTGGGAGCAATACATGATGTGTGTGTGACTGTTTACACGTGTATGTGCTATTGGCTGGTGGAACAGCAAGGGGAGGGGGAGTCAGTAGAGAGTGCTTATGTGACTGTGTTAACTTTTATTCAGTCTCTGAACATGGGCTTTTTCTCTTGACTCTCATGTGGTGTGAGGGTGGGGGATGCCTGCTGCAGAGAGCATATATAAAGATGATGCCACCAGGCACCATTTTCTCTCTCTTACACTCAGTTCTTGAGAGAGAGAGAGTGAGTTTGCAGTTGGCCATCCGGCTGGTGGTCAGACTGAATCTTTGGATCAATTCACTGTTACTTAGATTAGATTTATTCATAGATATTTTATTATTTAATAATAATCATCTCAAGGAAGCATGTTAGGTATAGGGTAGTACTAGTGCCAAGTCAGACCAAGGGTCCATCATCATCAAGCCCAGCATCCTGTCCTTGAGTGGGGAGGAGACGCTGCCGAGCTCAGCCTGCCTTGTCTGGGCTCAGTCCTGCTGGTGAGTATATTGGGGACCTGGCTGGGGCTTGGCCTCTGCTTTTTGGGGGGGACCCAGGGGCTGGGGGACTTTTCTTAGGGGGGGGATGTTATAATAGTGATTATTATGGGATGATATCACATATGGTTATTACATACAGATTGGCCAATCTGTATGTAATAACCATATGTGATATCCCATAATATGGTTCTTCCCTTTTAGTATATTTTTTGTATTTTTAGCATATTTTAAATTAATTTTTAAATTGTGAGTTATAGTATGTTTTAATTATGAATTGTAATTGTTGATTGGTTGTGTTGTAAGTTGTCCCGAGCTTCCCTCTAAGCAGGAAGGTGCTGGAAAAGGACCTGTGTGCTTGGGAAGGCATTTTGGTGATGTAGCTACTAGGGATGCTGGTCTGGAGGGGCCTGGTTTGGTGGCAATGCAGCCCCGAAATGGGCCAAAACTTTTTTTTAAAAGGGCCTGTGTGCTTGGACAGGCGTTTTGGTGGTGTAGCTACTAGGGATGCTGGTCTGGAGGGGCCTGGGTTGATGGCAATGCAGCCCCCAAATGGGCCAAACCTTTTTTTAAAAGGACCTGTGTGCTTGGACAGGCATTTGGTGGTGTAGCTACTAGGGGTGCTGGTCTGGAGGGGCCTGGTTTGGTGGCTATGCAGCCCCGAAATGGGCCAAACCTTTTTTAAAAAGGGTCTGTGTGCTTGGACAGGCATTTTGGTGGTGTAGCTACTAGGGATGCTGGTCTGGAGGGGCCTGGTTTAGTGGCAATGCAGTCCCGAAATGGGCCAAATGTTAAAAAACAGGGCCTGTGTGCTTGGACAGGCGTTTTGGTGGTGTAGCTACTAGGGATGCTGATCTGGAGGGGCCTGGTTTGCTTGCAATCCAGGCCTGCAACTGCTCTCCTTGTGAACATAGGAGAAAGTAGGTAGGAGCACCACAGAAGAGAAGGCTGCAGAAAACAAGGAAAGCCTTTCCCCCTGTTCCCCACTGAACCCATCTCTTCCCCCTTCCTCTTCTCGTGCTCCAAAACCAAACCCTTTCCCTCCTACTTCTCCTCTGTCCTATCTTTCTCTTCCCTTTCATTCTCTTCTGATTCAGCTTGTCGCAGAAAAGGAAGCTAACTCAGTTCTCCCGGTTCTCCAAGCCAGAAGGAAGGCTTGTCTCAAAGCCTACACCTTCAGAAGACTACAAGTGGCCAAGCATGCCATGAAAATCGAGGATTCAAGGGTTCAGGATAAAGGTAGGTGATGGCAACGTAATCTATTTTTTAAACCTACTATGGTTAATTTGGACCCAGTAGGAAAGAGAGTGTACGGGACCCCAGTAAGAGGGTTCTCTATCCCCTGGTGGCAGTGCTTCACACAGCAGCGTTCCCAGCATTAAGTAATGTAAGGTCCATCTAATGTTAACCCTGGGAACTCCTTGCTGCTGGGTTATGCCCTGACTCTGCCTACCGTTGCCCTGACTCTGCCTACTGTTGCCCTGGCTCTGCCTCTAGGCCAGGCTCCACCCCTAGGCCCACCGGTTGTACCCACCCACTGCCCCACTAGCCTCCAAACCCACCAGCTGCCACTATCAGGTCTATCACCAAACCTAGGTTCTGGACAACAGAGACACTCCTCACACATTGATTTCTTGGTGGAAACTGTACTACCAAGCCTGGTTCCTGGACATGATTGTTGTGCGTTTGGGGCAGAGTGATATTCTGCAGAAAGCATTGATCATAACCACCAGCATACCACACATCCCAAGGTTGTAGTACCTAAGCACTGGGAAACCAGCAAAAGAACACCAAGATATGTCCCTCACTGCAGCCCAACATGGCTATTCTTTTCCTCAGCCTTCTCAATCTACAACACCCTGACCACCAAAGTCCTTTCCTGTGCACTCAGATGAAGCTAGAAGATGCTTCAGAGGCAGCTATCTCAGCTTCTTTTCCAAAGTGGGAGTTGGAGGTCCAACCACAGAATCTCCTACTTGAAGAAACCATGGTGTGGGGGCACAGAGTGAAGGGTGCCTAGGATGTAGATGGATGTGGGGTTTGGGGTGCAGGGTCAGGGCCAGGACTGGTTTCAGGGCAGAATCAGAGCAAAGCAGACTAGAATCACAGTTGTGTTTTGGGGTGACCAGACTGGGAAGAGCAAGAACAGTGAAGGGGATCAAGGAATAAGGTTGGGAACAAGAACTAGAGATAATGGTCTTGGAGCAGAGCAGGGACTAAGAGCAGAGGCAAGACAGGAATCAGGAAGAAAACAAGGAATTGCTCTTCCCCATAGATTACCATTGCTACCAGTCAGACTTCTATCCTGGCTGACATCCAAACAGGAAGTTGGGAGGTGTGGCAGGAATGAGAACAAACTGAAGAGGAGGTGTGGCCCGGCTAGTACGGAGAATCTCCACATGGTGTGGCCAATACCATAGCAGACTGAGGTAGCGGCACTGGAGGGCTGGCCACTGCTGCAGAACCCCTCAGCACATGGGGTCAAGGTTGGGTCCTTAAGAACGTAAGAACATAAGTAGTGCCATACTGAGTCAGACCAATGGTCCATCAAGTCCAGCATCCTTTCCTCTGACAGTGGCCAATCTCGATCGCATGGGAGAAGAACCAACAGTCACAAGGTACAATCCATTCCCCGTTGTTCACTCCCAGCTCCTAACAGTAAGACGTTCATCTCGTAAGCTACTTGGTTAATAGCCATTAATGGACCTACTCTCCAAGAACTTATCAAGTCCCTTTTAAAACCCAGCTATACTACTGGCCTTGACAACATCCTCTGGCAACAAATTCCATAAGTTAATTAAGTGTCGAGTGAAAAAGTACTTCTTTTTATTTGTTTTAAATCTGCCAGCAACTAGTTTCATGGAGTGTCCCCTAGTTCTAGTACCATTTGAGTGGGTAAAAAACCGTTCCCTATCTACTCATTCCACACCACTCAAGATTTTATAAACCTCTATCATGTCCCCTTCTCAGTCTTCTCTTCTCTAAGCTGAAGGGACCCAGCTTGTCAAGCCTCTCTTTGTACGGAAGTCGTTCCATATCATTCTCGTTGCCCTTCTCTATACCTTTTCCAGTTCAGCTATATCTTTTTTGAGATGGGGCAACCAGAACTGCACACAATATTCCAGGTGTGATGGCACCATTGATTTGTATAGCAGCATTATGACATCCTCAGTTTTATTCTCTATCCTTTTACGAATAACACCTAACATTCTGTTTGCTTTTTTGACTGCTGCTGCACACTGTGGTGAGGATTTCAGTGTATTGTCCGCTAGGGAGCCCCCAGTAATCCCAAACACAGACCCCCCAGACCCTGATCACACAAACACACACATGGGAAAGGATGCAGCCATGGGAGGGGTGATCGGAGCGGCACACAGTCACAAAAGTACTATAAGATGTACAGTCACAGGCAAGGTCTTTATTCATGATGGGGAGAAAGGGGGGTATGGGCAAGCAGAGGCCGGTGAATGGGTGATCACGGGCCCATAGGCGTTCCATGCAACCATCACTCTGGGGCATTGTTGCACCCACTCCAAGGGGGACGTAGGCGCTCGTTAATGCAACAGGGATGGAGGCGGGAGTGAACAGAAGATGTGATGGGCTCTGGCAGACAAGGCAACTGACCAAAGGGTCACACAATACAGTGGGGAGGAGCAGCACTGTCCAAGGGGAGGCAAGACACGGCACAGTCACGGGGAACACATTGCCACAGAGTGGGAGGTTGACACACACAGCTCAGGGAGAGGCCGGAGGGGGCTCCTGAAACATCACTCCCTGGACAAGACGCTCCCAGGTGAATAGCCCCCTCCAGTAGTGCTTGGGGACCCCGCCTACCTGCTGAGCCCTTGGCTCATGAGGGTCTATCCCGTGGCTCACACACCAGAGCGCCTATCGTCCACTCAGAGTATGGTGGAGTGGACATTTGGCCAGCTCAAGATGTGTTGGTGCCTACTCATGAACAGGACCCAGTTCAATCTCGAGCATACCCCCATCCTTGTCCTGGCAGCCTGCATTCTGCACAATATCCCTTGACAAGCACCCACCAGTGCAGCGAGCGAGTCCCATGCCCCTGTACCAACGTGTTCAGGATGGGACATTCTGGTGCATATCGGAAGAGAATAGGGATGCTCTCTGTAGGCGCATACTTGCCCAGATGGAAGGCAACTAACCCTGACATCTGAATGCCGCACCACTTCCATGGCCCGTGTAACTCGACCTAATAAAAACGGATATGGAACGACTACATACTCCATGTGTATTCTTGGTTTGGTATTAGGGGTTCCCCAGTCCTGTGTGACCTGTGTCCCGCATAGCAGGGTCACATACTTGCTTGCAGCTAGGGCATTAGTCACACTTCAGACTTTGGGCTGTCTCCAGATGGTGGTTAGGGATGTGTGAAAACTGGGGGTTGGGAGGTTCGGTGTTTGGCCCATTTGGGGTTCAGCCCCATCAAACCTGTTCAGGTTTGGGCTGTTTGACCTAAGCCTGTTTGGTTTCATCAAACCTGTTTGGGGGACCCGGTTTTCCCTCCCCCCTCCAGGCTGCATGGGTGGAAGGGGCACCGGGGCTCACCTCCCCCACCACCACCCTGCCGAGCCTGGTAAAAAATAAAAAATAAAACCCACAAAAAACCACCCACCCCAGGAATCGACCAACCTGGTGGGGCTGGGACTCCAGTCCTGGGTCTGGCGGTGACAGCGGCGGCGGGTCTGGCTCCAGCGGTGCTCCGTAGTGCTTCAGGCCTCTTCTAGGACTTCCAGGAACTGAAGGGGGGCTCCCTTCAGTTCTTGGAAGGTCTAGAAAAGGCCTGAAGTGCTCCAGAGTGCCACCGGAACTGCTGCTGCCGCTGCCAGACCCAGGGCTAGAGCCCCGGCACCACCAGGTAGGTCGATCCCTGGGGTGGAGGTTTTTTTTACCAGACTGGGCAGCGTGGGGGGGGGGGAGGTGATCCCTGGCTCCTCTTCCACCCACACAGCCTGGAGGGGGAGGGGGAAGGCAAAACTGGGTTCCCCCCTGTCCCCGCCCGAACGGGTTCAAAACCCAAACTTTGTTTGGCTGGTTTGGGCAGGGGCAGTTTGGGTTCGGGGTGTTCGTGAATGGCTCGAACACCCCAAGTTTGGGTCAAACACTGAACCCCCAAACTCTGTTCGCACATCCCTAATGGCGGTTAGCATAGGTAGTGCAAATGTGCTATCTATGTGAAGACCTGTACTCTTTCATGGGTGGTTTGTCATCTCTCCACCGCCTTCTGGCAGGCAGGAGCGGTATAGGTCCCACACCTGAACTGTGCATGGTATGACCCTGTATGTCCATTTCTAGTCCCCTCCCCATGCCTGCAGCCCCCTTAACATTAACGATCAACATAGAAGTACTGTATAATATTTGTTTATTGGGGGGCAGGGGTATTTACAAAGGGTTGGGTTTACTGCTTTTGGGGCCTTCCATGTGCCTGCTTCGGTGCACCACTGGGACTCTATCCCCTGCGGGCTTTTTCTGCTGCCGTCTGCTGAGAGCAGTGGCCTGATGGCCCGGACTCTACATCGTCCACTGGCCACTCCACTCCAGGTTGAGGTATTGGACCCTGCAATGTTGGAACATAAGGTAAGAGTTACAATTGTACCTGGGAAGTAACCCCGGCACCATAGCCCTTAGTGGAGCCCTCTGGGGGTTCCATGGATCTCCATGCTGCATCCCCTCCACCCATCTCTCTGCAGTTCAAGATGCGTTCCCCCCCCCTTTAGTGACAGATATGTGATCCGGCTGGGTCACCTGGCATGAGCGGTTGGTCACCTGTGGGTTCCAGGATGTTCAGGGGAGGTCATGATTCCCATAGGAGGTGTTTCAGAGGCAGCTGTTGAGGAACTGGGAGGGGTGCGGGCTGGAACGGTGGTCCCACAGGCTATTGTTGTGGGGCTATGTGGAGGGGGGGAACCCTGTGCATGAGGTCAGGGAAGGGGTGCTGCTGGAGAAACCAGGGTTGGTCAAAGTGCTGTGGAGGGGGCACCTGCACCTGTGAGAGGGCACCCTGGTGATAGTCGGCGGCCATCCCTCCATCCACACCTGGAGGGACCATGTCACATTGGGGTTCTTGCCACAGGAGCCCCACTGCCTCCCCCATGAGGTCAAGGACCTGTGAAGATGTCCCCTTCAGCGTGCCATGGGCCCTCACCCTCTTGGCCTTGTTGAGGCACATCTCGTGGTGGATGGTGGCAGTCTGGCGCCTGTCTCACAGGTGTTCAGTGGGAGACCAGTTTAGCATTGCCTGGTCCCTATCCCCTTCCCCTATTGCCTGGTCCCTATCCCCTTCCCCTCTTTGCACCTCTCTAGTGAGGGTGAGCTCCTCGGAGTACACTTTGGCTAACCTTCTGGTTTCCTCCAGCAGTTCCCTCCCCAGGTCCTCTCTCCTCCGATTCCTGGCCCACATCTCCTGATTCTTCTTGGTGCTGCCGGTGGCAGCACCCCTCGCAGGACCAGGTCACTCTTCTGTGGAAGACATGTTACCCCATGTGTTGTGTGGCTTACCATTTCCGTATCCTGTACCCCTAGTGGTGCAACTGTTGTGCCACTGGTACTGCCTGGCCCCCTTCCATGTCTGTTCCTGTGTTGATGGGGACTGACAGGGTGGAGTCCCTGTATTCCCATCCTCTGTGTCCGACCGCAGTGGTGGCCCCATATGAGCGCGCCTTCTCCCGGGGCTGTGTTGTCCGAGCACCTCATTGTGGGCATGTCTCATGATCCCTCCCCCTTGTGACCCCACATCTGCATGCCTGTCATGGGATGTTGACCTGTGTAGCTCCGTTCCCCTACTGTGGTGGCCCCAAGCCCTTCCCTGTGTTGCATGGTGGGTGTACTATTTGGGGGGGCTACCTCTGTGCCCTGTATGCTACTCTATCACCCTGGCACCACCCACAACCCTTCCCTTGTCCATGTTGGCCTACCATTGGTGTCCTGATGACTGGGTCTCGGGGGGTGCCACCAGTTCCTCTGGGTCTCGGGGGTGCCACCAGTTCCTCCTCGACCACCTCCTCCTCTGCGACCACCTCCTCATGAACCTCCAGGCACCCTCGTGCTGTAATGTGAATAATGATCCATCAGTTGATCCCTGCTGCCTGACTTGGGCCCCATCACTGTTGCTGAGGCCTCCCCCTCCCCCTCCCCCCGGGTCATGGTTGTGTTCCTACCTGGATCGTATTCCTCTGCATCCTGGGAGGCCTTCCAGGTGTCTGCCCACTCTGCGTGTGCCCCCCTTCCCTATGGCCTGTCACCCTGTGGGTTTTGTGGGCACACACGGAGGGTGATGTTTCTGTGAGTGGTTTCTCGGAATGCCTCCTACCCCTGTGTAATGGGTGTGTCCCCTCCCGCATCCTGGCTGACCTTGCCAGGGGCAGCGTTCTCCCCCTGCACTGGGGGGGGGGGGAGGGTTGGGCGGGGCAGTGTTGTTCATACCCTCTTTCTGTCCCTGGCGAAGGCAGTGCTGTGTATGCGGGAAGCAACTATGTCCCCGTACATGCAGAAGAACCGGTCCAGCTCATCATGGAACTCCATTGTATGCATCGCACAGCCAGACTTGAGATTGTTGTCCTTGATATACTTATATCCGGACCTCAAGTCCTTTGCCTGCTGCACACACTGGGTGACATCCCTATTGTACCCCTGCCTCTGCATCTTCTGGGCGATGGCTTCATAGACCTGTCTGGTCTTGTATCTGTGCACCAAGTCGTGCTGGACCTTTTCGGCCCCCTACATATGTATGAAGTCCCAGGTCTCCTTCCTCGACCAGGGTTCCCCTTTTTGGGTAACACATGTGGGGGGCCTTCCAGCTTATCAGTTTAGGGTCTGCCCAGTAGCTGTGGTGACCGTGGAGCTGGTCATCTCCTGTTGGGGGTATTGCATGGGGGTTAGCATCTGTCCCATAGCCACCCTTTTTCTCCTATTGAGGGATCCCTCTCCCCCTGGGGGGCATGGCAGGGTTACCTGACTGTCACGGAGGCCCTCCTCGACCATATCCCAGGTGGTGCGTTGCTCCTGTGTTTGGGTGTTCTCCTGGGGGGTGGTAACGGTTAGCTGTCAGCTGCCCGCCCTGTGTTCCCTCAAGATAGTTTCTGGTATTGATGTGTGCCCACCCCCTTCTGGGTTGTTGGAGTACCCTCGCTCTTACCTTGCTGTCAGTTGTGCTCCCTTCACTGTGCCCCATGTCTGTGGTGGCCTGCGGGGATGCAGGCAGAGTGGGCGCAGAGGTATGCCCTTGGCCCTGTGACGGGACAGGTGTGCTGTGATTAGCCATCTTTTCCTCCCCCCCTCATGCCATTGGGCCAGGCCCCCCTCCCCTGGGCTTCCCTTAACTTACCCTGGCTCGTCCCGTGCATGTCGCAGTGCTGGCTCCCTTCGTTTTGTCGAAATCGAAAATCGAAATCATTTTTATTAGGCTCTAGCCTTCGCCATGGCCAAATAGGAAATAGAAAACATTATAACACTCAATGTCACGATGTAACATCTCACGATGTAACATCTCCCAAACATCATCTAGTGTCTTCTTCATATACACATATCTATTCCGACATTATTTCGATATAACATATATCAAAACATCAAACACGTATCTAAACACAGATTTACATTTAAATAAATAATTCTAAAATATATTTGGAAACACAGCTTTACTAATTATAATTCCTAGGCGTACAGCCCCACTTGGGATATCAATAGACTTCCTCTATATGGCTTGCCCTTCTCGGGGCTTGTGGTGCCTTCACTTAACGCCTGGGAACACACCCACAGGTATGTATACTTGACCACTGGTCCCATTGAGCTGTTAATAGTTTGTAGTGTTTACAGGACCTAGGCCCCATTTTGATTCAATTAACTTCCTCTGCATGGGTTACCCTTCTCGGGGCTTATAACACTAACACTTAACCCCTAGCACTGCGCCCCCAGATATATATACTTAACCACCAGTCTCATTTAAGCTGTGGATACTTTATAGTATTTACAGGACCTGGGGCCCATTTTGTTGTAATAGTGTAGAGTTTCTTAATTTAATGATCTCTGTAAATAGTTTCATTAAAGTTTTGTTTCCTGTCTCTTCCTAACTATAATAGTGAGAAATGTTGTAAGAGATATAATGCCACTGAGGTTTGACAAGTTGGCCAAATGCGTAAGTGCCTGAGATCGGGTAAATCCCTTTCCATCCAACAAAGGAGTCAACAATGTCACCCTTTGATGAACATAATGTGGACAGGTAAAAATTGGATGCTCCACTGTTTCTATCTCCAGCAGTGAGCATGAGCATGTGTGATCTTGATAAGGTACCTTTACATATCTGCCTTCTACCACTGCAGACAGGGTGAGATTGAAACGAAACATGGTGTATTGTCGTCTTAGTTGGGCATTTCTCAAAATATCCAAATATATTTCTCTCCTAAAAAGATAAGGTAAGATCTTCCTGAGTTGCAATGTCCCTTGATCTTTGTTGAATGCAATGTTTGATCTCATTTGGAGTTTGAGTACTTAGGGCGGATTCAGACGTGTCTTTAAATCGCACTATGCCGCCGAGGATTCTGTGCGATTTAAACGCACGTCTGAATCCGCCCTTAGATATACCAATGAAAAACCCAGTTTATTCACTATTTGTGCAGTATATCGAATCCACGGGTATGTTCTAACTCCTTCATGCTGAAGTTCCTCCTTCAAGAATCAAATTTGGAGAGAATCTAGGGGGAGATTCTCCAAAACACTGTCATGTTTTGGTTCTCCTTTAAGGGCTCCCAGCCATATGTCCAGTGTCTCCCTCGGTGGGCGTGTCTGCTTGGGGGCACCTGCGTAGCATCTCTAGCCATCTCTCTGTGATATCGGCAGAACCATCTCCTGCCGTGTGGGTGTTTGGATTTTTACATGGATGGGTGGGTGCTGGACACACATCTCCACCCACCTCCACCCACAGAGCATGCTGGCTCCTTCCCAGCTGCTCCGTGGATGTTGGTGGGTGGGTTGGATGTGAATGAGCACCCACCCACTTGTGGATGTTTACACGGACGCTCTCCCATCCATGCGATGGGTATTTATGGGTGTTCATGGGTGGGAGACGTCTGTGTAAAAAATGCCTACATATCAGCTTTCTCATTCAGATTACCATGCTCTTATAGAACATAGCATTTCAAAATAATTCCTATCCCTTTGCATTGAAACCATCTACTTACGTTTGAGCTGATTGTGTCTGCACAGCAAGCATCTCCTTCAGCCATGTAATGGTCATTTTTAGATATTTTCTCAGAGAATGTTTTGCTAATCTGGGAAGAGATTTTCTCTCACTCTTAGGTATTTACAGAGTGGACATGGAGGAGATCTGAGATCATCATAAGGGGACTTATTTGAGACACCCTTCCCTCTCCTCAGTTACAGGGCCAGCACAGTGGCATAGCAAGCAGGGTTACCATACCTCCCCTTTAATCCAGGAGGATGCTTATGAAAAATGCATGGTGAAGGGCTTCACTGGTTCCAATGCAGCCCTGCATCATGCATTTTTCATAAGTATCCTGGATTAAAGGGGAGGTATGGCAACCCTAATAGCAAGGCTGTGGTTGGCCTGGGCTCAAGTGCCAATCATGCCCACCTCCTATGGGCAAAGGGCCCCCTCAAATTCAGGGGGAGGGAGGACCTCCAGGGTGGGGAGGCAGGGTTTTCCATGAAAACTCCCAGCAGGCCCTCTGGAGCAGCAGCCATCTTGCCACAAAGGTGGGTGGAGGTGGGAAAAGCACTTCACACCCCCCCCCCCCACTCCTAACAACTTTTTCTTGGTGGAGTCCTTTGCAGGTGTCCAAAGTACCACTGGGAAATTTTCAGTCGGCAAGGGCAGGGTGTTTGCTCTGCTCCCTCCCCATGCCAGTCTGGACAGTTCCTAACAGTGCTCTTTCTGCAAGTGCTTAGGTCCCTTGCAAAGGGACCTCTCAGGGTTTGGGGCCCAGGCTCAACTGATCCCCCTGAGCCAGCAAAATGTCCCAACAACACCCTAAAGGGCATAGGAAGGCTTAAGGGGGAGGCAGGGTTTCTTCCCACTTCCCTTTTTAGGGAAGGTAATTGAACGGGTAGTAGCCCGACAGCTCCAGGAGCATCTTGACCACATCGGTTACCTTGATCCCTTTCAGTCTGGCATCCATCCAGGTTATGGCACTGAGACCACACTTGTAGCTTTGGTAGATCTCCGCCGCGAGAAGGATTGGGGTCGATCGATCGTATTGATCCTGTTAGATCTTTCGGCAGCATTTGATACTGTTGACCATGACCATGAGATGTTGGTGTTCCGCAGAGTTCTGTTTTGTCCCCTCTCCTGTTCAATGTGTATATGCAGCAGTTCGGCGAGGTTAGGTGATTAGAGGGTTTGGGGTGAGGTGTCATCAGTATGCGGATGACACCCAGCTGTATCTCTCATTTTCAACAGACCCAGGCCCGGCTGTCTCAGTGCTTACCCGGAGTTTGGCAGCTGTGGGCGATTGGATGAGGGCTAACAGACTGCGATTGAATCCTGACAAGATGGAGGTGATGGTAGTGGGTAAGTCGGTGGAAGTAACAGCTCCCATGGTTGATAGGATCTGTCCCCTGCTGACTTTCCAGGTATGGAACCTGGGGGTGCTCCTCCATGCACAGCTCCACCTGGATCTCCAGGTGGAGACTGTGGTGAGGAGTGCCTTCCACCAGTTACATCTGGTGCAGCGGCTTCAGTCGTTGGTTTCAGTTCCTGACCTGGCCACGATCATCCATGCTTTTATCACCTAGCTGCCCTGGGTTGTCTGTGGTCAGAGGGGCGGGATATAAATTTTAAAAATAAATATATAAATAAATGTGCAGCTTAGGACTATAAAACTCCATACATTCCCCCAATCCCTGGTATGTGCTGTATGTAGATCCCTTTATAAAGCCACCAGAGATTTAAATGAGAAGTAGAAAGAATTTAAGAACAAATAATAAGTAATTCGTCCAGTCGATTAGAGATACAATTGGAAGTCCATGGACATAAGAATATGAAAACTGCTATATTGGATCAGGCCAATGGTTGTCTAGCCAAGTATCCTGTCTCTGACAGTGGCTGCAATCCCAAGCGGGATCTGTGTAGGAACTGCCCTATCTTTCATCAGCATCACTTTGGTATAGACATTCATTTTCAAATACAGCAAAAAACTGCAGAAGGGAGTAAAGCAAATTCGGTGAAATGGAGCATGCTTCACTGAGGAGAGGAGATCCTCTATATGGTTTCACTTCCGCTCACTCAGGAACTTGGAAAGGTGCAAGAGAAATCTTTCTGTAAAGGTCTTTTATATGCTGGCTGATTCAGCTGCCTCTTTCCACAGTCAGTTTTTTTGCCCTGCCTACACACTGTGGAAGCTGTGAAACAGTTTTAATTCAATCAAATCCCAGTCCTGAGTTTTAATTTCAATTTTTAGAAGTGCATTCATGCCAAGGTTATCAACTGTGTGGGCACAGATTGGTTTAACCACGAGACACTGATTGTTACAGAAAGACAAAAAATTGGTGCCTGAAGGTCATTTGGCTGCTTCTGTAAATTATGGAGAATTAACTGCTAGAAGAAGCCCCTTTATCTTTTAAAGAATCTCCCATTCGGATAACCTCACAGTGGTGTTTGCACAGATATTAGTGTAATTAGTTTAAATAACTTGCTATATTGACTTTTCTACAGCAAAGACATTTACAAAGAAATAATATCTGGGACTAGCACAAAAGTCTACATTGCTTATCAACCAAGCAAGCTATAACAGCACCAGCATTTTTACTAAGTTCGAAGCACAGACTTCCTTTCGTGTGTCTTCTTTGCCATACTACTCATGAGTAAAAGCTTAGGATTGTGGCGTAAGGCACAAGTTCAGCAAGATTCTGAAGCACATGTCTAAGTTTAAACCTGTTAGTGATCCTCCTAAAGCCTATAGGGATTGTCCATGTGCTTATGCCTAAAGTTCCTTCCAAAGGCCTAAAATAAGAGCTGTTCTTTGATGGGTTAGGGCATGTATACTTTCCGGTCACAGCTGCAATACTGATATTTAAGCTAAAGAGAAAAACTGATGATCTCTGTACATAGCAGGCACAATTCTGACTTAATATGTGCAAATACATCTCCTGGGGACCTTAATGAGAATTTCATTTAGCGATAGAGAGAGCTTCTGGAAAACCACAAAGTACTTCTGAACATTTTGAACATTAATGGAAATTTATTTTGAACATTAATGGTCAAGTCCTGCAGTCTTTTCTCCAGCAAAACCTCTGAAGGATCAGGTGAGGGTCCGATTTTTAAAATCTGCCTGTATTACAAAGCGCAAAGTTCTGCCAGCCAGAAGAGTGACAAGAAACCCCCTCTTTAAAATATTGAAGCTCTGATCTTACCTTAAAATGTAGCAAAGAAGTTCTTGTGATTTTCAGGGAAAACCTACTTACAGTATCGTATTCGTTTATGTGCCAAAACTGGTAATTATTAGGCATTTCCATTTCCCACTATTTAAGTCTACTTTCTCATACGCTGTCAATGTGATTCTTCTTCTGCTTATTCCTGCCCACCATACCTACAATATCTTAACATATAATTACAAGTACTAAGGAAATCAGCACAGACTATGCACTCCTTCCGAAGGAAGAAGCATAGAGTGAAAGCAAGGCCACTGCAGCTTTTAGCTTTGAAAAAATGAAGAGTGCATGAAATGATTGCTCCTCCTTAGGCGGCAGTCCATTATATTTGGCCCTGGGATTTCCAGTATCTGGATACACCTTTGTTCTTCACCTTTTGTTTGGTGCAATATGGTCTGATGGCCACTGCGCCATTAAACCCCAATCACTCATTCACTCACTAGTATGTGGGCTTTCCTATAGAAAGGTTCCAAATGTTTTGATACATAGGCCGCTTTCACACCTGCATGAATAGGCTCTTAGAAGGTTGGGAGAGGGGATGCACATGCAAATCTGGCATGTCTTTGATCAGATGTGAATGCCCCCAGGTGGGTGATTGAAGCTTTTATGTGCATTTACAAGGGCGATTGACAGAGCTGGATTTTGCAGCTTGGTACACACGGTAGAACCACCTTACAACAGCTCTAACTTCCACCAGTTGCTAACAGGGGCTGCAGTGATTGTTATACTTTAGAGACACTCCCTTGCAGGGAACATAAGGACAGGAATTGAGGGATACAGCCTAGAGAGGGTTTTGGGGGAGGGGCAGTCCACTGGGAGGCACAGAGGCACAAAGCACTTGTACAGGGCTTGTGGGAGGCACAGAGCACTTGTACAGGGCTTAGACTTATAGTTAAAATAAAGATATGTTTAGAATTCCTGGCTGTTCCTGAAGTTTATTGCTGGAACCCAAAACATTACATGGTGACAGAAGTGGTGAACAAGAAAGGGACACAGTGGTGAACAAGAAGCCCACGAAGGAGTTTCTGCAGAAGGCCTGAGTCCTGCCTGAAAGCTGACTCAGCTCCGGGTCACCGCATACAAAGGTAAACATGGAGTTGTTACAACCTCCATCAAGTCTCCAAATGACGGGGAATGTGGCTGAAAACTGGAGGAAATTCAGACAACAATTTGAACTGTATTTAACTGCCATAGGTGTAGATGAGGAACGCATGAACTATGCTGAGATACTGAAAACGTTTGAGGAGTATTGTATGCCAAAAAGAAATGAGACCTTTGAAAGGCACAGATTCTTCACCTGCATGCAAAAAATGGATGAAGGGGTGGAGCAATATGCCACAGAGCTAAAGACCCTGAGTAAGACATGTGCTTTTGGGGACTTAACACAATCACTTATCGGGGACAGGATTATTTGTGGCATCAGGGACAATGTACTCAGAGAAAGGTTGCTACATGAAGAAAATCTCACCCTACAAAAAACTTTAAAGATATGTCGGGCAGCTGAGGTGGTGAAGGCCCAGGCTAAGCAAATTAAGGCACCAGAGGAGACTGTCCATGTAGTAAGCATGAAAAAAGGACAGCAAATAATAACCCAAAGGGCACAATTGCCACCTGGAAAAGTTTTTGCAAAAGGGGATAGAGGCAGGAAGCAACCCTGCAAGAACTGTGGCTTCATGCTTCATGGCTTCAGACAGTGTGCAGCATATGGCAAGCTGTGTTATAACTTCAATAAGCATAATCATTTTGCTAAATGCTGCAGATCACTGGTAGTGACACCACAAGTGCACACTGCGGAACAGCTACAGGAGGAGGAATTTTTCATAGATGCACTAGAGTCACCAGGAAGCAAAGAAAAAGACTGGTTCCAACTAGTAGAAGTGCAAGGCTCAATGGTATCCTTTAAACTGGACACAAGTCAACAACTTGCCAGAACAAGATTATAAATGACTGAAACCGAGGCCAAAACTACATCCAACAAGAACCAACGTAACGGGATATTCAGGAGAGAATATACAGGTGAAGGGGCAGTGCATTATTACTGTCAACTACAAAGATGTTCAGTATAAATTGGCCTGTGTTATAGTACAGCCACACCTGACTCCAATTTTGGGTTTGGCTGCTTCTGAAAAGCTTAATCTGGTTAAACACATATTTTCTTTGAAGGCCCATGATAAGCAGGAATATGAGACTCTCCAAACAAATCCTGAAAATTTGAAAGAAGGACTTGGCTGCCTGCCTGGGGAACATACCATTCAAGTAAACAACGAGGTCTCGCTGGTTGTTCATCCTTGCAGAAAGGTGCCATTTGCACTTCAAGATAAACTTAAAGAGGAGCTCACACGGATGGAAGCTCTACAAGTCATACGGAGGTCCAGGAACGTACGGAATGGGTGAGCTCCTTAGTGATAGTGGAAAAACCTACTGGAAAATTTGAGGGTATGTTTAGATCCTAGGAGCCTTAACAAGGCCATCAGAAGGGAACGTTTCAAACTGCTCAGGAGAGAGGAAATCATGGCACAAGTTGAAACAGCTCATTATTACAGCAAATTGGATGCCTCCTCATGGTTTTGGTAATTAAAGCTCACCGAGGAAAGTGCAAAACTCTGTGCCTTTAATACTCCCTTTGGCAGATACCAATTTCTGCGACTTCTGTTTGGCATAGCCTCGGCTCCAGAAGTGTATCATAGGACAGTGCTCATGATATATGAGCACATTGAGGGAGTTGACACATCCATGGATGATATCATTGATGGGGCTCCACCAAAGCAGAACATGACCTCAGGCTTCAGGAGGTCTTGGAGGCGACAAGAGCCACAAATCTCAATCTCAACAAAGACAAATGTGTTTTTGGAGTACCGGAGCTGACTTTTGCGGGGGGGAAGTTATCTCCCCTGAGGGGGTAAAGCCTGACAAAAAGAAAGTCAAAGTCATTCACATCATGCCACTACCAAAGTCAAAGAAAGATGTGCAAAGGTTTCTGGGGATGGTGAATTACCTAGAAAAGTATATATCTCACTTGTCCTCAAAAGCAACTCCTCTGAGGGCGCAGGAGTTGACTACAGCTCATGTGCTTAAATTCTACACCCCTGGGAAGCCTATCAACATTTCTTCTGATGCGTCCAAGTCAGGGCTTGGTGCAGTGATTTTACAGAAGTATGAGGAGCACTGGCGACCTGTGGCATACGCGTTCAAAGTCATGATGGATGAGGAGACCAGATATGCACAAATTGAGAAAGAGTTGTTGGGGATCCTCTTTGCTTGTCAGAGAATCCACCAGTTTATCTACGGACAGAAAGTGCAGGTGGAAACAGATCACAATCCCTTGATTGCATTGTTTGCCAACCCATTGAATGACTGCCCATTGCGGATTCAGAGGATGATGTTGAAACTAAAAAAGTATGACTTGCAGGTTTCATATACAGCCTGGAAGTTCATGTTTACAGCTGATGCACTATCGAGAGCCAAAACTCCCTCAACATGTGTAGAGGAAATGTTACAAACTGAGGTGCAAGCCTATGTGGATCTGATCATGCAATCTCTTCCAATAGCAGATAGGAAACTGCAACAAATAAAGGAAGAAATGGAAAAGGATGACTTGTTGAGACTGCTGCAACAACAGATTGGTTTAGGTTGGCCAGAGGAACACGGCAATTGTGATCTGGCACTACAGAGAGGAACTCTCTGTGGTTGATGGGGTTATTTTGAAAGGCAGTAAGGTGGTGATTCCAAGGAGCCTTTGACATGAAATGCTCAAAAAAATTCATGATGACCATTTAAGCATAGAGAAGAGTAAGAAAAGGGCACGGGATATACTGTTTTGGCCCCGGATCAATCAAAACATTGAAAATGTGGCTGCACAATGGCTCACCTGCTTGAAGTATCAACCTCGCCAGCAGCTGGAGTCCCTGAATCCCCACCCTACACCACGTAGAGCTTACAAGAAAGTCAGCACTGACCTCTTTAGCTGGAACTCTAAAACATATTTAATAGTAACTGATTATTACTCCGTATATTCGGAGATCTGCACACTGAACAATACCATCACCCTAGAGATGATAACCAACCTGAAAGCAGTATTTGCAAGGCACGGCATCCCCAATGAGGTCTTTAGTGACAATGAACTTCAGTTTGCAAGTTGGGACTTCAAACAGCTTGCTAAGGACTGGGACTTCCTTCACTCTATGTCCAGCCCGCATTACCTCCTAATCCAATGGCCTAGTGGAGAGGTCCATCCGTGCAGTAAAACAGATGATGAGAAAAACAAATGAAAGTGGAGAAGACCTGGATAAGGCATTATTGGCATACCACAGTACACCCTTGGATAATGGCTGGTCCCCAGCACAGCTGTTAATGAGGAGAAGGATACAATCAACACTACCCATTGCCAAAGAATTACTCACAGGGTCAGCCAACAAGGAGGTACAGAGACTCAAGGAAATACAGAAACAACAACAGAAAAAGTATTTTGACAAGAGATCCCGAGTGCTACCTAGCATGCAACCAGGAGAGAAACTATGGTTGAGAAATTACAGTGCTGATAACTGGGACCAAAAAGGCACTGTTAAACAGGTGGTACACCCACGGTCTTACATAATTCAAACAGACCAAGCAGGAACCTACTGTCTCAATCAGAGGGATCTATGTGTGACTCCCAAAGGGCTCCCCAATATCAAAGCATAGGATAATCGAGATGGCATCAAGTCAACTATGATGGCTGCAATGGGGATGTGAGAAGACCAAGAACCAGTTCCTCAGCAAGGAACAGCATCAAACCAAGACATAGAGCAGATACCCCGACGATCTCAGAGGAAGGTGAAAACTCCAGAGAGACTCATTGAGTGAGAACTGTTAAGAAGCAGGATATAGGGCAGGGAAGTGACTGGTAAAGACTCATTCCAGAGGATGTGCTGGTAACCTCTCCTTTGTAGACTAGATGGGACAAGGATAGTTAAGTTGGTTGGGAAATGTCAAGGTTACCATTCTGGTGAAAAAAGGAAGATGTAGTGATTGTTATACTTTAGAGACACTCCCTTGCAGGGAACATAAGGACAGAAATTGAGAGATACAGCCTAGAGAGGGTTTTTGGGGAGAGGCAGTCCACTGGCCTGATCACAGAGCACTTGTACAGGGCTTAGGCTTATAGTTAAAATAAAGATATGTTTAGAATTCTTGGCTGTTCCTGAAGTTTATTCCTGGAACCCAAACATTAGGGGGTCCATTAACAAAGCAGTGCTCCATCTATATGGCCCTCTGATAGGTATACTCAATGAACTCCCTGCCTTGGAGGGACTCTGGGAGCAGATCGTATATAAATGGCCATGTTGGTCAGAAGAGAATTCTCACGGGTCCATTAGCCATCCAGTCAGGCGTGGTGCCACCTCCAGGGTGCCCCTACTGGCCTCCCTCACCCCAAAACCAAGCTTACCAAGCCTTACCTTGTCCCCCAAGGTCCCGGTGCTGTCCACCCATTTAGGACCCAGCACGGCTATGTCAAGCAGCTGTTCTGGCGCTCCGAACTTTCTGTTGGAAGAGCACTTAAAGACTGCCCATGTGTGAGTGCTCTGCGCATGCGCAAACTGCAAAGCGCTGCTGCCAATGCTCCTATTAGTTTGGCCAGGTCATGAGGGGGAGGCGGGGGAGGGGGACTCATCTCTGACGGCAAGCATTGCAAGGAGGAGGAGGAGGAGATGGTGCCTGTAAGGATCAAAAGTTGGCAGAACGTGGTTTGGTCAGCTAGAGAGTGCCATCCACCGCGTGTGCATAGGAAAGAGCAATGCATTGCCAGGATCGCTTGGGGCAGTATTTCATGGAGCTCTATGGAGAGACAACTGGCAGCAACAGTAATGTTATATGGGCTGCAGCCCTTGGTGCCCTGTGGGCAGGAGGGGGAGCAATGAATGTGTGTGTGTGACTGTTGTGACGTGTGTGCGTGGGCTATTGGGTGGTGGAACAGCAACTGGGGGGGGGAGTGGAGAGTGCTTGTGGTATTTTGTGTAACTATTTTATTCAGTGTCTCACTCAGCGCGGGCTTTTTCTCTCATGTGGTGTGAGGGTAGCTGCCTGCTGCCTGCTGCTCCAGAGACCAGAGCATATATAAAGGTGACTCTACACAGGCACCATTTTATCTTTCTTTCAGTTCTTGAGAGAGTGAGTTTGCAGCTGGCCAATCAGCTGGTGGTCAGATGGAATTGTTTTCATTCAAATTACGGATAACTTAGATTATATTCATTTATATATAATATTTTATTAATAATAATCATCTCAAGGAAGCAAGTTACGTAGTTCCAAGTCAGACCAAGGGTCCATCATCAAGTCCAGCATCTTGTCTTCCAGTGGAGAGGAGATGCTGCCGAGCTCAGCCTGCCCTGTCTGGGCTCGGGCCTGCTGGGTGAGTACATTGGGGACCCGGCTGGGGCTTGGCCTTGGCTTTTTGGGGGGGACCCTGGGAGCTGGAGGACTTGTCTTGGGAGGAGGGGGGAGGTTATAATAAATAGTGATTATTATGTGATGGGGATGATATCACATGGTTATTACATACAGATTGGTTCTGCCCTTTTAGTATATATTTAGTATTTTTAGGATATTTTAAAATTATTTTAAATGGTAAGTAATAGTATGTTTTAATTATTAATTGTAATTGTTGGTTGTGTGTGTTATAAGCCACCCCGAGCTGCTCTGTGAGCAGGAGGGTGCGGGATAAAATTGAAATAAATAAATAAATAAATATGATTGTGTATGTGTCTCAAGACTGTGTCTGTTGCTGTGGGGAGAGGGGCTGTATTGATTGGAGAAGCTTATTGCCATTCTGCTTTCCCCTCCCCTTCCCCCAGGTAATAACACCCAGGGCGGGACCCTGTGGGCAACTGCAAGCTGTGTCTGTTGCTGTGGGGAAAGGGGTTGTATTGATTGGAGGAGCTTACTGCCACTCTGCTCTCCCCTCCCCTTCCCCCAGGTGATAACACCAGGGTGGGGCCCTGTGGGCAACTGCAAGCTATGTCTGTTGCTGTGGGGAAAGGGGTTGTACTGATTGGAGGAGCTTACTGACACTCTGCTCTCCCCTTCCCTTCCCTTCCCCCAGGTAATAACACCCAGGGTGGGGCCCTGTGGGCACCAGCCCGAAGGGCGACACCCAAAGGGTGTCGACCGTTATCTGGGGCCATTTGCTGGGCTGGGGCACCCGGGGGCCCTTCTGATGGACAGACACCACATCTGTCATCATGCCTTCCATCTTTGTAGCTGTTGCCGCCCCGCTGATACTACTGCCGCCACTGCTGTTGCATGACCAGCGCTTGGACCCACTGTATGCTGCCACCATCATTGGGTACTGCAGTCAACGTGTGGCCCTTAGCGGGACTGGGGGGGGATTAGGGGTGTGCGGCTTTTATCTTGTTTTAACTTGTGGTTTTAAGGGATTTTGGGGGGATGAGGTGGATGTAGCTTGAGGGTGGGGGGCATTGGGAGTGGGTTAGGATGGATAGGGCTAACCCCCCTGGTGAGAGGAGGGGAGGTGCACCCTGGGGAGGGTTGGGGGGACTCCCTGTGAGAGGGGGAGCCGGGAGGGGCTTCTTTGTGAGAGGAGGAATCCCAGGGGCTGGGGAGGAGGTGGGAATGGGATGGGGAGGGGAAGCGGTTGTGCCCCCGGGTGAGACGGGGCGCACATCCCATATGATGGGGACGGGGGACTCCCTGTGAAAGAGGGAGTCCCAGAGGGAGGGGGTGTGGGTGGGGAGGGGAGTGAGGATTGGGGGGGAATTCATCTCGCCGGCTATCGGGGCAGTCCATAGAGGGTGGGTGTCGAATGGTGTTCTCTGAGGATGGGAGGACTTCCACAGCTATCAGGGTTGTTACGGGTCAGGGGAGATATGGTCCAAAGGGGAGAGGTGTTTCATCAGTGAGGAGGGAGAGGTGCCTTGTGTCCATTCCCCCCTCAACCCCCCAAGTGGGAAGGTTGTGGGTCGAGGCCCAGGAAACCCCAGGCCTTGGCCTGGTGCTGCTAAACGTGAGGTTGGTGGTTAATAAGTCATCTACCATCCGGGAGTTAATCCCGGAGTGGGACGCCGACCTCGTGTGTATTACAGAGACCTGACTGGACAATAAATCGGGCCCTATTCTGACTGATCTTGTTCTGGCTGGGTTCTCTGCAGCATCAGCCTCAGCTGGAAGGTGCAGGCTCCACCAGGTGTTAAGTGCCTCCATCTTGTGTTGGATTTGGCTGGAGGCAGATTAGGGGTGCTGCCGTGTACCCAATTGCCTGGCGGCATCCCTAAATGCTCTTGCTTATTTGGTGTCTGATGTGATCCTCCGGACCCCGAAACTAGTAGTCCTGGGGGATTTTAACATCCACACTGACACCAATCTTGGAGGAGCGAGGCATGAGTTCATGACCTGCTTGACAACCATGGGCCTGTCCCAAATAATCTGTGGCCCCACACTCGAGAAGGGACATACACTGGATTTGGTTTTCTGCACTGGCCTTAAGGCGGGGGTCAGTTAGTAGAAGTTAGGGGGATGGATTCCTTGTCATGGTCTGACCATTACCTCCTTAAGGCATGCATCCTGGTGCATGTCAGCCCCCAACAGGGTGCAGGACTTATTAGATCAGTCCACCCCTGGAGTTTTTTGGAACCGGACCAGTTCTGGAATGCTCTGGGGAAGTTTCCCCTGGACCTTGACACCTGCTCGGTCAATGATCTCTTAGCCTTCTGGAACACCTTGTTGGCCGAGACCATTGACAGAGTGACTCCCAGGTGTCCGTTGCCCTCCCGAGTCTACCACAGGTCTCCTTGGTTTACTGAGGGCCTTCAGTGTTTGAAGCGGGAGAGCAGGCGGTTGGAGTGACGGTGGTGCCAGACTCGCAATGAGTATGACTGATCGCAGCATAAGAGCAGTTTAAAGGCCTATGCTGTGGTGGTGCAGGCAGCAAAGGAGCAGTTCTTTGCTGCCCTTATTGCATCTGTAAAGTCACGTCCAACAGAGCTTTTCCGGGTGCTGAAAGGTTTGGTCAGTCCTGCCTGTCTCTGCCTGGACCTGGACCAATCCAGTGACTGCTGTGACCGGTTTATTGAGTACTTTGTAGATAAGATTGCTTGCAACTGCCACGAGCAGGATTTCGGTCCCGCAGTTATTGCAGAGGATCATCTTGGGGCTATGGATGCCCCATCCTGTCCTGTTTTGTGGGATCAGTTTCAGATGATATTGCCTGCCGATGTGGAGTCCTTGTTGGGATCTGTTCATGCCACCACTTGTGAACAAGATCCTTGCCTGTCCTGGCTGGTGAAAGCCAGCCAGGAGACGCTATGGCCATTGCTGGCTGGAGTGGTTAGTGCCTCCCTTCAGGAGGGCAGGGTGCCGTAGGCGGCCTGTGCCTGAAAGAGGCTGTGGTTAGGCTCCTGCTCAAGAAACCATCTCTTGACATTGATGCTCCTGCCAGTTATCGGTCAGTCTCTAACCTTCCCTTTTTAGGGAAGGTTATTGAACAGGCTGAGGCACGGCAGCTCCAAGAACACCTCGACCGCACCGGTTTCCTTGACTCCTCTCAGTCCGGGTTTCGGCCTGGGTATGGTACAGAGACTCCATTGGTGGGCTTGGTTGACGATCTCTGTCTGGCATTGGACCAGGGTCGTCAGACCTTACTGGTCCTGCTAGACCTTTTGGCTGCATTCGACATAGTCGATCATGAGGTGTTGGTGACTCACCTGTGGGACTGTGCCGGAATTGGTGGGACGGTCTTGGACTGGTTTCATTCATTCCTGGCCAGGAGAACTCACCGGGTGGTCTTGGGGGAGTGTACGTCTTCCCCCCAGGACCTCATGTGTGGAGTCCCGCAGGGTGCCATTCTGTCCCCCCTCTTGTTTAACATCTATATGCAGCTGTTAGGGGAGATCATGAGAGTGTTTCAGGGCATGCAGTGTCATCAGTATGCTGATGACACTCAGCTCTACCTCTCTTTTTCCATCGACCCAGGCCATGCAGTCTCTTTATTTTCCCAGTGCCTGTCGGCTGTGGGGGCTTGGATGAG
>QEPC01009717.1:2090555-2100882 GCA_003113815.1 Sphenodon punctatus
CTTGGGGGGCCTGGGAGTGGTTGAATCTCCTCTTGTGTGTGTGTGTGGGTGTTTTGCCCTCCCATGGTCTTGCAGGTACAGAGTCTGGATGTGCTCCTCGATTCATGGCTCAGCCTGGAATCTCAGGTTGTGGCTGTGGCGGGGAGTGCGTTTCGGAAGTTACATCTTGTCCAGCGACTTTGGCCGTATCTCTCAGACTCTGACCTTGCCACTGTCATCCATGCCTTCATCACCTCGAGGCTGGATTACTGCAACATGCTCTATGTGGGGCTGCCCGAGAAGCTGGTCCGGAGGCTGCAGCTGGTGCAGAATGCCGTGGCCTGTCTCCTTACTGGGGCGGGCTGCAGGGAGCACATGACACCTGTGCTCTGCACTGGCTGCCAATAAAGCACTGGGCTAGGTTCAAGGTGCTGGTTTTGACCTTTAAAGCCCTTCATGGCCTGGGTCCTGCCTATCTGTGGGATTGCCTCACTCCCTATGTGCTCATACGACCCCTGAGATTGTCCGTGGGAGCCTTTTTGGAGGTTCCCCAGGTGAGACGGGTGGCCATTGATGTGAGATATTTTTCAGTGGCTGCCCCTGTGCTGTGGAATTTGCTCCCAGAGGAGGCTTGGTTGGCCCCCACCCTCCTGGCATTTCAACATTTGTGTAAGACCTGGCTGTTCCGCCAGGCTTTTGGCAAGGGGTAGGGTTAGGGTGGGGGGTAGGGTTTGGGAGGGAGGGTGTTTTATGATTTGTTTTAAAATTTGTTTTTTTATTTTTAAATCTTTTGTGTTGTTCGCTGCTCTGAGCTGCCTTTGGGCAGGAGGGGTGGGATACAAGTTTTAAATAAATAAATAAATAAATAAATAAATAAAAGACATTCATTCTAAATTTTTAATTGAGTAAAGTTAAACTTGCTGCTTTGTGGTGTACTCTAACTTGAAATAATAGACTTAAAAACCACAACTACTTCTGCTACTAGTAGTAGCAGAAGTAGCTTTTCAGTCATTTCCATTAGGTAATGCAATAGTGGTTTCCAAGTGCTAAAAATATCCTATGTTCACACTAGTAGTAGTATCTCTGTACTGCAATAACCTTTAATAAAGTAAAGACTGTTGTTGCAGAAATAGATACTACTACTAGTGTGAACAACTTGGGGTTTTCTTTCTCACTTGGAAACCACTATTGCATTTTCCTAATTAATATTGATATGACTTGTGTCTAAGGGTTGGTTGAAGCCAAATACTGAGCTGCTGACCTAGAATATCAAGTATATGTTCTGAGGTGAGCAGCTGAATATTTGACCTCTAGCTTGGTATGATCTGTGCTGATTACAACACATGCTGCAAGGGAAGTACTACTGGTTTCCCTCCTTTGCTCTCCCAAGTCCAAAGCATGTGCAAAGAAGACAGTGGCCATTTTGTGGAGCTGGAGCCCCCACAAAATGGTTTGTTGAAATCAGTGGTGTTCCCTTTCTTTGCTGTTTTCCAGCCTCAACTGTCTGCTTTCTCTGTGCTCGGTGGGGGGATCTAGGGGCTTTGATGGAAAAGATTTCCAATCTTTGCTGCAATATTTTCTGCATTTGAAAATTGCCCTGGCTGCCCTTTTGAAGTCTGGGCATGGGGTCTTGCAGGCTTGTCTGTGAGAAGGCCATGCCACAGGTTGGTTCACTAATTAGTAGTCCTTGCAGGAAGGTTCGTTGTAGCAGCTCAGACACCTTTTGCATTGTAACACACCTGTGTGTAGCATGTTTTCTGTTTTGGGACAAGTGGAACTCCATGCTGCTGTTTTCATGATGTGCAGTGCTAAGGACTTCACATAATACAGTTGGATCAATGCTGGAAACCCTTGCTGGAAAATAGTTTCTTGCCTCTCTGCTTGTAACTGTGCTTTTGAGAATCTTGCTTGCCGGTTTTGTGGAGAAACAGAAACTAAACTAAACTGCCTAATCTTATTGTCACAACCTGACACGGCAGCAGGGGTTTCAAATTCGGGTCCAAATCTGGCACTTCCAGTGTCTCCGGCAGAGACCATCCCGGGGTGCTACCTGAGATTCCTCCAAGCCCCCAGCAGAGACCTCCCTGAGGCATACTACCAGGGATCCTGAAGTGGAGATACCAGAGATTGAACCTGGGACCTTATACATGCGAAGCACACATGCTTACCACTTGAGCTATAGTGCTACCAGTCATACACAGCACTGTACAGATACACATAACATCAAGCATGGTCTCTGCTCCAAGGAGCTTACAATCTAATTAAGACAGTTACAAACAAGGGACATTATATGAGTCATGGACTACAGGGCACAGTTTAGTCAGTAGTTTATTTATTCCAGTTAAGATATATTAGTAAGTTAAAGACTACTTGTTCCCTCATGTCCCGTCGCAGCATCTGAAGCAAGTTAGGAGTGCCCTTTTCCAAGTACCATTTACCCATTCAGTTTCTACAGCCAGGGCACACAGGGAGGCTTTCTTGGTGGCTGCCCCACAATTATGGAACTCCCTCCCCTTGGAGGTTCATATAAGCCTGAGCTTGTTCATCTTCAGGAAATGATGTAAGACCTTTCTGTTTGGCCAGGCATTTGGCAGGAAGGGATAGGGTTGAGCGGGATTGGGTGGACAGGACTTACAGTAGGGGTGGGGGATTTATTTGTAAGATTTTTATTATTGTTTTTACTGCTTGTGAGCCACCCTGAGCCTTTATGGGAAAGGCAGCATATAAATTTAACTAACTAACTAACTTTCAGTTAAAAACTACAAGGCTATGTTATATATATACCCTGGGTTCACGAATTAAAGGTGATCTCAAAAAGATGGGCCTTTTGGAGGGCACTGAATATGGACAGGTAGAAGGCCTGGCGCACCACCTCAAAAAGATTGTTCTAGGCATATGGCGCAGCGAAATGAAAGGCACAGAGTTGGGAGTTGGCGAGGGAGAAGAAGGGCACAGATAAGAGCATCTTTACTGATGAATGGAGGCCATGAGAAAGAGTGTAGGGCAAATAGGGGAGGAGAGGTAGGTAGTGAGGGGCTGCATTGTGAAGACATTTATAGGTGAGTAGAAGGAGTTCGAACTGCATGCGGAAGCAGATGGGGAGCAAGTGTAGTGAGGAGAGGGATTACATGGTCTTAGCAGCATTCAAGGCAGGTGATTCTCCCAGCTGAATTTTGAATAGACTGTAATGGGAATAGATGGTAGAATGGGAGGCCTAGAAGAAGCAGTTTACAATAGTCTAAGTGGGAGGTGACGAGAGAATGGGTAAGGATTTTGGTAGTGTGTTCAGAAAGGAAGAGATGGATTTTGGCAATGTTTTAAAGAAAGAAATGACAAATTTTGGCAGCATTTTCGCTGTGAGCAGAGAAGGAGAGAGAGAGGAATCAAAGATGACTCCAAGGTATTATCTTTATGGGGAGCTCTGCTTTAGGCAGGACTGCAGGATCGGGTTCATTTATTGTCCATGACAATGTAATGTTAAATGTGAGGTGCCAAACTAAAGGAACTCCAGCAGGGAGGACAAACTGCTGAGAGAGACACATTTCTGAACAGGGAAGTTCTTTTCTGAGTAAACTTTCATTATGAATTACGAACCATGACCTGTATGAATGGGAAAGCTGAGACTGCTAAACAATGTGGACATTGTGCTAGCTAGGGTAACATTAGAATTCTAGTAATGTCATCTACTTTATGTCCCAGCTATTTCTGTAAAAATCAAGGATTTTCTAGTACTTTATACAGGAGACAAAGAAAGTGTCTCTTTGGCTACATAAAACATATATATACATTTTCATTTATTTGGATCTCTTTATTATGCCACCCACAGAATGACACATACTGTAGATTTCAATGCTGGATTGACCTTGACTACTTAATGAGACATGTAATGCTGACACTGCTGCAGAGGCAGGCAGAGTCCCAAGAAGAAATGCAAGCAGGCAGGGTGCAAAGATTAGATCTCTTGCATGCTGCAATTGCAGCATGGAAGGGAAAAGGAAAAGTTTTCCGAGAGAGAGAATCGCATTGAAAAAATATTGGTGACATCATACGCTGAATACAAAAATAATAATAATAATATTTGCTGGCCTAGATTCCACCAGAATTCTTTCGATAAGCCTGCTCTGGAATGAAACCTGAATTAGAAAGCCTGCTCACATAAAAATGATACCAGCAGATATAACTATTCATACAAAATCCAATGGCAGCTTAAACTCAAGGGTGATTAAGAGAATGTGCAGGATGGGAGAAGGGAGGTGATGGTTCAGATCAAGGAACTATGGGTGTTTTTAGACAAGCACCTCCCCATCAATGGTGCCCTATGCAGACCTGAAACATGCATGATGGACGAGTGATGTGTGGGTAATGGGTGGAGAGGCACTTGTCTACAAACATCTTACGTCATAGATCCATCCTTTATCCTTAAGTGCATGTCCTCATCTACTTGTACTGCTACTATTTAGCATTTCTATAGTGCTGCTAGTCCTACACAGTGCTGTACACTACTCTTGTAGACTACTCACTGCTCCTTTCCCCTGTATTCACTTTTTCAGTGCTTGAGGGTAGGAACTGGATCCATGAGTCAGATCCATGAATTGGAAAGAGTCAAAAATAAAGAACAGCTGTGGGCTAGATTTGGTCCACGGGCCTGAGGTTCTTCACCCTGACATAGAAAGACAACAAACTCCAAAGAATTGATTTAAGACTCTATATTAATATCCTGCATGCCTCCTTAGTAATACCTACCAGAAACATAATTCCCTTATTTTGGGGGAAATGTGGAGAGAATTTGAGGCAAGTTTAATGGCGATCAGGTACCTCTGCTACACCATGCTGCCCTTACATAATAGGGGGAAGTACTTGGAACAGCCCTACATTCCCCTGGGTACTGAATACTACACCATGGACAGCCTTAATGGGACCACATATGTGGGCAATCTGCATTTCTCCTCCTAATTCCCAATGTGACTGTGCTAGATTAATCACACAGACTAAAAGTCTATAGAGGGGGAGGGAAGGGGATGCAAACAGAATATTTATGATTTTATATACATAATGGTATACAGAGAGGGATATGTTTTATAGTGTGTATTGTAAGGTGTTAATAATGAGAACATAGCAGCTATTCTCAATTGCCCTTCAAACTGTACTTCAGTAACTGGCAAGCTGTGTGTGGCTTAATGAAAGAAGGAAGGTTTAAGCAGGTGTGTGAAGGAGAAGACCTAGGGACCTTGTAGGTTATAGATCTCAGAGAAGGTGTTTTGTGAAGGTGGTCAGTGTAGAGAAGATTGAAAGACTGTTGTGGGGGAATGGAACAGGTGGCACTGACAGGACAAAGTGTATTAGGAGTTGGAGGGTATGCCAATGAGAGTGGCCTAAGCTATAGACAGGTTCACTAGGCCAAACCCTTTTGAGCTGGCGTTACTGACTTGTCCTGATCCAAAAACAAATATGTTGCACTGTTAGATTTCTAAATCTGCCCATAAGGTAGGGTGGTCAGATATACAAATGTTAGAGGACACTTATGAGAAATACAGGTTGCAGGGCTGCACTGGAGTCGACACAGCCCTGCAACCTATATTTCTCATAAGTGTCCTCTAAGATTTGCATATCTGGCCACCCTATCATAAGGACAGAAAGTGGATGACAAATTTTGGGATGGGTTATGGATGGCAAATTGTTTGTAAAAGACTAAGGCCGCAATCCACACACCACTTACTGGTGGTAAAGTGGCTTATGCTCACACCCTATGACCCTTTTCACACAGACACTAACACTGATAAAATGGATGTTCCATTTTATTATACATGTTGTAGGGCACCCATAGAGCACACCTGCAGCCCTGCAACATGTATAAAAAAATGAAACACCCATTTGGCCTTTCGTCGCGCCTGTAAGACCTGGCTGTTTGTCCAGGCTTTTGGGGGTGGGGATGGGTTTTTTACCAGTGGGTTTACCTCCTTGTTGTTTTTATTGTCTTAGTAATCCCTTTATGTACTGTTTTTATATATTGTTTTGTTTTAAATATTTTTGGAGCCGCCCCGAGCTGCCATAGGGCTGGAGGGAGCGGGATATAAGTTATTGAATAAAATAAAATAAATAAATAAATACATTTTATCAGTGTTAGAGTGTCTGTGTGAAAAGGGCCTATGTGTGTTGGTATGAGTATTGTAAGCCTGGTTAAGTCCAGAGAATGCCATCCTGAATCATGGTCAAAAACGTAGAACAATGTTCACTGGGCTATTCTGGCCCTTTTCAAATGGGCCGCGGTGGGTGGGGGGATGGGAGTGCACCTGCAGTGGGTGGAGGTGGGTGTGCGCCCTTTCTCACGGATGCACATCCATCTCCATCCACCTCCACCCATCTCCACGCACAGAGCAACCAGCATTGGATCCCATTGCTCCATGTGTGGCTGATGGGTGGACATGGGTGGAGCACGGGCGCCGTTTTGACGGGTGCCCCCCCCCACCTGCCACAGTGTTCGCACGGGCGCTCCCCACACACCGCACATGTTTGGGGTGGGGCACCTGTGTGCAAAGTCCCTCTGTATTAATAAAGCCACAAACAAAACCAAGTTTCAACAGTAGAACTGTTAACACGGCAAGCGACCCAGCTAGGACTGAGAAGTGTGCAGATAGGCTGAATTTGTCTGGTGTTGCACTGAACAATTCTGCCAATGAGTATTCTTTTGAAAGCACAAACTTTGTCATCAAGTTTATACTTGGTAATGATTGTTCATGCCTGAGTGGGTTCATCAATCATTTGTTTATCAAATGAATCAGACAACAGGCCTCTGTGAAGATCTTTTCCCTACAGCTTGTGATATAAGCAGCCAATCAGAAGTTATCAAACACACTTAAATGCAAACAAATGCTATTGAACATACCTGAATAGGAACATTGTTGGGAAGAAGTGCAAGTTTGTACTTGGATGGTCATTAACCAAATCTGCAATCTGAATTCTGATGTTTGATGGGGACAAGAAGTTTACCTTCTCCGCCAACCTCTGCACTTCAAGGGCTGTCCTGAGACTTGTAATGCGAGGGTGGGAATGATGTTTTCACCATGCTGGCAAGACACTTTGTGCTGCCCCTGTGACTGTTTTCTCTCTTGGGTAAATATAAAAACATTGCCAGAGTCTGGATATAAAGAGAAAAATAACTTTTCAGTGAACATTCTCCTAGCAGATCAGTTAACTATTCAACTTGGTTTTCTTATCATTGGGTTAGCTCAGAATTTTGATCACACAACTGATGTAATTATTCATTCAATATTATGATCCAAGAAAGAACTCTATTTGTTCCCAGGCTGTATAACCCCAGAGGCATTTTAAAATGTTCTCGGTATACTTTTTTATTCAGCAGTTCTGAAGGATTCGTTTTTTGATTAATCTTAAGGAATGAGTCAGGACAAAATGCATGCAAAATTGAATCCGCTATAGATCTCTGTCAGGAAGCAGCTGATATATGGGAGGAATGTAATAAATGGCTCATGTAATGTAAGTGTCAAGGAGCTGACAGTGCAAGTGTTGTAAAGTGATCGTCACTAGATTAGTTTAAGTTTCCTCTACCCAGTCTAGATAATTCCCAGATCAGTTTGTTGACCGCATGCTTATATTTGCTTTGATTATTTAGCACTCATAAAGGTATAGCAATTTCCCTTTGTAACAACCTATGGGACAAAAAGCCATGAGCTGCCAATTGTATTTCCACCAGGAAGACTTAGGTTTTGGATACGGGTGGACAGAGTTTTTATTTACGTAAGCCAACATTTTCAAACTGGGCCTCTAATTTTGCATGCCTCGTATTTGGCCATTTAAGCCACTATGGTCCTGAAGAGCCAATACCACCCACACCAGCCGAATATAATGGGAACTGTAGGTGTCTGGCAGTAATGACAAATTTGACTTCTCTAAAATTACTCTGCTACGCCCAAATTGTAGCACTAAAATCTTCTGTTGACTATGTGTCAGCCTCAGATCCATGGCTGGCCTATTCATATGTTCACAGGCTCTTTTCTATATGTTCTTAATCCCTTCATCCCCCACATCTCATCCCCAAAGATTTTCTATATTTATCAGCACCTCCTTTGGAAGACAACAGAATAATGTATGAGCTGCAGACAGATGTGGTGTTTCTTATTTTAGCCAAGGCTTTCAATAGGGCTAAGTTTTGGGACAGAGTCCCAAGAGAGTCATTTACTGTTTGAGTGCCAAACAGAGCTGAAGGAAGGCAAGTGATTCATTCCACTGAGGCTGAATAATTCACAGACTCTTGGCAAAATGTGGAAAATGTCACCATGAAACAGGAATATCACCTTCTCCGGTGAAGTAAAAGGAAATCACATTTCTGTGTCTAAACTGGGCATGGTACATTGCACGATTAATCTAAATATTGCATCTCCGGGAGGTGTTCTCCCTCTGTCTGTATTTATAGGTTCCACATTACCATAGTAACTGAGAATTTCAGTCATTAACAAATGGAGCTGATCCACATAACACCTTTGTCTGGTCCTTAAGTATTGCTTCCATTTTAGCAAACGGGGAACTGAGATAGAGAATACATTAAAAGATTCACCCAAGGTCACACAAAGTCTTTGGTTGAAACTAGAATTGAACTGTCACCCTCTGAGTGTCAGTTGAATACACTACCCAGCCACTAAACCATCCTTTCTGCTTGTGAAATCAGGTTAAATTTTGATAACATTGGCCAAACCTTCTAACTCAAGGCAATGGTGGGAAGTTAGCAGTGTTTGGTCTGCTCATAGGCCCTTTTCACACAGACACTCTAACACTGATAAAATGGGTGTTACATTATATTATACATGTTGCAGGGCTGCAGGTGTGCTCTGTGGGTGCCCTGCAACATGTATAATAAAATGTAACACCCATTTTATTAGTGTTAGAGTGTCTGTGTGAAAAGGGCCATATTGATCACTAACAAAATGCATTAGTTCAGGTTTGCTGAGTCATAAATATCAAAAAGAAAACTGGTTTTTTGGTGAGTCTGCAGGATAATACAGAAGAGCTCTAGTCCACTCCATCAAGGCTACTTCAAAGATGTGTAGAAATATTGGAGAATCCTAAGAACATAAGAACATAAGTAGTGCCATACTGAGTCAGACCAATAGTCCATCAAGCCCAGCATCCTGTCCTCCAACAGTGACCAATCTAGGACGCGCAACTGAAATATCAATTTTTTTTATAGCCCACCCTGCCTGTAGGACAACAAATTCCATAAGTTAATTATGAGTTGAGTGAAAAAATACTTCTTTTATTTGTTTTAAATCTGCCAGCAGCTAGTTTCATGGAGTGTCCCCTAGTTCTAGTACTATTTTAGAGGGTAAATAACCATTCCCTATCTACACGCTCCACACCACCCAAGATTTTATAAACCTCCATCGTGTCCTCTCTCAGTCTTCTCTTCTCCAAGCTGAAGAGACCCAGCTTGTCAAGCCGCTCTATGTACAGAAGACATTCCATACCCTTTTTTATTCCCGTTGCTCTTCTCTGTACTTTTTCTAGTTCATCTATGTCTTTTTTGAGATGGGGCGACCAGAACTGCACACAATATTCCAGGTGCGGTCGCACCATTGATTTGTATAGAGGCATTATGATATCCTCAGTTTTATTCTCTATCCCTTTATGAATAACTCCTAACATTCTGTTTCCTTTTTTGACCGCTGCTGCACACTGGGCTGAGGAGTTCAGTGTATTTTCCACAATCACTCCCAGATCTTTTTCCTGAGTGGTTACTCCTAGCTTAGTACCCAGCATTGTGTACTCATAATTTGGATTATTTTCCCCTATGTGCATCACTTTGCAATTGTCCACATTAAATCTCATCTGCCATGTAGATGCTGAGGCACCCAGTCTCATAAGGTTCGGTTGTAGTTCCTCACAGTCTGCTCGTGTTTTAACTGCCTTGAATAACTTGGTGTCATCTGCAAATTTGATCACCTCATTCTTAACACCCTTTTCCAGATCATTAATGAATACATTAAACAGCACCGGTCCCAACACAGATCCTGGGGCACACCACTTTTTACATCTCTCCATTGTGAAAACTGACCATTTAGTCCTACTCTTTGCTTCCTATCCTTTAACCAGTTACTGATCCATAGTAAGACACTGCCTCCTATCCCATGACACCCCCCACCCACCCTGCCCAGCCTGGATTTTTGTTTTAAAAAAGACCCAGAGGCGAGCCCACCCCCCAGCACCAGCGGCCGTGGCGTCCCCGCAGCCGCCGGTAAGTATGACCCGATCCCTGGGGGGGGTAACACCCCCCCCAGGGATCACCCCTACTAAAGTTCAGTGCGCTTACCTTTGGGAGCTCCGGCGGCGGTGGCGG
>QEPC01009717.1:2101322-2133608 GCA_003113815.1 Sphenodon punctatus
TTTTTTTACATTGCAGCCATTTTTAAATGGCTGCAATGTAAAAAAAATCCGGTACCCCGGAATCCGGTACCCGGTCCGGATTACCGGGTCGAATCCGATAATGCCGGTACACCCAGTACCGGCATTATCGGATACCGGATTTTACCGGTTTCCCGCCCTACAGAAATGCACTTTGTAAATGACTAAACTAAATATATAAATGTAATTACTAAGACTGTTTATGAGAACACCAATAGCAAGGCTCAGGATAAACTTCTTTTCACATGGGGTTCCCACCTTTCGCAATCTGACCCTGAGCCTCCCATTTTGGCCTATGAGAGTCTCAGGGTCAAATTGCAAAAGATGGCAACCTTATTTTCACACCTGTGGCTGTGTCCTCTCCTGGCATACTTGAATTCAGTCATGGAGAACCACACATTCATGACTGACAAACTATATTGCTGAAATCCTTTGCACCTTCTCATGAAACCACCAGCCTTTTTAAAAAATCCAGTTGCTTGATGCAATACATTATGCATCCAATTTGGTCAGTGCAACAGGCTGCTGAGAGTATATTACCTCACCAGTCTGCTGTCTTAACTGACAGGAGACCATGTAGCTTTGGATATTGTGTCTTAATCCAGGCTATCAAAGAAGAAATGACTACTTCCTGAAGCAGCTTGCCTTGGAACTCACAAAAGAAGCTAGTTTATATCTTGTCCTAACTGGAGCAGAGGGCCTAGTGCAAGGAGTAACAGTGGCAGGGTCACTTGCTAAAAGTGATTACAATATAATTTGGTTCAACATGCTCTTAGGAAAGAGATTACCTAATAAGTTTGCCACAAGGTTAACTTCAAGAAAGGGAACTATGCAAAGATAAGGAACTTAGTTAAGGGGAAACTGAAAGGGGAAGTTATCAAAGGCCTGCAAAAGACGTGACGACTATTGAAAGCTACTCTCTTGGATGCCTGGATTAAATGTATACCGCAGTTGAAAAAAAGTAAGGAAGAGAACCAAAAAAATGCTTGCATGGCTGGATGGTAACATTAAGAAGGTTATCAGAGCCAAAAAGTTGTATTTCAAAAAATGGAAAAGTATTCCAAATGAAGTAAATAGGAATGAGCACAGATGGTGGGACTGAGGCTGCTGCCTGCGCACCCTGCCCTCCACTTCTGACTTCTCTGAGGGCTCTTTTAGACGAGCGGCGCTCTGTTTCGTGTCGGTGGCGCGCATATTTTGAAACCTCCGCCTGGTCTAATTAGGCGAGACGGAAGTGGCTTAATATGCGCATATTACGATGGTGGCGCATTTTTAAAGTGCGCAAATTAAATACCTCACAATCGAGGTATTTAATTTGCACACTTAAAAAATGCACCACCGCCGTAATATGCGCATATTAAGCCACTTCTGTCTCATCTAATTAGACCAGGTGGAGGTTTCAAAATATGCGCGCCACCGACGCGAAACGGAGCGCCGCTTGTCTAAAAGCAGCCTGAGTCTCCACGCTGCAGATGTCAGAAGTGGAGGGCAGGGTCGGGGCACACAGACTGCAGCCTACAGCTCCCGGCCACTGTCTGTCTCAGTCAGGGAGTGAGGGAGAGGCAGAGGCCCCACATCTACCTCACTCCCTGGTCCATAGCAACTTCCAGTGGCAAACTGAATTATGCTGCTGCTGCAGTGGCGCCACTGGCGCGACCTGGGAGCTGGCGATCGGGCACAGCATAGGGCCCAGGCCGGTGATGGCGGAGTCGCTGCCAGCATGGTGGTGCGGTGGCAGTGGTGGATGAGGTAAGTGCCCTTCTGAAAAATGGATGGGCTTGGGGATGGGTGAAAGGGAGTGCTCCCTCTGCCTGTCCACGAGCCCAGGCCTGGGTAGCGCCCCCACATCAAGCCAGGGAGTGTCCCCTGAGCCAGGGAGTGCCCTTACACCCACTGGAAGATTTGCTGCCAGTGGCACAAGGGGGGGTCCACATTTTTCCCCCACCCTGGGCCCCGCAATCCCTAAGGCCGGCCTTGCCGCCCCTCCGGACCATGGTAAGTACATGATAGAGGTAAGTGGGCTAGGAGACATAATAGCCTGCTTTACTTTGGGTCCAGTGGCTAGCCCGGGCTGTGACTTGAGGATTTCCCCAAGTCACAGCCTGGGCCAGCCCCCACCAAGGACAGGAGTCAGGCCGTGCTAACATCTGAACAGATGTCAGGCCGTGCTAACACCAAGAACAGTTGGTCCCATAAAAGACATTCAGACTATTTTGTCTCCATCTCAGTCATGTTGTTATCATGTTTGTCCATGGATCCCATCTAGGAGAGCCCTCGTGGGGCCTCCAACTCATGGAGCCCTGGGTGGTTGTATAATCTGCACTTGGCTGGATTTGGCCTTTCTCAGAAGATGCCGCAGTGGGAAAATTCTGTGCACAGGAAGGCAGTTTAAGGACACACAATACTATAAACAAGTCATTTATACAGCAAGAAAGAATTTTAAACACCAAGTGTCACCGAAAAGCAATCCAGCTGCTTAGAAAGCCAGTTGGATTCTAGTCTTTAAGATAATGGAGGAGTGCCACATGCTCTCAACCTTGCTCTGAAACCCCCAATAGATTCCTGCTCAGTTGTCTCAGTAAATAGCCTATAAATAAAACTGTAAGTGACTGAGCAACTTTCTGTTTATCCTATTTCTATTGTCCTAGTTTGAACTTGCAGGCTGGGCTGCACGACAACTCCAGAAGGGGTTAACACGTTGTTTCATGGATGCTAAATGGGAAATTTTCAAGGTCATGACACAGGGAAAAACCTGCCAAAAGTCAGCCAATAAATAAGAAATAATTCAAAGAGTAACATCATCTTAGAGCAGAGTGAGAACAACATTCTGCAGTCTGTTATATGGACAGAGTGAAAGACTGGGAAGCAGAAATCCTATGCAAATAAATGCAAATACCTGAAGCCGATATTTGAAAGTGTGTGTGTGGGGGGAATATAAAAATGTATTTCCATTTATAGGACTACATATATTTCCATCTATATGACTCCACACCTTTCTATGTAAGTTTTGTTTGAAGATTGTGAACCCTTTGAATCAAAGTTCATGCCACTTTCAACATTTCCCACTGTCCCCCCTCCTCTTCCCCTTCTCTACGCCCCTTCCGTGACCTTCAAGCTATTGATCCCCTGGACTTTGCCTCCTCTCTCTCTCCCCTTCTTCCTACAGTCTTCTCTTCCTCCTCCCCTGACTCCGCTGTCTCTGCTCTCAACGCCTCTCTCTCCTCCACACTTGACTCCCATGCCCCTCTCTCTTCCCGCCCTGCCTTCTCCCACAACCCCCGTCCTTGGCTCACCCCTAGTATCCGCCACCTCCGTTCTTGCACTCGTGCTGCTGAACGACTCTGGCGCAAATCCCATTCTCACGCTGACTTCCTTCACTTCAAATTCTGTCTCTCCACCCTTACTTCTGCTATCTCCCTTGCTAGACAACACTACTATGCCTCCCGCATTGAGTCCTGTTCTCGGGACCCTCGCCGCCTGTTCTCTACCTTTGACTCCCTCCTCAAGCCTCCCTGTCCTCCCCCTCCTTCTTCCCTTTCTGCTCAGGATCTTGCCTCCTTCTTCACCTCCAAGATAGACAAGATCCGCCTCGACATCGCTTCCCACTCCTCTCTTCCCACTCCCACCCCTCTCCCTCCTCCCCCTCCTTCTCTCATGTCCTCCTTCTCCCCTGCCTCCCTTAAGGAAATCTCCTCTCTGCTCTCCTCCTCCAACCCTTCCACTTGCCCCCTTGATCCCATTCCTTCCCGCCTCCTCACCTCCATTACTCCCACTGTCGCCCCTTCCTTCCTGCACATCATCAACCTCTCCCTCTCTACTGGCTCTTTCCCTTCTGCCTTCAAACATGCCACAGTCTCTCCTATTCTCAAAAAGTCCACTCTTGACCCCTCTGACCCTTCTAGCTATCGTCCTGTCTCACTCCTTCCTTTTGCTTCCAAGCTGCTTGAACGTGTTGTCTACTCCCGCTGCCTTGACTTCCTATCCTCCAACTCCTCCCTTGACCCCCTCCAATCTGGCTTCCGCCCCCTTCATTCTACTGAAACTGCTCTCGCTAAGATCACCAACGATCTTCTGGTGGCTAAATCTAAACGTCTCTATTCCATTCTTGTCCTCCTTGATCTCTCTGCTGCCTTCGATACTGTTGACCACTCACTCTTGCTGGATTCCCTTCACTCCCTTGGCTTTTGTGGCTCTGTCCATAACTGGTTCTCCTCCTACCTCTCTGACCGCTCCTTTAATGTGTCTCTCTCCAACTCCACCTCCTCCTCCTTCCCCCTCTCAGTTGGTGTTCCTCAAGGCTCTGTTCTTGGCCCTCTCCTCTTCTCGATCTATACCTCATCCTTAGGCAAACTCATTGCCTCCCATGGCTTCCAATACCACCTCTATGCTGATGACACTCAACTCTATCTCTCTACTCCCTCTCTCTCTCCCTCTGTTCAAGCTCGTCTCATCAACTGTCTCTCTGACATCTCTACCTGGATGTCTCAACGTCAACTCAAACTCAACATGGCTAAAACTGAACTCCTTATCTTCCCCCCTCATCCTTCCTCTCCTTCCTCACTGTCAATAACTATTGATGGAGTCACCATCCTGCCTGTCCCCCAAGCCCGTAGCCTAGGCTTCATCTTTGACTCAGCCCTTTCTTTTAAACCCTACATTGACTCTGTTGCTAAATCCTGTCGCTTCTCCCTCCATAACATTGCTAAGATTCGCCCTTTTCTCTCTGTCTCGTCTGCCAAAACTCTTGTTCATGCTCTGGTCATCTCTCGCCTCGATTACTGTAACCTCCTTCTCACTGGCCTTCCCCGGTCTCACCTTTCTCCCCTCATCTCTGTCCAAAACTCTGCTGCCAGGGTCATCTACCTCGCCAGTCGCTTCGACCATGTGCAGCCCCTCCTCTCTTCGCTTCACTGGCTTCCCCTTCCTGAACGAATCCTGCACAAGCTCCTAGTCTTCACCTATAAAGCTCTTCACAACCTTGCTCCCCCCTACCTCTCTGCACTTATCGCCCTCCATACTCCAGCCCGTGCACTTCGCTCCTCCTCTGTCCCTTCTCTCACCCTTCCACGCCTTCCCTGCTCCCCTAAGCGCCTTCGTCCCTTCTCACTTGCTGCCCCCCATGCCTGGAACTCCCTCCCTGTCCACATCCGCCTTGCCCCCTCCCTTCATACCTTCAAATCTCTCCTTAAAACTCACCTCTTTCGCTCTGCTCTGTCTGACTCTTTATCCTGCTGAGCCACTATTCCTATACCTACGATCGGTTTACCCTTATCCTTGCAACATGGACCTGCCTGCTGTCATTCTCATCGTAACCAAGCCAAGTACGTGCACTTGAGACCTCGCATCTTCATGAATGTTAGACCCCTTGTCTCTCCCTCTGTTCCCCTTCCTAAGTCTCTCCCCCAGCTCCTGTCTCTCAGATTGTAAGCCCTAGGGGCAGGAACCATGTCTATTTTATTACTTTGTAAAGTGCCAGGTACACTGCTGGCACTATATAAATATTTGTTAATAATAATAATAATAATAATAATAATGTCTAAATACATGTCTGTACATCACCTATCTCAGTGGTACCTCCAGCCTTCCAGAGGCACTACTTCAATATGAATATCAAATAATAAATAGCAGTCATAATAGGCGTGATAATAGTCATAACAGTAATCAAATAATAATAACCGTCATAATAGGGGGATGTTTGTTGGCAATGGCACCTTGAACTCCTGCTCCTGAATGAGCAACTGTGGAATCTGCCTGCATTGTTTCTCTAAACTCTGCATCCCAAAGATCCAGTAGCTACTTGCAAAGACAGTGCAAGTATTGAAAATCATTTCACCAAATGGAATAGCACTTCAGCAGCTGGTGGATTTGTCACATGTTGCCAGAGGAGAAAGATGATACAAGGAAGAGAAAAGAACAGCGTGTCATTGTGGCTTTGAGTAGTTGCATAATTTCTCTCACTGACTGTTCAGATAAGTCACAATGGGTCCTTCCAGATGGATATGGGGCTGCCCACCCCCAGAGCTGCTCCGGGGGTGCACCCCCACATCCGCCTGCTCCCAGCCCTGCCTCGGTTGGATCAGACTGTCACATTGGGTTCTCCAGCCTGTGTCGTGCCCCCCCCCCCGCCCATGATAGAGTTGCGGACTAGTGTGTCTACAATGCTATGGTGTGGTGTTGCCCAGGGCAATGGCTGGCTGGAAGCAGAGCAGCAGTGTAGGTCCGCACATCAGACAGACCACTTCTCAGTTTCGGGCCGGTGCCACGGGTTTGGCCGGCATGCTCCGGAGCGCTATCAGCAGAGCTGCCCTGGAGCAGGATTAAACATCTGGCAGGGTGCCTTTAGATGTACAGGCCACCCGGGAGTGAAGCCCGCTGGCACAGCCAGCACCAGGGCAGCCCTTCTGTCTAAAAAGCTACTTCGTCAGGAGGGGTGGGGTACAAATTGCTATATCAATCAAATCAATGAAATAAAATAAAAACACCCATTGTATTGTTTCCATTGACTGATACCCAAGCCTGAAAGAGCTTCCAAGACAACCCTTCTAGCATGAAGATGTTTGCAAACACAGATCGCATAAATACATTTCAAAAGAAATAAGGTACTCTTTCAAATGGATGTAAAATATGGAGAAAAGTTGCTTATTTATATGACATTAAATTCATCTTTTATTCCAAGCAGTGTTTGCATTTGTTGTAGTAGCTACCCAATCCTGTCTGTCTGAATTTGTGTGGAAAGCAGGGGGGCTATTTTTTTCTCATGGCCAGGAACTCATGATATTAGCTCAGCTTTTCTTGAGGATCTTTTGGTAAAATCCCTCTTCCCCTTCCATTTTGGGTTGGCATATTTCCTGCTTTTCTACTCCTACTCCTTGTACTGTAGATTCATTTGCATGCAGATCACAAAAACAAACAATAGCATACAATGGGTATATTTCCTATTCCCCTCCCCACACACAATGCATAGGATGGGTGCCTCCACACAGCGGGCTCAATCTCACTGTGCCCCATGGTGAGTAAACACTTCTGCCACACGTTGGGACCAGCGCAGGGAGCAGGACAGATGGTCAGCCCCCCTGCTGGGCAAACACACAAGTGAGTTCTTGGCCTCCACCCCCCAGGCCCATCCACTATTCCGTCCCCAGCCATGACACGACTGCGCGGGACTGGAGCTAGCGCCCACCACTCAAATACCCGCAGAGGACCTCTCCATATGGCAGGGCAGACAGGGAACCAGGCACATGAGTGGCGTTGTGCTACCATGCCTTGGGCAGCCTTACCTCACTTTGGGTAAGGCTGGTACATACTGTGTCCTGGGCCTTTTCCCAAGGACATCTAGCTGCCTACCCTGCTATGCAGAGAGGTGAACATCTGGTGGCTGCCAGGCACATGATGCACTGCATCACGTGGTAAGGCTGCCCAGAGTGGGGTAAGGCTGCCCAAGATGCGGTAAGTGCATCGAGTGGCTGTACACCACGGGTCATAGTCTCTATCCTTTAGTCTGCTCCAGATGCCCAGAGAGTACTAAAAGATTACTCTTGAAACAAAAAACACCTCCCTGAAGTCTTTAATGCACTTTCATTGTCATGAATGGGGATTGGATGTACATAGGAGAACTGCAGGACTGAGGGTGCTTTCTGATGTTACAAAACACGCCTGATTTGCCTCCAGGAAAAACAGCAGGAGGCAAAGCAGGTGCAGCTTTTGTCACGTGGGAAAGTTAACCACGCGGCTTTGACAGAAATCATGTGGGAGATACAGAGCCAGAAAATCCAGTTTTAATCCCCATATGATTGCCACTGAAGCTGCGTGAGTTAACTTTCCCACGTCACAAAAACCGTGCCTGGTTTGCCTCCTGGAGTTTTTCCCAGAGGGGAATCAGGCGCATTTTGTAACGTTGGAAAGCATCCTCTGTCTTCAATTCTTTTCCAGCTGCTTGAGAGCAGTGTTTCTGTAATCATTCTTAGTAGGAATGTTATCTCATCTCATTAACAGGATCCTACAATGAAGATTGGCGAGGGTGGAAACAACATACTCCAGGGCTGATTTAGCTGTGCAGCTTATGCATGCCTTTAATCTTGTTTTCAAAAGAGCTTTCTGTTCCCCTTTTAGAACTGGTTCTCCCCTGAGTGTTGGAAATTACCCAGGATAAAGTGTGTCAAGATTAGGGAGTTAAGTTATATAACCAAGAAGTTTTTTGTTTTGTTTTGTTTTTTTCTTAAGGCAGAACCCACACTTGAATACTTGTGATTTAAATAAAATACATCATGTGCCACATAAAATAGAGATTAAAACCAATGGCACCAAAGGCATCAATAGTTTCTTTTTACTTCGGATAGGTTTAGGGAAATGTTTACAATAAACTGTTACCAAATGAGATTGTTAGTCACCATCTTACATAGATATATTAAGACAGGAATATTGGGTTAAACCAGGGGCAGTTTGAAGAGTTCATTAAGGCCCTATCCTGCTCAAGTATGAGTCAACTCCCACTGATTTCAGGGCATTTTTAGACGAGACAACTAATGCAGATTAGAGAAGGGCCCTCTGCTGCCAAAATGGAGGTGGGGGGTTGCTGCGCCCCCTCTTCACGGAAGGGACACTGAGGAGAGAGGTGGGGGCAGCTGCATGGGTTTGGGAAACCCCGTGTGCTCGGCCCGGGAGCCTTCTGAGAGGCTGTCTGGGCATCATGTGGCTGTTTACCAGCACATGAGTGGTCAGCGTGGGGACATTCCCTCCTCTTTACTAGGAGGGGGAGAAGGAGTCTTGCCGCCCATGTGAGTCTTTTGGCTAGGCACAGCATTCGCGCCTGGATTCCTTGAGCAATCAGCACCCACCCACCCACCCATCCCTCTAATGCTGTGGGTTTAACCGGTTGCGGTTAGGGGACCAAGAAGGGATTTTGGAGGGCACCTCAACCGTTATGAGATGCTTTAGCTTTTTACCTTCTTCACAGTGTTGGAATAGGTTAAATTAGTTTAAATCATTAACAATTTGGAACATTAATCTAAACAATTGGTATAATTGGCATGGCAAGTAATTTAAAATAGTTTGACTTTAAATTCGGCATGTGGTAATTTGGCCTTTCTTATAATATGGATCTTTAATTGATTGGCAAAACAATTTGGCTTGTCTAAGGTGTTTACTGACATTTATAATGTCGCACTCTTGCAGGGGTCCAGTATGGTTAATAGTAGGGGTGGGACTACCGGATCATCCGGTATCCGATACTGCCAGTATTTGGTGTACCGGCAGTATCCAATTAAACCTGGAAATCCGGTGTAATTTACCGGATTCCCCTACTGGATTTTTTTACATTGCAGCCATTCAAATGAATGGCCACAATGTAAAAAAAACAAAAAAACAACCACTTTCCCTCCCCAGCCCAGACTGTGTGGGTGGAAGGGGGGACACCCCCCACCCACCCTGCCCAGCCTGGCTTTAAAAAAATTTTCCCCCCAAAGTCCCTGCTAGTGCGGGTTCCGGGCCGCCACCGGCGACCCAGAGCCCGCACCAGCAGGTAGGTTGTTGTACTAGGGTGATCCCTGGGGTGGGGGGTGGTTTAACACACACACCACCCCAGGGATCACCCTACCTCCCCACCCAGGGATCACCTACCTTGTGCTCCGGGCAGCAGCGGCGGCGGCAGTCCGACTCCGGCGACTTCAGCACTGACTGTGACTGCCGACTTCAGTGCTACTAGGCCTTCCGGTGAAACCCGGAAGTTCACCGGAAGGCCTAGTAGTGGTGAAGCCGGCAGCCACAGCCAACCCTGAAGCCGCCAGAGTCGGACCGCTGCTGCCACCACCCAGAGCGCAAGGTAGGCGATCCCTGGGTGGGGAGGTAGGGTGATCCCTGGGGTGGGGTGTGTGTTAAACCACCCCCCACCCCAGGGATCACCCTAGTACCTGCTGGTGCGGGCTCCGGGTCGCCGGCCCAGAGCCAGCACTAGCAGGGACTTCGGGGGGGATTTTTTTTTTTTAAAGCCAGGTTGGGCAGGGTGGGTGGGGGGTGTCCCCCCTTCCACCCGCGCAGCCTGGGAGGGGGAGGGGGGAAGAGTTTTTGTGTTTTTTTCCATTGATTTCAATGGGGACCGTTCCCCATTGAAATCAATGAAAAAAATCCGGTACCGGTAAACCGGTACACAAATCCGGAAATCCAGTTTTTAAAAATCCAGTAACCAGTAAATCCAGTACCCCAGTAATTGTCCTGATGTCCCACCCCTAGTTAATAGGTATTCTGTTAGATAGTTTTAGGAATAGAAGAGTCATCTTCATAAGAGATTTGGGGGGAGGGGGTGATACCTGGTGATAAGCAGGGCATGGCTAACAACAGGATCGTTCCCCTGGGTGGGGTGACAACCAGGGGGGTAAGGGCATGCATGGCCCTCAAACCTTAATGACACCAATCTCCTTACTCATGCCCACAAGGGCGTTTCCCCTTCGGCCTTGGCCAGGGAACTGTTTGAAGGGAAATGTAGATAATGATGAGTTGGTGCTGGCATTGGAGGGCATATCCAGGCCAGACCTGTTTAAGATTTTGATAAGTTTGTCATCTAAAATACTGGACCCATGATTGCTTAGTAGCAATCCCACCAACGTTCTCTCTCTGTTTTGATTAAAGAGTGCGGCCAGTTGAATCCATTTCATGTCTCCGTGTCTTATTTCTGGGGTGTGTGTCAGCAAATCTAATGTGCATTTAAGGTGGAATTTTCAGGATGTAAAATGGGGTTTTATGAAACCGGTTTCACAAACTCACGGATTAAAAAGTGTTTTTAATGTTTGAACAGTTAATGCAAATTTAAATAGTGCTTTAATCTGCATCTATGCTCGTGAAAACAGTAAAAGTGATTTACTTTAAATGCTGATTAATTCTAAATCTACAATAACACATGTCTAAACATTAAATCTGAATTAAAATAAGAACGTTTACAATGCGTGATGAATACTAATTCGTGATATTTGGTGCTTGTCTAAAACAGCCCTGACATTTCATTTCTTGATTTACTGACTTAGTTTCCGCTTACCAGGATCCCATTTACCACTTTGTTGTTTACCACTTTGCCACCAATTTCAAATCTCAAGAGGTAATACCGATGCACTACCACATTTCTTGTACTCCATTTCCCCTTGCATTTCGTTGTTGCTCATTGGCTGGTACGCAGATTCTTTTACTAATCTGCAATCCAGTTGCAGATTGGTCAAAGCAAAGGAACAACATAGAACAACATTTCTAACTAGAGACACTGGAGTGGAGGTTAAGAGGCACTAGGGGGAAGTTAAGGGATGGGTTATTCGCACAGTGATTGGCTCAGAAATGCAGAAACAGCAAACCTGGAAGTAAAATGGTACCCTTGGCAATGCGGTAAATTGGGATGGTATCTCACAGTATTGCGAGAATTGAAAAATCACATCAGTATTGGGAAGCGGTCAGGAAATCGATCCCAGTTCCCAATGGCAAAATTTCTCACTAACAGCTCATTTCGGCCCTAATCTAAACCTAGTGAGACAAATAAAGTCGTGACTTGTAGCATGTGCTTACTGTTAAAATAAGATAGGTGGGCAGCTTGCACTGAGGCAACATCACAGCATACTGTGTCTATCTTCAAATTTTTTACACATTATTCTTTACTTATAAATGTAGCACCAGCAATCATAATTAGAGACAGGTTCCTGAAGGTCTTATAATCTAGGCTGGATGTGGGAGGAGACTCAGGGTATTTTCAGATGTTACAAGACCACGCTCAACCACAGTCAATACCCTGTGGTGGGGAATGGCCTCATAACGTCTGTTGGGGAACCGGAAGTTCCCCCCCAGATGTTAACCATGATCAATCATGGCGGGGAATCACATTCACCATGCGATCAGTGGGACCGGCGGGGCCGGCGCTGATTGCGTGGTGAATGTGATTCCCCACCGCGATGAAGGGGCCTGTCTCGTCTGGACGGCAACCACGGCCCGGAATCCCTGGCAGGATTCTAGGCCATGGTCAATTCGGGCAGGCGCTGCGGTCACATTGGCCGTGGCACCCATCCGTCTCCCCAGAGGGCGGGCGGCGGGGAAGCGTGGGGGGGCGGGGCCGTGCGGCCACATGTTCAGCCGCATGGCCCCGCCCCCTCCGCGATTCCCTGCCGGGATCAGCCGGCCTGTCTGTTGGACGTGATGGGCTAATTCCGGTGGGGAATCAGAAGGGTGATTCCGGGACGGGTCGAATGCCGCCCCATCTCGTCTGAAATCACCCAGAGAGACAAGGAAGAGAGAAAGACAGGGAAACACTTGAGAAGTTACAGGTGCATGTGCTGAGTTTAGAGGAAGAGGGGGACCCTGAAGGACAAGACAGTCTAAGGCAGGGTTGGGAAACTTCAGGTTCGGGGGCCATAAGTGGCCCTCGGCAAGTTTTTATGTGGCCCCTTTCCAGTTCCTTGATCTGGCCCCTGGATCCAGTCTCTATCCCCAAGCACTGAAAAACTGAGCTCAGGAGAATGGAACAGAGAGGCGGGTGTGCACACATGGACATGGGACAGATCCACAGCACAGATCCATGATCTGTACCCTCTTTTTTTTTTAATACATCCATTAAGGACCCCTGCCCCCAGCCTCTATGTGGCCCTTGGAGCTCGTACTAATTTTCAATGTGGCCTCCAGGACAGAAAAGGTTCCCCATCCCTTGTCTAAGGAGAAGCATCAGTGAGGTGGTAGGGAAAGCCCTATGGAAATATTGACAGCAGGATACCCCTCTATTGAATAATTGTATTCTCTCAGGCCTTTTTAGTTCCTCTTTCTTTGAGTGTCCTGCTCCAGACCTGCCCACCAATCTCCCTGCTCAACTATGAGTAGGGGCATTTCAAGATGTTGACTGCCCCAGCTACATCTGTTAGGGATGTGCGAACGAACAAAACCAAATTCAGAAATTCAGTTTGGTTCAAAAATCGAGTTTGGTTCGGTCGACCGAACTAGTCGAGTTCGGTCAAATTCCAAACTTCCAAAACCGAGTTCAAACATTCAAAACTGGTGTTTTAAGCTGTTTTTGGCCTTCTGAACTGGTTCGGATTTGACCGAACAGTTCGGTCGAATTCGAATTCAGTTCAGAAGTTTGGTTTGGCCGACCGAACTAGTCAAGTTTGGTCTGAACTCTGAACTTCCAAACCATGTTCACACATCCCTAACATCTGTGAAGCATGCTCCCTGACTGGCTTGGGATAGCCATGTCATAATGCAGTTGTAATGTCCACCAACAGAAGTGGGTTGGTGGGAGCAGTGAAGCAGTTTCAGAGTGTGCACAACCCCAACCAGTAGACAGGCAGAGTTGTGTCCCTAGAAGCTGAAGCTGAGTGGAGGTCAGCAGCAGGTGACCCTGAATCAAGGTGCGGGGAGGGATAAAGGAAGGGGAAGACAAAGCCAAAGTGTGGGGAGATGTCCCCCACCAATTAGAACTGTTTCTATTCCACTTAAATTATCATAAAAAGCTGTGCTCTGACTAGACAAATACATGCAGGTTAATTAAAATAAAGCATTAGAAATAATACAGGAGAGGAGATACAAGGGCTTGGGTAGGAAAAAAAATCTAGGAAAATTCTCCATTTAATTTTTTTTATTCTGACATATTTTTCTAGAATGAATGGAAAGAGGTTTCTGCCTGGGTGCACCTTGGCAGCCTGGGAGGGACTTTGCTTCTAAGCCAACAAACTCCCCAAATCTCAGGACAGCACTGCCCTGTGCCTGGGACACTAAAGTACCTACTCATCATGAGGTCACTAAATAGCCAATTAGTTCCTCAAGTGTTACCAGAAAGCTTGTTTCCATCTGGAAATACAGTGTTAAAAACCCAGAAATAAGCAGCACTGTCTAATATCCACTGAATCCAACAAATACAGCAAGCGCAACAAGATTTATCTCAAACTGCAGGTTCCTGACCCAGCCCTTCCAAATGCTCAACTTGTAGAACTCCCACTACATCAATAGGAGGGTGTGCATGATTAGTGTCACAGCCTTAAGTTTAATAGAAACTATCTAAAACCAGCACGGTCTCCTAAAATGATCAGAAGCATTGTGCACATCTGCAAACTGACCCCCTCTGTTACAGCCAGCCTTGTGGATTGTGTAGGTCTTTCACCTAATCTTACATCTACTTCAGTAATTTGGAAGGTCACAGCTGACAAAGAAAAGATGGAGTGAGAAAGAAAATGCAGCACAACTGTAGAAAGAAAAATGTTTTGAAAAGCACATTCAACAGCAGTGAACCCTCCCCAATCAGCCCAAGCCCCTTCTGCCACTATACAATGCTGCAGCATTAAATAACCCTAAAAAGAAAATTCATATGGAGAGAGTTTCTTCTCTTTTCGACTGATTAAACCACTGAAAATTATATTAGTGTAATAGAAATATTAACCAATAAAATGGTATCTGTTTTAAAAGGCACTGGAAGCAAACACCGGTTTATTTGCCTGTTCAGTGATTTCACTGTTTATTTCTTTAAAACCCCTGTCCTGAGTTATTTACAATATACACCATGGAGTTATTTTTTTCTTTGTAAAATGATAGACAGGAAATAAAATTCCCTACTGCCCGATTCCTTACGACTTTCCACTAGACTTATTCTGATTTCTTCTAATGTCACTTTCCAGAAAACAAGTTTTCCTAGAGGGTTTTCTGAGCTCACACGACCTCTTCCTTGTTCTGTGCGTAAGAAATCTTGATGACAGCAAGAAGTCATCTCTTATAATTTACACTCTGGCAGCTCCCTATTGTAATTCAACCCAAGACTGTGTTCAGCCAGTGGGAGGAACTGCTGCCAGTATACATTGGGTATTTTCAGACGTTACGAGATCACAGTCAACCACAGTGAATCTGCGCATGGTGAAAGTGATCCCGTAATGTCTGATGGGGGGAACAGAAGTTCCCCACCCCGATGTTCATCACGTTGCGCCGCGCGGCCCTGCCCTCTCCCCAATTCCCTGTTGGGAGCCACCACCACGTCTGTTCGTCCATGACGCAGTGGCCCCGGCGGGGAATCAAAGGTTCATTTCCGTGACGGGGCCAATTGGCCCCGTCACGTCTGAAAATACCCCTAGTGTATGATTGCAATAGATCGGAGTTCTACTACTATCTCTGCCCCTGACCTACTGTGTGTGTCCCTGGGCAAGTCTCTTAAGTTAACCCATCGATCTAAAACTGGGAGACTAATCTCCTGCTTCATGAAGGGTTACCTCATCATGTTTGGAAGACATGAAACTTACCTCATTCATGTTTGGAAGACATGATAATAGTGAACACTGGACATCCCTCCCCATAGGCACTCTTCTCTTCACTCTAGATGTGGTGGCAGGACATCTTCTCTGACCTTGCACCTGAAAACAGTTCTTGCAGCTGAGAAGAATCTCCTCTCACTTTGAGAGTTCCCTTTGGCTCTGTACCACACTCAGATCAGACAGCAGGATGTTGTTAATCACAACCTGTTTCAGTGGCTACAGTATATACTGCATATACTCCACATGTACTGCATTACTGTGAGGTCAAAAGAAACCTGTGGAAAATTACGATGAGAGTGTTGTTGTCAAAGCTGCAAAATCTTGCAGATTCTCAGCTTTAAATGAAGGTCTTTAAAGGATAATTCGCTGTCACATTGTTAACGAGGATTCATACTCAAAACTTTTACTGCAATACTGCCTAGTCTACCTGAACAAGAAATGCACCATTCTAGACAAAATGCATCACTCTAGGCAACATATCTGCTCCTCCCAGCCCATAACACAAAAACAGCTTACAAATATTTTGCTGCATCAGGCATCCTGCCTGATCTTTCCATGAATGTTGCCCCTCTTGGCCAACTTCTCAATCTTTAGAAATTTAAATTGATAAACCCTGATGAGCTTTGAACCTGCAGGTAAAAAGAAAGTAGGAAAGGGCTCTGGAGATCACTGAAACTGGTTTTAAGGCCAGAGGCGACTGGTGAGTTCCATAATTTATTTTAATTAGTTCAATTTCTATCCCACCCTTCCCCTAAGGCTCAGGGCAGCTTACAGTAATAAAAGGTACAAAATACAATACAAATTCTTTTAAAAACCCACCCTCACTCCCACACCCACCCACCCAAATCCCTAGCCCCCACCTGCAAAACACTTGGCCAAAAAGAAAAGTTTTACACTGCCTCATAATGCTCGGACTTGGACTCTGACAGATCTCCAGGGAAGGGGAATTCCACAATACCGGGGCAGAATGCCTCTCTATGGGCCCTTGTCGTATGAACAAGATTGGCAGGCAGTACCTGCAGGAGAGCGCTCCTGGCCAACCTCTGGGGTCACAGTAGAACATTGTAGGAAAGACAGTGATATGTGGGATGCAGGCCATTTAGGGCTTTAAAGGTCAAAACCAGCATCTTAAATTGTGTTTATACAGTACAGGAGTAAAAAAGAACAGACTCATCTGTTAACTGGGCTGGATATTCAGGTACTGTTGATTTCAGTGCATGTGACTTAGCTGGCTGTGGAAGGAGAGGATTCTTATTATAGAATATTTATTTAATTCAAACTTATTTCACATTCTTTCCCTAAGGCACAGGCTAAAAAGACCACTCTTACCCCCTGGAAATCCCACACCCAACCCCTACCCCTGCATGACAAACACTTGGCTAAAAGGAAATGTCTTACATTGTAAGTAGTAGGGTTACCATCCCTGTGATCGTTCAGGAGTGCTCTCTCTGCCAGCTAGATTCATACGGTGAGGGCATGCAAAGAGGCATTCTTGGTTGCTGCCCCAGAGTTGTGGAATGCAGGGCTGCGTTGGTTCCAGTGGAGCCCTGCAACATGTATTTTTCATAAGTGTTCTCTTTTAAAGGGGAGGTATGGTAACCCTAACTATTAGTCAAGTTGGTCAGGGACTAAGGTCACTTTCAGACATGCCCCCCCCCACCCACGCATATTTGGGCTGCGGAGGGGAATGTGCAGCCTGAATATGCGCAGGGATCAGTTGGTCTAAAATGCTCCCCCCGCACGGCTTTGCTGGCAGAGACACACGTGGGGGGGAGGCTTTTAGGCCGACCGATCCCTGCACATCTTCGGGCTGTGCATTCCCCACTGTAGTCCAAATATGCATGGCGGGGGGGGGCATGTCTGAAAGTTGCCTCAGACCTCTGGCTACTGGAAGCTTGGAGTGAATGGATCACTCCACTGATGAGCTATTTGTGCACTTATTTAAGCAACCACTTAAACCATTTGTGCACTTATTTGGGCCCCGCCTATCTGCAGGACCACCTCACCCTCCTGGTCCTGGAGCGGCCCCTGTGGTCGGCTGGGGGCGCCCTCCTCGAGATCCCCCGGGTTTCCCAGGTGTCTACTATGAGGAGGGCATTCTCCATGGCTGCGCCGCAGCTGTGGAGCTCCCTTCTGTTGGAGATCCACTTGGCTGCTGGCCTCCCCTCTCTCCGCAGACAATGTAAGACCTGGCTGTTCTGTCAGGCCTTTCCCGAGGGAGATTTTTAAAATTTATTTTATTATTAACAAACATTTATATAGCGCAAGCAGTGTACCTGGCACTTTAGAAAGTAATAAAATAGACATGGTCCCTGCCCCTAGGGCTTACAATTTGAGAGACAGGAGGGGAAGGGGAACAGAGGGAGAGACAAGGGGTCTAATATTTTATTTATTTACTAGATTTTTACCCCACCCCTCCTAAAAGCAGCTCGGGGCGGCTTCCAACAATAAAATAGTACATATAAATATATATAAAACAATTAAAAATATATCAAAAATACAATTCAAAGTATTAAAACAGGGCCCAGGAACTCACTAACAATAAATAGGGTAGGGGAGATAAAACCCTCTAACCCACCCTCCGCCCTTCCCCAAAGGCCTGGGCTAACAGCCAGGTTTTACAACTTTGCCGGAATGTCAACAGGCTTGGGGCCAGGCAAGCTTCCTCCGGAAGGGAGTTCCAACGGCGTGGCCCAGCCACCGAGAATGCCCTCTCCATTGTGTCCCCCCGCTTAACGCGGGGGACCTCCAGGAAGGCACCCCTGGCAGACCGAAGGAGCCGCTCTGGGGTGCGGAGGGCGAGGCAGTCCCTGAGGTACGAGGGGCCCAGACCATGAAGGGCCTTATAGATCAGCACCAAAACCTTGAACCTAGCTCGATATGCGATTGGCAACCAGTGCAGAGTCCAGAGCACAGGTGTAATGTGCTCCCGATGACCCATCCCCGAAAGGAGGCGGGCCGCTGCATTCTGCACTAGCTGCAGCCTCTGAACCAGGAACAAGGGAAGCCCCACGTAGAGCGCGTTGCAGTAGACCAGCCTTGAGGTGTTGAAGGCATGGATGAGGGAGGCCAGGTCCGGACCAGAGACGAACAGACGCAGCCTCCGCACCAGGTGCAACTGGCGGAAGGCAGCCTTTGCGACTGCCTCCACCTGCCGCTCCTGGCGGAGATCTGTGTCCAGTATCACTCCGGACTCCGGACCTGCTGAGCTATAGGAGGGCGAACCCCCCCAATTAGGGGAGCCACTACCTCCCTCACTCTCCCCACCAACATCACCTCCGTCTTATCAGGGTTGAGCTTCAGTCTGCTCTGCCACATCCATTCCGCCACGGCCTCCAAACACTCTGATAGCAACGAGACAGCAGGGTCTGGGTCAGTTGAAAAAGAGAGGTACAGCTGAGTGTCATCAGCATATTGGTGACATCGCACCCCGAACCCTCTCACGATCTCCCCCAGATGGGGTGGGTGGGTTGGGTTAGGGTAGAGTAGTGGGGGATGGGGTTTTATATTGTTTTTTAATTGAATTACTACTGTTTGTTTTAATGTTTTAAAATGTTTTTAACATGTTGTGAGCCGCCCCGAGATGCCTGAGCCAGGAGGGAGCGGCATAAAAAATGTAATTTAAATAAAATAAATAAATAAAAAAACAAGGTTGGCAATTGTCAGGCAGGATGCAGGGCAAGATGAATCATTGGAATGACTTACAATGGCAGATCTCATGTTGTTAAATTAGTTTCATTCTAGGAACAAAAAGAATTCAAATATTTTCCTTGATTTTGCAATATTTTTGATAATTAAACATGTGAAATGTAGCATGGTCCAACTACCACTGGAGATAGAGTATTCCAGATGATATCTTTTATAGGACCAAGTAACACTGAGAGAGATGAATGAATTAGTTTCAATATGTGAAATGCTAAGCGTCTTGAAGAATAAGGCCCAAGGAAAATTTTACCAAATCCCAAGAACAGGGTTCACTCTATCCCTGATTGTCAATGTAATTACACATATAAATATACACATAAGAAGTTCCATAATAGATCAAAGCAATGATCCATCATGAGGCCAGTATCCTGTCTCTGACAGTGATCAATTTCAGTTGTTTTAGAGAAGTATGCAACAGGTCATAATGCTAGGTGCCTTGAAGAATTAGTATGAGTGGTGCGAAAAAGCCATTCCATTTTCAAGGAACATTTCACAAAAACAAAATGTCTAGTGCTATTTTTGATCCAAATTCTGATTGGAAAAAAATAATAGAAAAAATATCAGCTAGTTGCAAATGACTGGGTTGGTTTTTTTGGGGTTTTTTTTTAACTAGTTTTTGTCTGTTCCTATTGAAAAAAACTATTGTTTGTTCTGAATTCCGATTGGAAGGGACAAAACTCCCGGTTTCTACATGTCCCGAGGGGTATGCCAGCAGCACTCCTTAGGGCTGAGGCTGGAGTTAGCTGTATTGCAACCTTGGCTAAACTTGCTATTCTGAAATTTTGGCTCCAACTTAATTTGATCCCCTCAGATTCTCTGGCCCGCCTGGCTATTAATTCTGCTTTTGGTAGGTGGCCAGTCAAGGTGAACGATATCCTTCTCTCTTTGGGTTTTTCAGTGTTGTACATTTTGGCCTTCCCTGTTGTGAGAGCTTGGACAGAAATTAAATCTAGAGTTAAAGATCAAGAACTCCAATCTTTGAGAGAGCACTCTGTCCTTCAAAGGCTTTCATATTTTTATAAAGATCTTCTGACCCCTTTGGAGGGGGCCTTATATTTAGATAACCCAAGCACGATGTAAACAAGAGTGGCATTTACTCTTGCAAGACTTAATGTTTTTTTGTCTGCCTATACAGAGATTGAAACAAATGCTGCATAATGAAAGATTCCGTGTAATGAAAGATTCTGTATACATTGTAAAAATTAAAATGACAGAGAAATTCCGGAAACAATGCTTCATATTTTAGTGGAATGCCCGGCCTATCTCCAGTGGAGGCAAATGTATATTGTACCTTGCTTGAGAGCTGGAAGTTGTTATTTTTCTAAATTGGAGGTGTTCCTTCTAAGAGATCAGGACAAAATTGTTTCAGCTAAGGTTGCTAAGTTTCTGGATATGATCTTAAAATTTAAGATGTCTCAATCGGGTTGTTCTTGATTGATTATGGGGGGGCTTCTGTAAATTTTACTCTGTCATTTGGGAATACACTGCTTGATGAGTATTATGATACTTTCTTTAATAACTTTATAATAGTTTGGGGATTTCATGCTTTTGTTTGTATTTTGCCCTGATTGGACAAGTTTGTTATTGTATGTCATGTTTTTGATATGTCTTGTTTTGTTCTTTTTTTATGATGGCCTATGGCTAAGTAATAAATTCTGTTTGATTTGATCAGAAATCAGAACAGGCAAAATTTTGCCTTTAGCCTTAACAATAAGGCCCTAGGAAAATTTTACCCAGTCCCAGGAACAAGAGTCACTCTAGCCCTGATTCTCAGTGTACTTAGGCATGGAAGTATACCCATCACATCAGAAGATCCATTTCTATTTCCTACTATTTACACAATCAGAGGTCTTATCCTCTGGTCAGCTTGACTAATAGTCATTGATAGATTATCCAGTCCTTTTAAAAACCAGTGATGCCATTGACTTTCACAATGTCTTCTAGTAACGAGTTCCACACAGGCTAATTGTAAGCTGAGTGAAAAAATACTTATTTTTATTTGTGTTAAATCTGCTGCCAGTTAATTGCATAGGTTGTTCCCTAGTTCTAGTAATACAAGAGGTAAATAACAGTTCCCTATATGCTTGCTTTGCAACATCTGTAAACCTCGGTCATATCCCAATCCCCCTTGTGCTTATAAGTAACTCTTTTGAATTCAGTGGCATTGCTCACATATGTAAAGTTACCCTTGTGTAGAAGTATGTTGCTGGATGAGGACCTATCTTTGTAAACTGAAGAAACATTGAGTCTTTCTCTGGCACAGAAATGCAAATATATTATTTTTCCAGTAGAAAGACACTTACAATTATAAGGAAAGCTTTAGCTGAATATTATAATAGACTTCAAAATCGCCTGTTCACTAATCCCTGCTAAGCTCTCTTTGCATTCAAATTTCATGAAGATTAGACATGAAAGTTAACAGCAAAGCATAAAAAATTGCTTTTGCCCTTTCTTGCTTCTGTAGTATGTAAAAGTGTTTTCTAATTTTTTTCTCCCTTAAAAATGCTTCCTGATTTTTCTTCACACTTTCCTTTTTCTACAGATGGACTCTGACAAGATCTGAAAAATCTAAATGTCATACAAGTTTGTAACTTGAGCTACTGGTCTCCCTTCCCCAAGATAAATGCTGATTCTTAGTGCTTGTCTAAGAATGGTATAACAATTTTGTGCGCAAGTGGCACTTAAGGTGACTTTACGTTTAATGCTCACCTAAGAAAGGACCACTTATATACCTGGAGTTTAAGAGTATTATGTGACTAAGTGTTTTCAGGATGAAGAACACAATCAGCATCCCTTCATCTTTCTGCCAGAGGAAGGAAAAGGTGCCCCTCAAGTTGTAGTTAGATTGTGGCCACTGAGCCATAGTTTTCGTGATAGACTGGAAGACTCTAGCACCACTTTTAGGATCAGTATAGTCATTGCCCACTCAGTCCTCCTGGAGGTTTGATATTAATGATGACTTGGAAGTTAGCTTAGGGTAACAGACACACAACTTTAGTCCTTGGGGAAATCCTCTGTGGTCAGGGCCCCTAGCAGCAGCTAGTGCTACACCACAACCACACCTGAGCTGGGCTGTGTTTGGGAAGGTCTGACCTCCAGTCCTCCCATTATAGCCAGCCTACACCACCATTAGTTTGGTAACATATATATAGGAAGAATCCCACTTGGAAATCACAAGTTTAGCATATGCTTCAAGCTTTCCAGCTTCCTGGTCCTTGGGTTAAGGGGTGTGAGCCTCCAGCCTGCCCACAAGCAGCTCTGTCCTGCTTCTCACTGGGAAAGCCCAGCAGCCCATCTGCACTGGTTGTTTTGAGATCCCTTCTTCCACTCTTGGCCAAAAGTAATCCAATCCTGGCCCAGGATCATCAGTCACAGTAATAGAGGCCATTTGAAAACTAGACAAAACCACCCATGTCCACCCATCAGCCACCCACCTGAATGACTGTGTGAAGGTGGTGTGTGGGGGGGTGCCCACTCCCATGACCCACACAGCACCCACTCTTGACCACTTATGGAGCACTGGCAAACAATCTGGAGTGCACCATGTGGGGGCAGATAAAAAAGTGCATGGAGGCCGACACCCACTCATCCCCAGACTATATGAATGGAGGCAGCCAGCCATGTCAGCTGAGTGATCCATTGTTCAGAGGCACTGTGGGCAGGGAAACAGCTTTTTCAAGTCATAGGAACCAGCCAGAAGTGCTGAGGAGCCCAGGTTCCCCAGCACTCTGCCAGGACATGTCTCTTTAAAGCTCCCTCATGGTCTGTGGCAGGGCGAGTGCATACAAACTGCCACAGTACCCACCCAGGGAGGGGCCCATTGGAATCCCTCCTCATGCACTCCACACCCCCCCCCCCAGTTATTTGTTCCCCTTGCCCTGCAATGGTCTCCCCATCGCTCTCTCGTGGTTAGAGCTTTGGTGGATTTGGGGGCATCAGGGAACTTTATGGATGTCTCCTTTGCTAAAGACCATGAGGTGCCCCAACAGACCTGGGCTTCTGTGGAACTGGTTAAGACAATTGATGGGTCCCCTCTTGCTTCAGGTCCTCTGTTAAACTGTTCCGCTCCCTTGGGGTGTACTATCGGTTCTCATGTAGAGACCCTCCAATTTGACTTAATCTCCTCCCCTTTATTCTCCCTAGTTCTTGGATTACCCTGACTCCAGACCCATAATCCCGTCATTAACTGGTTCTTGCGGACCCTTAACTTTACATCCTCTGTTTGTCACCTTCATATTATTCCTTTTCCTCTGATTGAAGCTAAGATCCCTCCTGCTATCGCCCCCATTACCTCGTCCGCCCTAATTGATCCTCGGATCCCTCCCCAATACCATGATTTAGCAAGGGTATTTAGTAAACAGGAAGCTTCCGAGCTTCCACCCCACAGGTCCTATGACTGCCCTATTGAACTTCTTCCCGACCATGAACCTCCATATGGTCAAATTTACAATCTCTCTCCAGGGGAAACTGAAACCTTACGAATGTATATTAAAGACAACTTAGAAAAGGGATTTATTCGCCATTCCACTTCCCCTGCAGGGGCTCCCCTCTTCTTTGTTCCGAAGAAGGAGGGAGACCTTCGACCATGTATAGATTATCGAGGACTGAATCAAATGACGGTTAAGAACCGATATCCCCTTCCCCTAATCCCTGAACTTCTTGGAAAGCTCCAAGGAGCTACTATCTTCACCAAGTTGGACCTGAGGGGCGCCTATAATCTGGTGCGAATAAAGGAGGGGGATGAATGGAAAACTGCGTTTCGCACGAGATTCGGGCACTTTGAATATTGTGTGATGCCCTATGGCCTTGTAAACGCTCCTGCTACCTTTCAGCATTTTATTAATGACATTCTAAGAGATTTGCTTGATTTATATGTGGTAGCATATCTTGATGATATTCTCATTTTTTCTTCATCCTCAGAGGAGCACGTTCGTCATGTACGGACAGTCCTGGAACGGCTATTATGCCACAAATTATACTGTAAACTTGAGAAATGCGTTTTTCATACCACCTCTGTCCCTTTTCTGGGATTCATTGTTTCCTCCCAGGGAATTCATATGGACCCCAGTAAACTTGAGGCCATTAATCAGTGGCCAGCCCCAAGGACAGTAAAAGCCTTACAGAGGTTTTTAGGTAGTATTAACTATTATCGGCAGTATATTCCTCGATATGCCAACCTTACAAAACCTCTTACTACGCTATTGAAAAAGGGAACTCCATTTGTGTGGGGGGCCCCTCAACAAAAAGTTTTTGTTCACCTCAAACAGGCCTTTATGTCTGCTCCACTGTTACAACACCCGAATATTTCTCTACCCTTCATAGTAGAAGCAGATGCATCGGACGTTGCCATTGGAGCTGTGTTAACTCAAGTCCATGAACCTTCGAAACGTCGACTTCCTTGTGCCTTCTACTCACGCCAATTGACCCCAGCTGAAAGAAACTATCCTATCTTGGATAAGGAATTATTAGCTATTAAGGCTGCATTTGAGACCTGGAGGCATTTCCTTGAAGGGGGCCCCCATCCCATCCTGGTGTATACGGACCATAAGAATTTATCATATCTACACTCTGCCCGTATCAATAATCCACGCCATGCAAGGTGGGCATTATTTTTTGCACGTTTTTGTTTCTCGATACAGTATCGTCCCGGTTCTCAAAATACCATGGCGGATGCGCTATCCCGGTATTACACTCATATCGAGAAGGAAGGAGATCTCCAAGGACCCATCCTACGTTCTCGGACTATTGCGGTTACCCTCCCATCTCTACCACAACTAAGAGCCGTATCTCAAAAGGAGCCGCTACGTCCAGAGTTTCAACAACGGTATGGGCTGGCTTTCAATAAAGGAAAGGTAGTTATTCCTTGCAGGTTCCGGCCACAGGTAATATGGGCTCACCATGATTCTCCCCTTGTAGGACATCCAGGATATCAAAGGACTCTTTCCTTGATTTCACGATCCTTTTGGTGGCCCTCCATCCGTAAGGATGTTAAACAATATGTTCAAGGCTGCCCCACCTGTGCGCGTACTAAAACCCCTCGGACTCTACCTGTAGGGTTATTACAGCTTACCGACAATCCCAAAGGCCCTTGGCAAAAGATTGCTATGGATTTTATAGTTGGCCTTCCCAAGTCAGCAGGATACGACTCTATTTTGGTTATTATCGATTATTTCACTAAGATGGGACATTTCATTCCCTGTAAAGGGATACCCTCGGCCCCAGTCACTGCTCGTCTCCTCCTTCGAGAAGTAGTACGTTTACATGGCCTACCAAAGATGATTGTTTCAGATAGAGGCCCCCAATTTATTTCTCGATTTTGGAAGGCTTTTTTTACCCTTCTTCAGGTGGACCTCCGGCCTACTACAGCCTACCATCCTCAGGCGAATGGACAAGTTGAACGTGTAAACCAACACATCGAACAATATTTGCGTTGCTTTTGTACTTACCTTCAAGACGATTGGGTGGAACATATACCCCTTGCTGAATTTACATACAATAATGGCCCCAACGCCTCCTTGGGAAATTCACCTTTCTATGTCTCGTATGGTTTTCACCCTCCCCTTTGTTTCCCAGATGCTCCCCTCTCGTCGGTACCAGCAGCAGATGCATTGGTGAGGATTATTCATAAAGCCCAACGAGTGGCCCAACAACATCTGTTGGATGCCCGTGCCCGTTATAAAGCCTCCGCCGATAAACGTCGTCTCCCAGGACCCTCCTTTCAAGTAGGTGACCTTGTATGGGTACGGCGTCAAAACTACCCCTCTCTACGCCCCTCTGCTAAGCTTGATGATGCTTATATGGGGCCCTTTCCCATTACGCAGAAATTGAACGAAGTCGTTTACACTGTGGGGTTACCAACCCATTTACGCATACACCCTTCTTTCCATGTGTCCCTTTTGAAAAAGGCGCAAATTCCAAGTTATCCCCTCCAACGTGATGTTCCTGCCCCTCCTATCCTTCTACCTGGTGGTTCCGAATATGAGGTTTGAGCCATCTTAGATTCCCGCATCTCTGGTTCACAATTATATTATTTAGTGGATTCCCTGCCCCCTTTCCCCTCTCACCTTCCTTTCTCTTTTCTTCCAAACCTTTTCCCCCAACCCCTGTGACAGGAGGGTGGGACGGATGCAACCCCAGCCCAATTCTATTGGACATTGCCTTGACGATTTTTCTGACACTGCCCATCAAAAACTGCAAAGGTGAACTTATGTTCTAAAAGATGATTAGGATAAAAAGTGAGCTCAGATCAAGAATGCAACAGAGATATTTGAACGACTTCTAACTTAAAGCAGTGGAATCAGAGAGCTGTGATCACAAACAGACTTTGATGACATCATGCAAGCTTTTTAATGCTTGAAAAAACACCAGGCATTTTGTAATATAATAAACGTGTGTCTTTTTCATGTTTGGTCACAAATAATATTTGCAATTTTATATCAAGGGTGGTGATCAGGGCAATGGTCTCTGGGCCCCGGGCCCCTAGATTTCTTAATCTTCTGCTGCTTTGACATGGTGCTGTGTCAGTGTGATAGAGGATTAAGGGGCCTCATCCAAAACCCATGGAAATCAGTGGAAAGGCTCCCGCCCTGAATCCCTTAACCACCCAATTGCCAAGACAGCAGAGCATGGATACCAAGGCATGGTCTTCATTATGTAGTCATAACTGTGAGTTGTTCTTTCCTATTGCTCCACTCACCAATTCATTGGTACATAGCTAGGCAGGGTCACAGACCTGTTGTCTGATGCTACACCCAGGGGACAACAGGGCCAGGACTTTGGCACAGCATGGTGTATCATCTTAGTATTTTTATTATCGTAAGGATTAGATGTCCAGTACATCTCCCTGAAAGCTTTACAGTCAAATTGTTGGCTAAAATACTTATACTGGGTTATATTCTCATGTGATGTAGATCAGTATGGTACCACTGAAGTCAGTTATAACAGTTTGCACCTACCAGGAATCTAGTCATTAAGATCTCTTTGTATCTTAAAGCCAGGGTGGGGAACCTTTTTTTGGGGTAGGTGTGGGGGTCAGGAAGTAACACCAGTAATTTTAAAATGGTTAATGGGTCACACCAAAAATACAAAGGAAATACAAATACAAAGGAAATGTTGAACTACATCTTCTCAGTTTCTTTTATATCATATTTAGTTTAATCTATAGAGTCCAAGTTATTTTGTTGCCAAAACAGAAGCGTTATTTTGAGCCAGTGATAAAGAAAAAATTGCACTGGGCAGTGGTAACTTAAGGTACTGTAAGGTGTAGGCTCTCTGTAAAGAGATGTGGGGAAGGCATGCTGAGACAATGCATGCTGGGGGGCGGGGGGGTGTTCCATGGTAGGTGAGGAGGATTGATCTGGCCCATAGATTAATCTCCCATCCTTTAGCACACCTTCCTATCTGTTGCCTACCCCTCGAGCATGCTCTGTCAGGACTTGAGGGTAGGATCTGGATCCCAAGCTGCCTGTAACAGGAGGGGTGGGGTAATATATTTTTCTAATTAATTAATTAATTAATTAATTAATTAATTAATTAATTAAAGAAATCCAGGGATTGGAAATGAACCAATTAAACTCAGTCATGAGCCACATTCAGCCTACAGGCTTGCAGTTCCTCATTCCTAGCTAAAGCATGAGATGTGGGAAGGAAAGTGCATATCTCCTACATGGTATGTCGTGTATCAATTTCAAAGGGAATTGTTTTTTGTTGCTATTAATAGAATTCTTGACAATTGTGATTTGATTAATGTTTTTAAGATATTAAAAAATGATGCGGTTTCAGTGTTTACTATTGCTTTTTATAACATTGATCCCAACATGCTTTAATGTGAATGAGAGAAAGCAGGAATTTTTAAATGTGCAAAGTCATCAGAAGCCAGCAGTTACAAAAGAAGTATGGTACAGACACGCTCCATCTACTCATGTCTCTTAACAGCTAAGTAATGTTCTGAGTGCCAAGTATGCAAAGCTGCAGCATCCCAACATGTTCTAGAAGTTGGGACTTGCTAAAAGAATAACTGCAATGTCGGTTGGGTTTATATTAGAATCACAATACAATTAATCCACACATTTGAGCTAATCATAGGGACAACGTCATTTGAGAAGAAGCTTAGGAGCTCATTAAGACTAATTCTAAAAAGTGGTTAATGTCTCATGCAAAAAGTTTACTTTGTCATGCAGAAATTTATTTTAATATTTTAACACCTCCAGGAATATGTCATAGTCATCTTATGCAATTTGTATCAATGTCCAGCATTCGGGATTGCAGGAGACACAACTTTCCTGCACTGATCAACAAGAACTACAGCATGGGTGATTTCAGTCCCGATTCACCACAGTGGATTCCCGGCGGGGGTGAACAGATCAACCACCCCCCGTGGTCAAGGAAAGCCCCGAACAGACATAACGGGCCCGGGACCATGGCAGGGAATCGGACCACTGGACCACGGCCTGGGGCAGCGCAACAGACATTACCCCAATCCCGGGCCGTGGTCAAAGCACCCGGAAGGTGCCGGGGCGACGCGTCCCGGCTGCTGTTGTGTGCCCTTTAAATCTCCCTCCCAGGTCTGTGTTGTTGCTGGTTGCCTGGCAGCGAAGCTGCGTGCTTTGTCCCTGGCTGGGAATCATTTTCTTTGGTTCCGGCTGGTGGTTACCATTTAGACATTACTTTTTGTTGTTTCCCATTGGGAATCTCTTTGACCATGCTTTCAGAGATTGTCTCACCTTGTAAGTCATTTCAAATTCTATTTTCCACCTTGTAAGTCTGTGTTAAAATCTTTCCTATCTCTAAAATTCTGTGCAAACATCTCTCCTTCAACATATGTACAATCCTGTCTTTTGAGCACATGCTCCTTACTAGTGCTGAGATATCATATAAGGATAGGTAGATAAGTTCAGTTAACAAATCAGGCATAGGCTGCGGAGTCAGAAGGCCCATAGTCAGTTCCTCACTTTGCTGCATATTTGGTGGCCTGTCTATTTGTCTCTCTGTGGCTTATTACCCTATGAGTAATTTGGGAAATCAAATCTACTGTTCGTATTAAATGGAAAATGGGCCCAGTATGGTCTCTTGGAGATATTCAGAAGGCATGATGATGAGCAAAGTATACATATCTATTATACAGGTGGACACCTATCTATTGTAAGATACTTTCTGGGCCTCATTATCATGCCAAAGGCCACCAAGGCTGGGAGTTCCCTCTCCTCTGTGTTCTGTCTTACCTCACACTAAAGAACCATGGGACTTGAATAAGATATAAAATTATATTCTACAGTGAATATTATTCTCTTTATTCTACAGTGGTGAGAGATATATGCTATAGATTGTGAGGTACATATCACTATGATAATGAGGTCCAGAAAAGTATCTTACAATAGACAGCTCTCTACCTGTATAATAGATATATATACTTTCCTCATCATCGTGCCTTCTGAATATCTGCAAGAGACCAAACTGGGCCCAGACATTTCCCATTTAATACAAACAGTAGATTTTTATCAAGTAAAAAGTCACTTAGGCACTTAAATTCTAGACACCACTGAAAGCCAATAGGAATTAGCTTCTAAGTGCCCTTTTTGCCTTGGAAAAATCTACCTCTCACTGCTCTTTACAGCAGTTATGAAGACACTGTAGCTGACAGTAAGGAGGGAATTACAGCTTCTCATGCCGCTCTCTGGTCTCCCTGTCTGGCTTCTAGTGGTTGTCTACGCCCCTCCCCCCCCAAAGAAGACGAGGACACCACGTATAGGTTCAAACGGCTGCACTCTTTATTAGTCAAAAAAGGGGGAAGGGGTAGCCCTCCCACTTCCCCCTTTGAATTGGGGTCCTATCTATCTCTTATTCCTAACTGTTAACCGTCCCCCACAGGAGGTTCCCATCTTGCACCAGGAGCTATCTTGTTTGCCCGGCGCCCTTCTTCTCACGTCTTTGGGTTAAGCCCAAGGGGAATCCTCCTGTGCCCTACCTTAACCAACTTGTTTAACTTACACCCTACTCTGACCATGGGTTCCCCAGTCCAGAGCGGGTTGTTCGTACCTACCCCTTTTTGCCCACTGGGGCGGGGGTTTAAACAACAAGGGTGAGGACACCGTAACCTACCGTTTGGTACATGGTTCACCCAGCAGGTTCAGCCGCTCACCTCTCACCCTTGGGCTGACCATATATTGGGCCACACTGAGCAGCTATGTATGGCCTATGCCCATCTCTTAGGGAGATGTTGCTACCCAATGCTATACTAACCCCTTCAACTTTTAACCATTGGCCTGAACTCAGCCTACTGCCAAGAGTTCGACAATTTGGCCTACCACCAGCAAATATGCGTCTGCGCCCTCATTTCAATTCGACAGGTTACTCTAGGAGAGGTGAAAAACCCCTCACTGTTTTGCCAATTTGGCTCAGGGAAAATTCCTTTCTGGTCCTAATGCGCGACCAGTTATGACTCGGAGTGGTGCCCTATAAGAGGGACGGGTGGGTGGGTGCACATCCTTCTCCCCGCTCTGCACCCAGCCAAATGAGGCGAGAGAACAGGGAGGCTAAAATGGTGCCCGGGAACTCCTGGCTCTCACAAGAGTCCTGGGCGCCTTCAGTTGAGGGTTGCCTAGCAACTGCGGCTTCCCCCACCCTGCAGTGGCTGTTCCCCACCTCCTCGCCTTCTTCATTTAAGAAGGGAAGAGGGACGCCGCAAAACCCCCGCCGCGGCGAATGCAGAGGGGACTTGTCGACGCACCTCCCCAAATAAGATGAGGACACCATGTATGGGTTCTAATGGCCGCACTCTTTATTAGTCAAAAAAGGGGGAAGGAGTAGCCCTCCCACTTCCCCCTTTGAACTGGGGTCCTATCTATCTCTTATTCCTGAAATAGGGGACATCTCACTGTGTTCCTTACTTCCCAGGCTCAAGCTTTCTGAGGGAGAGGAAGGCACTGCTTTTGTCCACTGCTGTCAATGGAGAGGGGAGAGAGGACGCTGCCAACGCCATCTTTGAAAATGGCTGAGCATGCTCAGAAAGGGCCCTTGCTGAGAATACTCAGTTGTGTTTTTGTTTTTTCCCCAAACCTAACCTGGGAAGAAGCACACCACTCATCAGTGTGGAACTCCACTGGTAGGTAAGTAACCAGCCTGCCCACCCCCACTGCTAATCCCCCACCCCTGACCCTCCTTCATCCAGAACTAGGCCTCCACTCCCCCTTCCCTGGTCCCACTGGCCTATTCCCTCTCTGGCCAGTGGGGGCAGGGAAGGGGTAACAGGGGCATAGTCCTGGCCTCCATCCTCCACTTACCTGCCCTCTGCCCCCCGGGCCCTTCTCTGAACTTGGCTGTAATCAGTTGAGGTTTTCTGAGTTCCCAATTTTTCAGGGGGTCTCCTTAGAAATTTGGAACTTGGAAAAATCAAGTTGAGTGCATCAGTCCTCTGTGTTTTCCAAACACAGGTTCTCAGGGTGAAACTGCAAGAGGTGACAACCCTACCCAGTAGATTTCAGGCTCTGGACACTAGGGAAACACTTTGCAATTGCAAGCAACCTGAGGACCACCACTAAGAGATTTTCAGAGTGCGTGGGGAGGACAAAGCTAATAATCTGCTCCCAACCATTCTGAAAATTTCCTAACAGGCTTCTTGTAAAGGGCCCCACCAAGAAGGAATTTCTCAGAGTGGGCAGCGACTGAATGTTGGCCCCACTCCCACCGACTTTTAAAAATTCCTTCCTGGTGGAGTTGCTGCTTCTCTGTGGTAAGGTAGGGGAAAGCTTTCTGGAAGCCAAGGCAACACCACCACTTTTGGGGGGAAGGAGTGAAGGCTGGCCAGAAGCCTCCTTAGGAGGGCTGTCACTTAGGGAGACCCCCACCCCCTTGTCCTTAGAAAGACCTATAATGGGGGAGGAGGGGACATGAGTACAAGCCTCCCACTGTCTTACTGCACCACTATTTCTTTTGTACACAACAATTAAATGTCTGCCAAAAGTTGCAGCGATCTTGTGAGATCCTGAGCACATTCATCATTCATTTTTAGTGTCAACCAAAGAAGAAATTCATCTGAGTGCAGACAGCCCTGCCAAGCCTTCTGAACCAGTTAAATCCTACTTACACCTGTAATGCAAAGTTTCCACGATTCTTAGGGATTTGCATGTCTGTCTTGCCTTTTTTCCTGAATACTGATGACTGCTCTTTGAGATTCTGCAGAACATCTTATATCACAAAGAAAACAAAGTGAGGGATTAACCTCCTTTCCATACACACTATTACATTCATTACATGAACAAATGGAAAAATGCAGGTCATTTTCAGCCTAAATGGAAAAAAGACCTTCTCCTCCCCATAATCA
>QEPC01009727.1:8100-20337 GCA_003113815.1 Sphenodon punctatus
ACCGGAGCCTGGCCTGGCCCGCAATGCTCCGTCGGGCTGTGAGGTGCCTCCTCTGGGCAAGGGAGACCATGCACCATGCTGCCCTGATCACCATGCCCATAGCCAGATGCCTATGGGTCACAGAGCGCCCACAGGTGTGGTGGGCTACGGCCCTGGCCCACTGGGAAGAGCCTGACTGGAGGGCCCACTTTAGAATGAGCAAGGGCACCCTCCTCTGCCTAGCAGAGCTCCTCACACCCTGGCTGGAGCGACAGCACACATCCATGTGGGACCCCATCCCCATGGTCCAGCAGGTGGCAATAGGGGTCTGGGCCCTCGCTACACCCGACTCTTGTCGGTCAGTGTCCGAGCACATCGGGGTGGGGCTCAGCACTGTCACCTGCATCGTGCGGGATGTGTGCAAGGTGGTGGAGGGCATGCTCCTGGACAGAACAATCCAGCTAGTGGACCAGGGGGCCGTGATGGCGGGGTTCGCAGCCGGAGGCTGCCCCAACTGCATGGGAGCCGTGGACGGCACCCACATAGAGATCCTCTGCCTGGCCGCCGGGGAGGCCCTGGAGTATGTGAACTGGCATGGTTACTACTCCCTGCACCTGCAGGGCATGGTGGATCACCGGGGCCAGTTCATAGACATCTACACGATGCCCTCCTGTATTCTGGGGGACCCTGACTACCCCCTCACCTACTGGCTGATGAAGGTCTAACCTGTACCGAAGACCCCTGCGGAGGTGTTATACAATACCCACCTGTGTTCCAGCCGGATCGTGGTGGAGCGTGTCTTCGGGGCCCTCAAACAGCGCTGGAGGAGTATAGCTGGGCACCTGTATTACACCGTCTCGACCTCGGCCCTGGTGATTGGTGCCTGCTGCATGCTGCACAATGTCTATGAAACTGAGGGGGTGGCCCTGGAGTACCCCAAGCCCCACCTGCCCCCCAGTCCTGTGCCCCTGTACATGAACGCTGAGAACCCGAGGGAGTACCGTTACACCAAACGGATCCGGAATGCCCTGGCAAACCATATTGCCCAGGGGGCCCAGTTGTGAGGGACTCCCCCCATGGGGGGCACCACCTGCGGTACCATGGGCATGCCCCTGCACAGGTGGGCCCCCACCCCGGTCCCTCAGAAACAGGAGCGTGAGCCGGACCGGTGACTGCAGCCTTTATTTCCCCCAAGTGGACACATTCCCCCGGTCCCGCCACCCCTGTCAAACCCTGTCCCATGCAGTGACCCCCATCATGTCACCCTCACCCTCCCCCCCTTCCCCGTGAGCACCCGCTGGGGCCAATGGAGCTCTGAGAGCTCTCCTCCCCCTGCTGTCTGTGTTCCCTGCATTGTCCTGTGCTGCCTCCTGGTCCGGCAGGAGGGTGATAATGGGGGGGAGAGGGTGGCCGGGACCCTGGCCAGCCCCTGGGGGGGCTGCACCCTCCAGAGCAAAGGGGGCCCCGGGAGGCGGATGCCCCTGAGTCCGTGGGGGCAGCTGGGGAGCCTGGGCAGAGGGCGGGGGTGCCGTGGGTCCCTGCATTGGGACCTGGGCAGGCAGGGTGCCCGGGGGTGTGCCTGCCATCACATAGGCACACATCATGCCAGCGTGCAGGAGCAGGGAGGTCCCAGTGTTGTAGGACCTGTCCATTTTGGCTGTGTGCTCCCGCACCATGCCTGTGATGGCTTGCTCCAGCCTCCCAAGTGCCTCCACCTGTCTGCTGTGTTCCTGGCACTCCCACCTCTGCTCCAGGTGCACCACGGCCTGGAGCCTCTGGTCCCTAGGCTCAGCCCGCTCCAGGGACCGCTCGATGGCCACCTCCATGCGGGCCATGGCCTCGATCATCCTCTCCCCCTGTTCTACCATGTTCTGCACGATGTCCTGTGCCTGTCGGCGGGTCATCCTCCTCCTCCTCCTCCTCTTCCTCGTCCTCCTCCTCATCCACCAGCTCCGCCTCCGCCTGAACAGGGCTGGTGTCCTCCGGGGGCTCATCCGCCCGGGCTGTTTTCCATGTCTGTGGGGACAGTAGGTGGGGAGTGTTGGGTTGGTTGCAGGTGGGGTGCCCTCGTGAGGCTCCCCTGCCCCCCGGCCCCTTCCCGGTCACCTGGGCGTGCCCTGAACCCCGTGCCCCCTGTTCTCCTCCCCTTCTCTGCCCGTACCCATTTCCTGGGTGCCTCCTCCATCCCCGTTCCAGCTGCTGTCCCCGGGGCATCGCATCCCACCTGCTGCTGGGGGTGTTGTCCCTGGGCCGCCTGCATGGTCAGCCCGGCCCCCGTATCACCCTCCTCCACCTGTGCTCCCTCCACCTCCATCGCTGCCCCTACCTCCTCCACCACCACCTCCTCCACCATTGCTCTGTCGCCCGCCGCTCTCTTCCACCTCCCTCCTTGCTCCATCCCACCATGCTTCCCTGCTGCTGATTTCCCTTTAAATCTCCCTCGGGTGGCTGTGTTGTTGCTGGTTGCCTGGCAGCGATGCTGCTTGCATTGCCCACGGCTGGGGCTCATTTCCTTTGCTTCCGCCTGGGGATTGGCGTCCAGACGTTACTTTTCGTTGTTTCCTGGTGGGGATCTCTTTGACCACGCTTCCCGGGATATTCCCCCGGGGAGGCCGGGAAGTGTGGTTGAAATTGACCCCATGTGGGTATTGAGCGTGATGAACATCTGGCGCACGCCTAACAGACGTTCAGGGCTTTTTGGCCCCGCCGCGGGATTGAGCGTGGTTCACTGTGGTTGAGCATGATCTCATAACATCTGAAATCACCCTGTGATCTTGTAATGTCTTAAAACACCTTATATAGCAAATGAGATTTAATGTGGAGAAGTGCAAAGTGATGCATGTAGGGAAAAACAATCCAAACTAGGCATACACAATACTGGGTATTAAGCTAGGAGCTACCACTCAGGAAAAGGATCTGGGGGTTGTTATGGAGAATACAATGAAATTCACAGTACAGTGCACAGCAGCTGTCAAAAAGGAAAGAGAATGGTAGGAATTATTTGGAAGGGGATAGAGAATAAAAGTGAGGAGGTCATAATGCCTCTAAACAAATCAATGGTGCTACCACACCTCAAATATTGTGTGCAGTTCTGGTCACCGCATCTAAAAAAAAAACATTGCTGAACTAGAAAAGGTACAGAGAAGGGCAACAAAAATGATCACGGGCATGGAAGGGCTCCCGTATGAGGAGAGGCTTGGTAGCTTGGGGCTCTTCAGTTTGGAGAAGAGACGAGTGAGAGGAGATATGATAGAGGTCTATAAAATCATGAGTGGTGTAGAACTAGTAAACAAGGAGCAGTTATTTACCCTCTCAGGTAGTACTAGATTTAGGGGACAGTCCATGAAACTCATGGGTAGCAAGATTAAAACAAATAAAAGAAAATATTTTTTCACTCAGCATATAATTGAGTTGTGGAATCTACTGCCAGACGCTGTGGTAAGGGTCAGTACTATAGCTGAGTTTAAAAGAGATTTGGACAAGTTTCTGGAAGATATAGTCCATTAGCAGCTATTAGCCAGACAGGATCAGGGAACGTGAAAGGAGCTGGGGGAAAATAACAGGGAATAGATCCTCCATTGTGACCCGTTGGGTGCTTCTCCCAAGCCAATGTGATTGGCCACTGTTGGAGACAGGATGCTGGGCTAGATGGACCATTGGTCTGACCCAGTATGGCATTTCTTATGTTCTTATGTTCTTAACTCGTGGAGCACCAGTAAAATTGCTCCCAGGGGTAGGGCTGAAGCGGCAGAAGCTTTTACCATGCCATGATTCCATTCCGCCATTTCAGAATTGCCCATGCCACACTGCGGCTTTTCTGCGATATTCCACTAATTCCACCGGCATTCTGAAAATTCAGAAACTATCAGAAAAATTTCAGAATTGTCAGAAACTGTTAGAAAACCGCTGTTCTGCTATTTTGTGGTGCTGGTGGAATGGCGGAAGAAGCAAAAATGGCATGTTTCCACTATTTGTGAAGCTTGTGGAATTACCAGAATGAAATTAGTGGAACTGCAGAAGTAGCAGAATGCAACTAGCGGAATGAAAACTTCTACCATGCCATACCACTAATTGCGGAAACACTGTTTCCAGGGGAAATAGCTACCACGGCAACTTTCTGCTACAGCCTTACCCAGGAGGTTTGCAAGTTCTGGACACTCCACACCTTGATCAGGGTCTCCAGAACCCTGACAGAAGCAGGGGACCCATGGGGCCCTGAGGCATTGGGGACCACAGGGAGATGCAGGGATCTGGGTGTACACAGCTGTGTATTGTTTTCAAGATGGGGGTAGCATCACATGGCTCCATCCCAGCAAAAGACCCAGACCTAGGTAAATATACTGATTGTGTGCATGTCATTTTGGTTATTACAATAACTATATTGAAAAAATCCCAACATTATTGTTATTGCAAAAAATAAACTGACAAATAATAATAACAAAAATAGAAACAAAGATTACATTTTGTTTTTGAAATAAAGGGAAAACCTTGAAAAACGTATATCTGGTTATATATTTTTGTTTCTAATTCAATTGTGATGAAATTTGGGAAGCTTGAACCCCCCAATTGAGTGCATTATGTGTACCAATTTCTGAAAGGATTTGGTAAATGAAACAGGGTAGAAGGAATTTAATGTAGTGATTTTAAGAAAAGATCCATACACATTCATGGTTACAGTGTCTTTTTATTCCTTTCAATTTCTTTGAATCCTATTAATATCATGTCCATCCAGAAGCTTAAAACGCCTGCCCATTCCAGCTGTAACATTTGTATATTCCATCCTGTTTACAAGCTATTTGACAGGAATGTATCACATACCTTCCCTGTCATCTCTGCCAAATGACAGGACTATTTGGTAAAGGGACCCAATTTGATAAGCAATTGAAGTTGTCCCCTTGAAGACAATTATTCAGATAAATAGCATCACATGCCATGCCATTCAGAGGCAGGCAGGAGGAAAAGTGTGGATGAACCTCAAAGACTGAAAGACACATTCACTGGCCAATTACTGCATGTTTTTCAGTTTACAGGAAAAATCAGTAGTGGATTCAAGGCGGGCATAGGCATGGCCCTCACGTAACTGGGACTTCGGGGGCTAGCATCCCAGCAATCAGGAGACAAAGTTTACACAACGAGGATGGTCAATTATCATCACAATCACATCCTGCAGAACTGTGACAGAGGACATAAGAGAATCTCTATTGGCTCTTTCCTAAACAGATGTTTCTGACTTCCCAGTAACAAGTGGGGGAGAAATTTTGGGATGGTCACAGCACAGAATGAGAATATTTGGTTGATAGTTCTGCTGGCCAATTGGCATCACAAACCGATACTTATATAACAGTGTCACATAAGAGAATCCCTAACATAGGTTTATTCTCTGCATATGCTGTGCAGACATATAAATATTTATTCCATCTTTCTGATATTTGGCAGAGATAATAGGGAATGTGTGACATAGATCCTTGCCAAATTTCATGAACACTCATTGAACTACAAAGTTGTTACAGTCAGACATTCATATATAAGTTAATTGCTTATATCACAAGTACCTTTTATTCAATGCTTCTGAAAGTTGGCAGAGGTAGTAAATTTGGGAAGGGGTATAATCTTGCAAAATTTCATCTACATTAAATGTGAGGCAAAGAATTTACACATAAGAATGTATATGAATATTTATGCAAAATAAATTTATTTTACTGCTTCTTATATTGGATTCCTTCATCCAAACATTTTGTAATTTAGTTCAGATAGTGCCTTCCATTGGAGATATAATCTCTCCAAGTTTTGACCAAATATAGTGAAAAACAAAAATGATACATTCATAAATGTCTTTTCCATTGTAATCAATGGAAAACAAAAACAGAAGCAAACAGCAAAATGACAATTTGATATTTATGAAAACAAAAATGACATATTTAAATAACGAAAATGAAAAAATGAAAACAAAAACTACATGGCTCCCTGGTGAACTTCTCTAGTCAATAACCAGGTGCCTCCATCAGTTAGCCCATCAAGTATGGCAAACAAACAGGAAGGGGGTGGTCACACGCAATGTACTTACAAGTCCAAGATGGAACCCCCTATGCAGGGCTTATAAAAGAGTGGTGTGCAGCTGTCATTGCACCAGGACTGAAACTTGAACTTGATTTTCTCTTGATTCTCACTGATAAGCATGGTTCTCTATTTGTTTTTGAAGAGAATTGATAATTGTGGGGAAAAAACCCAGTTTTCAGTACTTTCTTAGTCAATAATTCTACTAAAATTACCATTTACCATGATTACCATTTACCACATTTTACTGTGCACCATAAAATGATTTACCATGTACCAAATTCATTCTTGTAATGCACATATGCAAAATGCCTTACCTTTCCCAAAATGGTGGCAATGCTGATGGCATCATCTTGGAAGAGGGTTGTGCATGTGCAGAACAGCTGTGGTGGCTGTTTTGTGCATGCACATACTGCAACGAACATGGTACACAATAAGCGGTACACAGTAAGCAGTACACAGTAAATCTAATCAATATATGGTATATCATGTTTAACAGTAAATCATGGTAAATGGTATACAGTAAATCAAGAAAAAATCTCAGCTAAGATCTTGATCCATTACTGAGATCATCCTGAGATCTCTGTAATGATTCTTGACTCTCATGAGAATCAAATCAATTCTCATTTCAGCCCTACACCATATGTCATAGAATGTGAACAGGGAGTCATGGACCCTGAAAATGTGGTGCCACGGATGGAGGATCTCCTCAGTACCACCAAGCCATGGAGTAGCTCCATGCCACCTGCTGGAACCAGGTGCTGGACCTGAAGGGGCATTACCATCAGCTCCTCCACTCCATCACCTGCCTCGCTGCTGACAACATGCTGGAGGCCCCGTGCAGAGTGCTTCACCAGCAATGGGCTGCCCTCCTGTGGCAGTGAGCCTCGCTAACTTAATTGCAGACCCACTTGAAGAGTGGATGTGGGAAATTAGGCTATTTTCCTGTCTCCTGGAGGTTGGAGAGTGGGGCTGTGAGTGGGAGTCATTGCCAGAATTAACCTATCCACCTCTTCCTGGGCTGCCGAGGGGCAGAGCAAGGATACCGGCAAGTTGAAAAGCTGGGGCTGAGCCTGCGGCTGCGCTGAGGTTGGAGAGCAGGGCTGTGAGTGGGAGCCATTGCCGGAATTAACCTACCCACCTGTTCCTGGGCTGCCGAGGGGCAGAGCAAGAATACCGGGAAGTTGAAAAGCCGGGGCTGAGCCTGCGGCTGTGCCACAGGCATGCGCCCAGGGCACATGCATAAGGGTTGCACGCTCAAGGGTGCGCACTAGAGAGTCGCCCTTGAGTCGGCTGCGAGTCCCAGGCGAGTATTGGCAAATTGCGCGCAGCCTTGTGCTTTGGGGTGAGCTGTGAGTCCAGGTATTTGGATGATTATAGAAAGGAAAAGAGGGAGAGAGGCAGGATCCCTCTCTCCAGGAGAAGAATTACCAGCAAAAGTTACTAGACATGTTGGACAGGAGGGGGAAAGTGAAACAGCTTTTTATAACAATCACTTTGCCTGCCTCGCAGATACTGAGGAGGAGCAAGGTCCCTTAAGGGCCTTGTCGCCCCGATAATTGCTGAGTCCAAAGGATACAACATTCAAAGATATGAAGGCATTAAGCAAGGACTATCTTATCCGGCAAACCAAGTTAATAGCCCGCACTGTCGAGGCGCTGTTTGCGGGTATTACAGATTTGGCCAGCTCCCTAAATAAAATAAAATTGCAGTTATATGAGATCTGAAATAAGTTGGAATTAAGTGTGGACCAAGAGGCGGGGGGGGGGGGGCACCTGTAGCTGTTCCAGTTAGGAGAGCACTTAAAAGAGCTTTTACAAAATCACCTAATCGATATTTGCAGAGGGAGGCTTTTGTAAGGGAGAAGGAGGTATGCCTCGCAATTCGGCCAGACCTTGATGGAATGGTACACTCCTGGGAAGAAAAGGGAGAGGTGGTACAAAATTTACATGCTCTGATGGGGAAAAGAATGAAGCAAGATGATGTGGCTAACATTGTCTGGCTACCTAGGCAAATTTTTTTGTTTAGACTCCAAATTAGCTTCACAGCTGCCCTATGGGTGCAAAGGATTTTTAAGGCGAGGAAGAGGTTGCTGAAACGTGGGGTTTCCATCGATAGGGTATGGAGTTATGAGAAGCGAGGTAAACCTATTGGGATGCAAAGAAGCCCAGGAGGTCAGATGCCTACATCTCCTATTCCTAGGTTACCGGTGGAAGCCCCTAGGGAGAGGGATGGTGAAAGTAAAGTGGTTAACCCCAGTTGCATAGAATTAGGGAAACAAGATATTGCCACCAATGAGGAAGAGAGGATAGGAGTTCTTATGGAAGTAGGACCAGCGGGGCAACCAATCCAGCAACTCCATACAAACTACGCCCCAGAAGTGTTAGTGACCACCTCCATAGAAGAGGGGGGTAGTTCACAACATCTTATGCCGGTAGGGTGTGTTCAAGCCATGATACAACCTAAAGGGGAGGTGATCAATTCAACTCAAGCCCAGGTTATAGACCAGTTTGTACGTAAGGTAGGCTTGCTCCTACTGGTCAAGAATGGCATGGATGAATCGGTACAAATAGGGGCCATGTTCAATGAGTTATCGGTCATCGACCAGGATAGCTTTCTCTCTAGGTTGGGATATATCAAGAATTATATGCAGGACCCAGATATAGATTACAAGGGGTGTAATGTGGGGGGCTCTAGTTACCAATACCAACCGGAATATAATCTGGTGAAATTAACTGACCAGAGAAGGCTTGAACTTGAAGAACAGGGAACTCCAACCAAGGTGGAAGGAGCCAAGCCTTATATTCAAGGATTTTGGCAGTTGTGAGGAGGGATGAGGATAGGTGCGGTGGAAATAATATGGTAATCAGCAATGTTAGCATACTGATTCCAGAGTTAGCTACAATCAAAGAGGTTGAGCTCCCGTCATGAGATGGGGTTGGGTGATCCCTCCTCTGAGGTTGGATACTGGAGATGAGTGGGGTCTGGATAGGGGAACATTTGTCGTTGTGCCCTGGAAGGGAGGGGGGGTATTCCCCATTTACTCTCATGGAATATTGAAGGTTTGAGAGAAAGAGTGGACAGTGATTGGATACATTTCATGCAAGGGTTCGATGTAGCCTGTGTGCAGGAGACTTGGCTATATAAGAATGACCCCCTGGGTCTGTCTGGTTTTGATATATATTTACATGGTGGGCAGAAGGAGGGAAATAAGGGACGGGTATCTGGGGGTTTAGCTATTCTTCTCCCTGGTAAATCACAAGTTGCATTTACTCCATATTCCACGAGTAGACCTGAACTACAGGTGGGATTTTTGACTTTTTGGGTTCTAATTAAGACTCCTTTTGTGGTGTTAAATGTGTATATTCCCCCTATTACCTCCAAATATTACAAACCAGACATATGACAGGCCTTGGAGGAAGTTATGGTGCAACTGTCTGATGATTTTCCTGGGGTGCCGCTTCTTTTTGTGGGGAACTGGAATGTTCATTCACACCGAGGTAATGATAATAGAATAGGGCTGGTAGAGGGTCCTATGAAGGACCTGCTTTTGAAATATGATCTGCAAATCCTAAATGAGAACTCATATAAAGATGAAGCGCAAGGCCATACATTTATAGGTTCGCAGGGAAGGAGTAAGGTAGATTATGTTGTTCCTGAAGGGAGTTTTAGGGAGTGTTTTGGGGAAGTAGAAAGGATAATTAGAGTATTTATTTAATTTAATTTATTTATTTATTTATTTAATAGATTTTTATACCGCCCCATCCTGCACAGCAGCTCGGGGCGGTTAACAACAATAAAACAATTTAAAACATTTAAAATACAAATATAAAACATATTAGAGCGTGACCATGTGGCCTTGGTCTTGCCGCTTAGGATAGGTAGTACATACTCGGACCACCAGGAGGATATTCCAAGCCAAACACTGTTGAGATTAAAGAAACTCACTCCAGTGGCACTTATGTGCGAGGTCCAGGGAATTTGTGATTCAGGGGAGATGGAGCAATTGCTGTTGAATATGAAGCAGGAGAAGGATCCACAGTTGCTTCTTGGGTTGTGAGGAAATTATAAGTTGCTTCCAGAGGGGGCTGATGTATAAGGTGGGGACTGTTAGAATAGTTAGGGAAGTATTTTTTGTGTGTGTAAAGTGTATGTGGAAGGCAGTTGCCCAGGGTATTACAGTACCAGTAGAGATATGTAATGAGTTGGGGGTGTTTGGGTAGGGGATAAGTATTGACAGCAGAAGCCCTGGGAATGGCTAGTTGCTAACAACCGTTTGGGGGCATTGTCGGCGTATTTATAAGTGTCCCCGTACTGGCATTATAAGATCTGTGAGGGGTAGAGCTCTATTGAATAGGATGTATGGTATTTATAATTTGCAAGGGTGGTAAGAACCTATGCTAAGTTGTGTTGACATTATACATGTATATGTATGTTTTTATGCATATGGCTAATGTGCCAGATGGCTGGTTCCATCTGGGGATTTTGTGGAATGTTAGTTGGTTATTGTAAATGTAATATTTTGGCCATGTTGGAAGCTAGTGCCTAATAAATAAATGAAATGTCTCCTGTCCCTATGCCACGCCCAACACTCTAGAGCAGATGGACTTCAACGGGCGGTTTGTGATATATCCCATATAAAAAGCATATATTTTTAACCATCTGTAAGGATTAGAGGCTATGGGAGGGCTCATACCCCCCGCAGCTGCCCGCTGGCAGACCACAATGCTGAATCTGAAGAAGCACAACAAGCCCTGCCGCCATCAGACAGTGCACGGGAGGAGGCGCCCCTGATGGGAGACCCCATCACATCAGCAGGGATTCCCCCCATTGCCACGCCTCTTTACTGCACTGGAACAACCTCCGCTGGCCCCGCAGCGTACCGGGACAGGGCTTGTCCCACTGAGTCGCTCAAAGCATCTCCAGGCATGCAAGCAGGGCATGGCCTGAAACATAAATGACAGCGCCACGGGAGAAGCAGCGCCGGTGATCTGAAACTGGCCTCCTGGAGCGAACGCTGTTGTGGAGATTTGATCCTGTCTTGAGCCTAAGCTTCCCGTCCTTCACGCATTCCCCCCTGACTGTTACTGGAATGAGTGTACCATGTGAGGCTGGTGTGTGTTAACCTGGTGTTTCTGTGGAGCGCTTGAGCGAGTGGGTGTGAGAGCAGGTGGAGTGAGATTGTATTCCCTTCCCCCTCTGGTTCCTTCCCCCTTCGCGAGTATATCAGATCTGTTGACTTCCTATCCTACCTGGGTCCCCCAACTCCTGTCCTCACTACTGCCCTTGCACAGCCCTCTTCCCCTCCTGGGTGAATCTGTGGGTTAGAGTGGTTGAACAGTGGGCAGGGTGCTCAGTACCTATTCCTCGGTGCCCTATGATGATAGGGGTCTGATCCTTGTGTAGGATCACAAGGCCCACTTACTATCTTGATGGGCATATTTACACACCTACTCTGTGCCGACCTTTTGGGGTCAGGTCAACCCGTGCTTCATGCCACTCGTTGTGAGTCTCCCTGCCTTCCTTCCCTCCTGCTACCGCAGGGCTCCCCCTTCCCCTTCCCCCCATTGTGTTTCAATATAATAGGCCTTTGAATGGTTAATTTTTAATTAACTGTCTCTAGAATGTCCTTTTAGCTGTAATCTGGGAGAAAAGATACAATCAGTGTATCTCTCTTAAGGAATGAATATTCACTGTTGACCAGAGTCAAGGGTCATGACTCTCAAGTAGGGCAGGAAAAGGCCATGTTTGTCTGGATCTTAGTCATTGTTAAAACCTATCTGCCTGTTTACTATGTATCAACAGGTTTTTTACTATGTACTTTGAGAAAACCTCATTGTCAGCTGTCTTGACCTGATGTCATCTAAACTGACTCCTAAGCATTTTTTCTCCATAAAGAGGGAGAGGAAAAACTGATTTTTCACAGAAAGCTCTAACTTTCTTGGAGTTTTTTCTCACTTTCATATGGCAGTATGGGACACAGGACTGGGTGAATATGAAAGTATATTATTTTGATGCATTGAGCCAACAACAACAACAACAATAATAATACTGAAAGTATATGTTATGTCTTATAGATGTTAAGATCTTTGAACGTGTAACAAAATTGTTCCTTGAACAGAAATGTCTTTTCAAATCATGTATTTCTAACTGACACTGTTTCTCTCTTGTACCATGTTTTTATTTGAACTTAAGTAAACTATG
>QEPC01009728.1:14107-61101 GCA_003113815.1 Sphenodon punctatus
AATTTATTTCATTGATTTCAATGGGGACACAGTGCCCCATTGAACTCAATGAAATAAAACCGGTACCGGTATACCGGATTTAATCCGGGAATCCGGTTCTTAGAGAACCGGTAACCGGTAAATCCGGTAGCAGGTAATGGGCCCGGGGTCCCACCTCTAATGCTCACGGTGCCTAGGGAGTTCATCATCAAGGAACTGCAGTCTACCGAATATGTGGCTATCCAGGCTGATGACACGACGCATGTATCCACCCACTGCTGATCTGTACTAATTTATCATTACATCGATGGTAGTGGTGATGCTGTGGAACGATTTTATGGGTTCAGCAAACTGCTAGACTTGCGTGCTGAAACAGTAGCTGCAGCATTGCTAAAACAACTAGAAGCTGTTTTCCCTCCAGGCACTAGCAAGGACAAACTGATTGCACAAAGTTATGATGGGGCAAGCATAATGTGAGGAGTGCATGGAGGCGTCCAAAAGCTCATACATGACGTGTACTCCAATGCCCACTATGTTCGCTGCTATGCCCATCAGTTAAACTTAATAATGCAGCAAGCAGCGTCCACAATCAAGGAGGTAAAAATATTATTTGCAGGCCTGTCTGGTTTATCTGCTTTTTTTTCCTCATCGCCGAAAAGAGTTGAGGTGCTGGATTTAGTTGTTAAGAAAAAAGTTTGAGCATCTGTCACACGGTGGACCTTCAATAGCCGTGTTGTGAATGTGCTATATGAGCACCGAGAGGCCTTCATTGACTGTTTTGATGAAATACGATATGGAAACTTTGATGCTAGTGCTATTTGTGAGGCCAATGGGTTCTTACATATGCTGGAAAGTGACAAGCAGTTTCTCTACTTTTTGTTTGTATTTCACAAAATAATGCCGCATGTGGACATACTCTACAGACAGTAGAGTGCAACATTGGTGCAACCAGACTTGTTTCCAGCTCATAACAAGCACTTTCCAATGCAAGCATTAAAAGACACATTGGGAGCATATCCGATGCTGCAGAAAGAAAGGTTGAAGACAGAGCTTTCTCTTTTGTATATAAGAGAAGAATTCTGTGGTGCAAAAGATGCTTCTGGGTTTCTACAGAAACTCCTTGAAAACAATTTACATGAATGCTTCTCAGAGACTTTATCACTACTTTGCATCATTATCACAACACCAATGACCACAGTTGAATCGGAGAGATCTTTCTCAGCTCTAAAGAGAATTAAAACTTTTCTACGAAACACCATGGCTGAAGACCGATTAAATGCATTGGCGATGCTGTCGATAGAAAAAAGACTGATCAGACAAATCCCAAACTTTAATCACAGAACAATTGAGCTCTTTGCCCAACTTAAAGACAGCCAGGCAGATTTTCTGTACAAACAGTGATTTGTTCTTTCAGTTTACAAAGTAATGCTTTCTTAAATTACCTCTGTGTTCAATACTTGCTCCCCCCACCCCCGCTTTATATGTATTCAAATCTTAATGATGATTTTGGTAAGTGTTCTGATAAGTTATGTAAGTATTTATACATTTTGTAATACTTGTGTTCTGAAGGTTATGGGTTTGGGGAGGGGACTGTATAAATAAAGTTGTTGTTAATTTCCACATTTTATCTATTATTCATGTTCTATAGCAGTGTTTAATTTAGGGAGGTGTCTATTGACAGAGTACATTATTCTGTGCCCTGGAGCTGTCACCTATCATTGTTGGGGAAAAGGGCTGTGTGGTTGTACTGGCGATTGACTATTTGGGGTACAGTGTAGTAGCTAAGGGATGCTGGTTCTGTGTGATGGGACTGCTTTGGTTCTATGCCAGACTTACATCTCCCTTCTCTCCTGAAGTTCTTCAGCTCACTGAAAAGGTAAGAAGAATTTATTTTATTTTTCTTATGATTTATTTGAAAAGCTTTATTTTATTTTAATCTATTTTATTTCCTTTTTATTTTATCCCTGCCAAGGGGATCTCAGTGAAACAGAAAAGTGAGTATTTTAATTAAGAATACCCAGCCAGGCACCAAACTACTCAAACTGAGAAAAGGCCTATTTGTTTGGGCAGGCATTGGCTCCGCCTACCGTTCCCCTGGCTCTGCCTACCATTCCCCTGGCTCCGCCCCTAGGCTTGCTGGCCTTAGTGACCCACCAACCTCAAAGCCCACCAGCCGCCACTGGCTGGGGTGCTGCACTAAACCCAGGGAATGCTGACTGCATGGGGGCTCCATGGAGTGAACCAGTGCTCCAGCCATCTCCAGCCCCATCTGTTTTCACCCTTAGTCATCTTTTCTCTAGGCTAAACATTCCCAGTGCCTTTCTTTATCCTCTCCACTTTGTCAATATCCTCTGAAATGTGGTATCCTAAGCAACATGGTATTCCAGAAGAGGTTTCACCAGATGCCATTTTAGACTGCAATAAACAGATGCACCATTTCCAAGGCACCATTACCTCCTGTGTCTTGGAAACGGTGCATCTGAAATACTAAATAAAACAGTGTTGCATTAACTCATCTTCCATTTATGATTCATTATAATTCCCAGGTCCTTTTCTGCGGTGCTACTGTCTAGCCAGTTCTTACTTGTTAATATTTCTGCATCTCTTTTTTTTATTCCTATGTGTAATATTTTCCATTTGTGTTTGTTAAATCTCATTTTGTTTCTTCCAGTCCAGGTCACTGGTTTATCTCTATCAGTTTGTATGCAGGATGTGGGAGGTTTAGTTAAAGGTTAATGTTGACACTAGTAAGGAGTATACAAGGCACTCGATTTGTTTTCAAGCTTGATGCATAGCTTGATCTTCCTCAGTGTTCCCTATTGAAGTGAATGGGGCTTGTGGTGGCAGACTGCTTTTTCTAAATGCTTAAAGTACAGTGGAGGTATTTGATAAGTGAAAAAGTCATTTCTTGCCTTTATAGAGAGTTAAAAATATTATTTGTATTGGAATGAGACAAACGTGTTATTGAACACAGGTTGTTTGCCTGCAAGTGTCAGAAATATGGGTTGCTTTCCCAAATTTCCAATTTCTATTCTTGATTGAAGACCTTGGTAAAAATGAATGGAGAATAAGGCTTAATGGGGGAAATTCTGGAAGATTCTTCAAAACAGAGGACAAATTTGTTGATGAAACTATTATTGAACTTCATTGCAGCCAGGACTTCACCAAGAATGGTGAAAGAGGTTGCAGATAGTGGATGGATTTGACTCATTCTGGAGAGCCAGGTTTGACTCTTCTGTCCTGATTGGCCATTTTGTTGACTAAAATCCCATGCTGAAAATTTTTGCTTTTCGTTTTCTGTATTGACAAGAGTTCCCATAGTTGCTTGGCTGATGTCACAATAGTTACAGCCAAAAATTATGCACATAGATTATATGGGAGGAACAAACTTGTTTTTGTAACATAAGACATACTGTATTTAGTAGCTGTTTTCCAAAATATCAAAGAGAAGAGGGCTGTAAAAGTTTGGTAATAAAATGATAATTAAGATAGCTATAATAACGTGCAACTGTGAACAACAGCCGGATCAAAGTGACAAATGGAGATCTATTGGAATAATTCAGGGGCCTTTAATGTTATGCAACTTTGGAATAGGAGGAGAAGACACAGGCATCCATCTGGAGCTATCCATAAAAGGGCTTTTGAAAGAAATTGAGCTCAGTTGTGCAGAGTGAAGGAAAACTGAGGGGAAAACAGCATACAACACAAACATACTAATGCATGGACAGAAACCCTAGGTATATGTAAAATATGTTAGACTGGGAAAGGGTGGAAACATTTAATATATGATTAACAGTGAAAGGGTGGAAACTTAAAATATGTGATCTACATGTCCTTATTGTTTTTCACCGCACATAACAAAGGGAAGTTATATATTAAATGGGTATGCATGAATGAAGTACTTGTCTCCGCTGATGGGGCTGAAGCTCCATGGCTGCTTAATAAAAATCACTTTAGTAGAGAGACTCTAGTTTCTCTCTCTTGCCTTGCATTAGTGAAAAAATTTGTAACAAGTTAATTCTTGTCAATTTAATCCTTTAATATCAATCTACAGTGAGATGGTAGATAAGTATTGAGAGTAATGCAATTTCAAAGATTGAAATAATTTTGTATGCTAGTTAAGTGGTAATCAATGTAAAAGTAACCTTTCTCAATTCTCAGCCCTTTGTCTTTCCAACCATTTTTTTGCAGAATGAAAAGGACAAATTCACACTTGCTATGGTTGCAGTGTCATTGACTGTAGTGAAATTGTGGAAGACCTTTTCATTCCTCTTGAGCAATATGCTCTTTGTCTAGATTAAAGAGGTGTTCGGTTATGGCAGCATTATACATTATGTCCAGATATAGAAGAATATAGATGTGGAGTTGGCAATAGATTTACATCAAGTGTGAATTTGAATCGGCCCCACCGACCGTAGTGTTCAAATCACTTACTGAAGACTTGATAAGGACTGCTTGTAGACATGTTTATATATATGATATATAATATATGTGTATTACTTGATTCTGAACTCCTTAATGGCATAGCAATATTCTGGAAGTGAAATGCTAAGTAATATAATTAAGGAATGGTGTTTCCTGAAGTGATAATTAACTATGACCTTTCTTTGGTTGAAAGTCACCGTATAAATGCTGCAAAAATGAAAAGGGAAGGTATTATAAATGAAGACAGCCCAACATTTTAATATTTCAGCAGTGGCTTTTTCAATTCATTAGATTCTTGGGCAATGTTTTAATTACTTTATCTTCTGTAATGTCTTTTTTATTAAATAAAATTTTTTAAAGCATCGTTTTGGAACAGAATCAATCTGAACTCAATCCACATGGATAGCACAAAGTATTCTTTCCTGATTCCTTAATGCATAGCTTGGTGTGATGTGCAGTACTTTAATGGACCTATGTAGAATGGCTTTGATGGAATCCAAATAACAGCAGATTTCACAAAGATGTTGAGCTGCCTTTGAGCTTTTAACATCCCTGCATTGTGAAAGTGTCTGGAGAAACTGCGCTTGGTCATAGGTCGTGTCTATCTGAAGTCATTAGCAAAATTAACAAATGGACAAATCTCTCTGAGGAGGAGTGGTACAAATTGCAGGATCATGTGGGTCTCGAGAGTCTTCTGATCCTGTGCCATTTAAAGTCAATGAAGAGTTTTACCACTGACTACAGTAGCCACAGGTTCAAGGCAAAAGGGACTAAAACTACAATATACTCACTCACCTCTGCACACCAATTACACAGCGATTAACTTCTGCATCTGGCCCTTATCCAGAAAAGCCCTTAAGCAATCCTAATGAGTAGGAGTCTTATAATTCAACACTAGGAAGTTAAAGTTGCACTTAAAATTGAATGCATGTTTAAATACTTTATTGGATTGGACTTTGTGTCTTTTGAATTGAAGTATGCAGGAAATTGCTAGTATTGTACTTTCTTGCCGTTTTCCTGTCTGTTTCCTGTATCATCTTTGCTCTTGTTCTGGAATTATTGTTAAAAATAGCTTTAAGCAGCTGCCAATGCAGAGTATAAAGGCTTGATTTCTGCTTTTTGGACTATTGCATGAACCTTTGCTTTTGCGTACATTCTCACGTGGGCACAGATGGATAACATTTAATAAGATGAGACTATTCAGCTGTAAAGTTCTGTCGCAAGCTTATAAAAAAACCAGGCAGATATACCATACGTCTTGTGAGTCCATGAAAGAAATTTGTGGCAAGTATCCAGATTTTTTTTTAAACAATGCAAAATTGGAAACCGGATAGAAAAAGGGTGCAAGAATTACTTAGGAACAGGAAGATGCACCTTGCAGTGAGAGACCAAGAGGTTAATGGGTGATTTGATCACAGTCTATAACTGCCTCCTTTTAAGGATGATGTAGCTGACAGAAGAAAGCTCATTAGTTTAGCAGACAAAAGAATAAAAATATCCAAGAGGGAGAAAATGAAAGTAGACAAATTCAGACTAGAAATAAGGTGTAGCTTTCTAACTGCGTGTGAACTATTGTAACACCTTAGCTAGTGACATAGTGGATTGTCTAGCACTAAAAGACTTTAAAGATGGATAGCTTTCTAAAAAGTATGCTACAGCTCAACCAGAAGTTTTGGCCTTCATGAAAGAATTACTGGGTGAATTTTGTGTAGGATAGAAAAAATGATCATGACATTTTCTCTTCTGGGATGAATCGATTAATAATTTATTGTGCCCCTATTCATTTCTGTTAGGGAGGAGTTGCTATGTAACAAAGTTGCTTGTGATTTAACTCAACCTCAGTCATTGCTAGCTCCAAAAACTCAACAATCTTTGCAATTTCTTTTGGCTGCTGTGGCTGATTGCTGGATAACAGAGTGCTTTTTCTAGCTAGAAGCAGCACGATTCCCATAAAACAGGTAATTAGATTGATGCTTTTAAAGCACAATGACTTAAAAGTACCTGGGCTGGGTACATTCTATTTTTACTCTAAAGTCCACAATCTCTACATTTCTTTTGTCATGGATTTTTCTCCTTGTAATCACTTCATAATTTTACAGCTTTAACGTAAAGCTTTTAAGATTATTTTCTTTTTCTCAGAATAAGGAAGAAAACAGCCCTCTTTCTTCATAATTCTTTTGAGTGCATGTCATTTAAGGAGAAAGTGAAGGTACACTTATATAGGAAAAACTGAAAAGCAGAGAAACTAGTCAGCATAGAATGATCTTAACGCTTAGCCTGAATATCTGATCTTCCCTCCTTCCCCGGCCAAAACCCCATCATCACAATTAGCACTGTTAAGAGCTACTCTGCGAAGACAGTCAGAGCTTGACTTCGTCCGAAGAGGATCTGGCTGAGTGGGGATATTTAGATTTGTTTGTACCAAAGTAAGTAGGTGGCTTACTCTCAGGATTGATTCTTCATCTTTGTCCCCAATCTCCACTTAGTGCAGGAGTGAGGGGGACTGTTAGGGAGTTGGTTACAGTTCCCCAGTTCTTCTCTGGCCTAGTCTTAATATTAGAGCTGCATATGAGATTCTCTCTTTTTTTGCTTTCTTTTTAAACTCATGTTTTGGGGATATGGTTGCCTATGCTAGAGAACTGTATAGGAGGCATTTTTGTCTGTGATGCCCACCCTTGCCCGTACTTAAAAAGTCCTGTACACATCCATGCCCTGCCCCTATCCTGCAAGTTCCACCGTACTAAGCTGCTCCTTGCTGATCAGTGGGAAGTAGATTAATCCCTCTTGTACGGAAGTGTTGTGGGCGAGGCTGTCTTCCTCCATGCTGATCAGCTGGAAAGAACATAGACTCGCCTTTGGCACTTTAGGAGAAGCCCTCTATAGCACCTAACTTACACTAGTGTCAAATCTGAATAGGGGAGGGGTTTCATCTCCTTACTTCTCTTTTCCCATTAATTTTCTCTTGTGTTGGGTTGATATGGGGCAGTTGCAACAGGAAATAGTTGTTCGTAACTTTAGCCCACTGGGAAAGATCTTCCTCTGCAGAGTTCTCCCTTTGTGAATAATGACCAGGATTTTTCCCTTTGTTGAGTAAAAACAGATGTGCGGCTGGCAGGAATGCTTAACAGGGCAGAAACCCGTAGGTAGTGTGGGTCAGGTCGGGACACCGAACTGACATACCCATGGTTAAAGATTTGTCCCTGAACAGCCTGGGTAGGTTCGGGAGTACAACCAACATGAGTGTGGGTATGCCAGCATGGGAACAGACATGCTAGTCCACTGTGGTCTGCTCTGGCCCCCCTTGACCTGGTCAGGCAGGCCATAGTCCAGGCTGGGACCTCGGATGTTTGCTGAGGTCACAGCCTGGGCTAACTGCTAACACAGCCTGGGACAATCCTGGGCCAACATCTGGCACTGCCTGTACAGAGATGCAGGTGGGTCTCAGGCTACAGCAGGTCAGGACAAGCCTCTAGCATGTCTGTTTTTTTATCTAGTGTTGCTGAGTGGTTTAAGGGGCTGTTCTGTTATGCAGACACTGTCCCAATGTTTTCCACAGTGTGGTTGCCATGCTGCTCCTGATTATGAGAAATGGGAAACAAAATCATTCAGATGATACCTTTCTTGGAGCATCTTCTGTTGACAATAGTACAGAAGACTTCAGATTTTTTTCTAAAGCAAGATTAAGGCCAGAACTGAAACCTTCGCTTACCACCAATGCCTTCCATGATACTCTTGTTGAGGGTGCTTTCCCACGTTACTTCCTACTTCCATGATACTGTCACTGAGGGTGCATTCCCATGCTGTTGTCCAGGCATGATTTACCTGCGGGAAAGAAAAAACATTCACGTAGTTCGTAACATGGGACTGCCTCTTTATGCATTTTTGCATCTATGCACCCCCCCCCCCTTGCATTTTTTCCGGCGATCCTGTGGGGATTGCCGAGTAGGGGAATCCAGCTCTGCAATCTTCTGCAGGATTGCCGACAAAAATGCACGGGGGTGGGGTGGAGGGGCTGTCAAATGTTGGAGAGGATGCAAATGTGCCTAGGTGTCTGCAGATATTCCAAAAGTCACTTGTTTATCTGTGGCAACATACACATTCAATTGGTAACTGATCACTTCCTTTATGATCTGGTTGGACAGAATTGTAGGGATCAAATAAGAAAGTTATCATTCTAGTACGTTCTTGCTATGATTTTTTCCTCTCCTCCATTCTGCTTTGTGGTATCACCCTTTTGCTCTGTTTGCAGGCAGCATAGACAATGGAGGTGTCTTATCTCTGGCATTTATTAATAAGGTTTATATGAAGTTCTAATCTTCCCCACTGAAAATAATTACTTGACAGTTTAAATAATGTCACATCAGTACACTTTGTGTGAAAACTGGAGTAGCTTTTTCTCGGGTAGAATACTAAATGAATCTGGGGTGGAAGGGAACAGAGAAAAAATGTAGTTCAATTCAGGCGCTTTATAAAATGCATATAAAAAAGCTTTATTGCAGGAATCCTAGCTAGTAGCTATACATTTTATCCCAATAAAGCATTCTTTTAGGCAAGCATTGAAATGCAAATTTTCCATTCATTTTGGGATATCTCTAGAGAATGTGTATGGCAATATTTTTATGCTGCAAACTGATCCCCCCCACCCCCCGATATTAGACTTGGGAAAACTGAAGGCTTATAATTAGGGGTGAAATTAGTTTTTGACTTGATTGAAAATCTTGTAGAGAATGGGCCTCTGGATGAGATTTTCCAGGTCAAGAATTCATTCTCATCACCATTCTCGTGAGATTCTCAAGCACCACAAAAATGGCCCCCCAAACTTTCTTCACAAGCGTAAAATGGCCGCTGGTGGGCTGCGCATGCGCAGAATGGTCGCACCTGCAACTTCTCAACCTCATGACTGTACTCTTGTCTCTCCCACTGTTTGCCTCTCCCTTGTCTCCCCCTCACTTGTCTTTAGATTGCAAGCCCCTTGAGGGTAGGGACCTGTCCATAACTATTGATTGTACAGTGCCAGGTACATTGTTGGTGCTATATAAATAATAATTTGGGGAGAATTAGAGATTCTTGAAAACCTCAGCGAGAACATGCGAGATCTCACCAGGGATTGCGAGAATCTCGCAGATTCTTGTGAAAATGTGGTGAGTTCTCATTTCAACCCTACTTATGAAACTTAGCAAATTGAGATGTTCACATTAACTGTAACTACATGTGGCAGAAAATCATCTTTGTTTCAGAGGCCTTATAAGAATGCTGAGAGGGGGGTAGATTTAGGCTAAGAGTAAAAACCATGTTTTCGTGCCACGGCCCGGCCTGGGGAGGAAATCCATGGTGGATATGGCCTAGGCCCTGTCAGTGCACTGAATGTATGTGCCTGTGACTGGGCCTCTGCCTCACTGCCTGTGCGGCCCGGGAAGAGCTGTAACAGACTGGCCAGCCTCACCCCTGCACTGTTCCCAGTGACCTGCCCGCTGTCATGTTGGGTGGCCAATGACAGCCAGCCTTAGCAGGTCCCAATCTGGGCTGGATCATGGCAGGCCAGAACATACATGATAGGCCACTGAGGCCTGCTTTGGCTCAGTCAGGCAGACTTTAGACCGGACTGTGATTTGGGTGGTTTCCTGAGGGGCTTTTTTGTGTGTGCATGATCTATCCAAACCTGAATGCGCAGCCCTAGTCAGGATAAGGGATGTCCATTAGGAATTTATAGCTGTAGGCATCTGAAATAAATGATCTGCCTTTAAAATAAAGATGCACCTGGTAACCCTGCCCTAAGCTTGTTGGGGAAAGGGTTGTAGCAATTCCATAACACTGCTTTCCAGCACCAGATTAGGTGATTAGTTTTGCCCTGTTCATGAGCATTTTCCAGCAAGATGCTAAGCACTCTGTTGGGGGGCAAAACATTTGAGCATATGGCTATGCATGCTTGTAGTGGCTATACTATTCACCACCTTAATGCATGCTTTGCTGGAATACAACCTGTATTTTCAGTCCGCAGCTACTGCCTGGGATAGGTTTGCCACCTTAGGTATATTTTTCCAGGCCACTTATGAAAAATACATGTTTTCACCTATTTACATTTTTCCAGGTCACTTATGAAGAAAACATATTGCAGGGCCTGCACTGGTACCATAAGTGCCAATGCAGGCCCTGCAAAATGTATTTTTCATAAGTCGCCTGGAAAAATATACCTAACGTGGCCTAGCCCTGAGATGATTATTTAACACACAACAAAAAAGGTGGAACTCTCTAAAAAAAATCTATGGCACTTTGTAAAAACTCATCAAGTCTTTATCAAAACATGACTATATACATTTAGTCAACCCAGGGATTTTCAGACGTTACGAGATCACGCTCAACCACGATCAGTTCCCATATGGGGAGCGTGATCTCGGCACGTCTGGTCAGTGTTACGCCAGATGTTCACCCCCATGAATTACAGGGTGGAATCAAATTTACCACGCTTCCGGCCCTCCTCGCTAGAGGAGGGCCGGAAGCGTGGTAAATCTGATTCCACCCTGTGATTCACGGGGGTGACCACCCGGCGTAACACTGACCAGATGTGACGTTGACACGCTCAACCATGGGGAAATCCCTGTGGTTGAGCATGTCAACGTCACATCTGGCCGCTGATCACGGCCCGGAATCGGCGGCCGTGCTCGCCACCGATTCCGGGCCGTGGTCAATTTCCTGGGGCAGGTGGGTGCAGCAGCCGGATTGGCCATAGCGCCCGCCCATCTACGAGTGGGCAGGTTGCTGTGGGAGTGTTGGGGGGGGCAGAGCTGTGCGGCCCCATGTTGCGCCACGCAGCCCTGGCCCCTCCCCAGATTCCCTGCCGGGATCAGCCACCGTGTCTGTTAGCCCGTAATGCGGTGGCCCCGGCGGGGAATCACAGGGGTTTTTCCGTGCCGGGGCCAATCGGCCCCATCACGTCTGAAAATACCCACAGATGCAATTTGGGTTTGTTACCACAAACACTAAAGAACATAACAACATACATGCAATCACTCCAGATAAAATTAGTTGCCACAAGAAATACTTGAGATAATGGATAAAGATCAAACGATCCACTCAAACCCCCATGTACTTGTTATGTGCATCACAATACATCATAAACCAAAATAAACCCAACATATTATTGTGCTGGACACGCATGTTTCTGATCAAATTATATGATCTTTTTCAACAGCACCAATTATTTGTAATACAATTAGCAGATTTCTGTGGGTTAGCAATTAGCAGCCAATAAAATCCTTACAGCAATGCGACAATGTCATCTCATTACATGCAAAGTTCCAGTTTGCTTACCTATACTCTAAATAGTGTCTTGCTGCAAGGACCCAAATGCTTATGTAGTATGTCCACAGATCCAGTTTTGACTACACATACTCAGTGAAAGAATTCCTCAGGTATATTCCCAAAATACAAACCATAGATCTGACAATACACCCATCCATCCATGTTAGAGTCCTAAAAGGACACTTGCAAGCAACCACCCCGTCGGCTGTATAAGTAATAACTCAAGAAGCTCATGGACATGAATACCTTAACCACCCCATAAGCTATATAAGTAATAGCAGCTAAGTCCTTGGACGTTTGTACTGTAAGACAAATGGTCCCTTCTGAAAAATTTCAGATCCTGCAAGATGCATTCACCAATCCAGTCCAGGCATCTCATAGTTGGTAAAAATATTCTTCACCTACATTTCTGAAAGAAAGTCCAAGTCCAGGTATTTGTCTCTCATGGATAAATCCATTCATGACTTCACATGATGGGTAAAGGGATTCTTTACCTATATTCCTGGGAAAAAATCCAAGTCTTTAAAGGATGTATCCAGAAGTCTGAATTATACCTTCTGATGGTTGTGGAGGAATTGTACACATAAATTCAAAAGTCATACACTGGATCTGACATCTCAGATGTACTGAAATATACATTCAATGGAATCCTGGATGGACACTCAAAGGAGCTAACCCATGACCTACGTACATGATGACTACTAAGGCAAAACACAGTAATAATACCAATGTAAACTCCCAATCACATAATGAACAAACTACATGATAAACATAATAAATCATCATTAAGAAACACTTGTTCACAATGGCATAATGGGTAAACAGGTTGTTGTACATGTTCACATTGGAGAAGTTACATCACAACCTGCAGGGCAAAGCCCAAGACTTTGAGAAAGTCTGGACCCCAATTATAAAGGTGTTAGAAGGAAAGAAGCTGGAGAAAGAGGAATACAGGACACTCTTCGAGTCTTAAGGATACATAGGCAATGCCATATTTCCAGGTTGCTGTTTTTCACCCAAACAGACTCAAGGGAAAGATGGACTGTTAACATGAGAAGGAGAAGAAGAGCCGTAGCAAGAAGAGAAGTTTTCAAAAAAAATACAGCCAGTAGGGACATTGATACCATTTGTACCTAAGTAAATGTCGTGGTTCTTTGGATATTGTACCTGTTGTGTAAATGAATGTACAAGGTAACTGAAAATTCAAATAAACTTTTGAAAGAAAAAAGAAAAAAGAAAAAAAAGAAACACTTTTCAAAGAGTAATAACCTGACCCCATTCGATACTGTCATTGAGACCACCAGGAGCAAGGGAGTGAAGCCTCAGTATCCATCTAGCCTCTAACTTAAATAATTCTTTTTCCGAACTGTGGGTATCTATGAGTATTTTCAGACGTTACGATCCCACACTCAACCACACTGAATACCCACGTGGTGAGCAAGGGACCGTAACGTCTGATGGGGGGAACGGAAGTTCCCCCCCAGATTTTCACCCCCGTGAATCACTGGGGGAGGGAATCACATTCACCACGCGATCAGAGGTCCCGGCGGGACCGGCCTTGATCGCATGGTGAATGCGATTCTCCCCCCTGACCAAGGGGATCGTATCGTCTGGCTGCCTACCGTGGCCCGGAATTGGCAGTGGGATTCCGGGCCGTGGTCATTGCGGGTGGCCATTGTGCCTGCATTGACCGCAGCGCCCGCCCATCTCCCAAGAGGGTGGGTGGCGACGGAGCGTGGGGGGGAGGGGCCGTGTGGCTGCATGTTGTGCCCCACAGCCCCGCCCCCTCCCCGATTCCCTGTCAGGATCCCCCAGCACGTCTGTTGGACGTGCCAGTTTGATCTCAGCGGGGGATCAAAGGGTGATTCCATGACAGGGCCAATACAGGCCCCATCACGTCTGAAAATACCCTATACAACAAAAAACGAAATCATCAATAGTGTGATTGACCTCCAGGAAATGCTAAACCAGAGGTTCTGTAATTTTCTTACATCTTATTAGAACTGTGGCGGCATTCAGACGTGCATTTAAATTGCACAGCCACCGCAGCGGCATTGTGCGATTTAAAGCACCGCGCACTTCCAGGTTGGTGTGAATGTGGTGAGTGCGCACATTTCCACCTAACCTGAGCTGTTGGAGTGCACTTTGAAAAGCTGCTCGGAACAGCTTTTCAAACCACACTCCAACAGTTCGGGTTAGGCGGAAATGTTGCATTCACACCAACCCGGAAGTGCGCGGTGCTTTAAATCGCACGATGCCGCGGCGGCGGCTGTGCGATTTAAACGCATGTCAGAATGCGCCCTGTGTTTCACTATTGTAGTTTTAATCGACCTTTTTGTTTTTCCTATATAGTAAAGCCCACAGCTACACTGGATAATGTAAATCACCATGATACTCCTGCATGTGAATCTGTGTCTAATCTCAAAATTTATATTAAGATGTGGTACACTGAAAGTACGATTACACCTATTTAAATGGCAGACACTACATTTCCAACATTTAAAATTTCCCATGGATCCCATGGTTCTTATTTCCTTCAAAATTCTAGGAGCATCGCTATGTACCAGAGTGTCATCTAAGTTCTTTGTCCTCCTGTAAGCAAATAGTGGATGTTCCTCACAACCAGGTATCTCCCTGACCAGATGCCAGTTATTTAATATATTTTGTCTGATCAGATTTGTAGCCGGGTTATACTCCATAGTAATAATCATCCTATCCTTATTTTAGCTTCTCATTTTGGGAGTAAGAAGTGACTCAGTCTCAGCACTATTTAGAGTATAGGTAAGCAAGTTGGAACTTTGCATGTAATGAGATGACATTGTCGCATGGCTGTAAGGATTTATTGGCTGTTAATTGCTAACCCACAGAAATCTGCTAATTGTATTAGCACTTGTATTTAGTACTAACTCATGTACTCAACCCAGGTGTGTTTGACTGAGACTGATACAGTATTTAACTAAGGGAATTTACAGCAGTTTCACTTTTTGCTGCTAGGATTATTTTCAGACTGAGGGTACCTATGGACACATTCAGACAGTGGGTAAGACTGGTTGTTTTTTTCTCTTCAAGTGGGAATTTTGCTCAAGTCTCGCCCCCCACCCCTTCCTTTAAAAATAAAAAAATTCTATGTGGATGTGAATTACTATTTTATTATCCTTTTCACATAGGTTTTTTGAAGCATTATGAATGCCTCCTTTGAGGGTTGGATGGGGAAGATTTGGTAAGTCACCAGCTGTCTGAAGCCATAGTTATTACAAAGAATTGGTGCTGTTGAAAAAGATCATATCAATTGACCAGAAACACGTGTGTCCAGCACAATAATATGTTGGGTTTATCTCGGTGTATGATGTATTTTCCAATATTGTGATGCACATAACAAGTACATGGGGGTGTGGGTGGATTGTTTGATCTTTACCCATTATCTCAAGTATTTCTTGTGGCAGCTAGTTTTATCTGGAGTGATTCCATGTATGTTGTTATGTTCTTTAGTGTTTGTGGTAACAAATCCAAATTACATCTGGGTTGGCTAAATGTATATAGTCATGTTTGACAAAGACTTGATGAGTTTTTACAAAGTGCCATAGATTTTTTTGAGAGAGTTCCACCTTTTTTGTTGTGTATTTGATAGAGTGGGTGGCTCTATTATTCCTCTCTGGGATATTGCCCTTTTTCTTCCTATGATTATTTAACACCAAGATAATACAAAACTGTGCAAGATGGCCCTTTCCCTGCAGACTGCAATTTAAGCAAGATAGGCTCAGTAGACAAAACACTTAGGGGCCTGAGAAAGCAACTAAGGATGATGATTTGTAGTTAATTTGCCTCCTTTCCTAAAGGTAGTTGTCGACGCACCCCTCCCAAGGAAGACGCGGACACTTGTATGGATTTGAACGGCCGCACTCTTTATTGTTAGTCGATAAAAAGGGGGAAGAGGTGACCCTCCCACTTCCCCCTTTAAACTGGGGTCCATCAATCTCTTCCTAACTGTTAACCATCGCCGCAGGAGGTTCCCTTACTGTAACAGGCGCTGTCCTTGTGCCCTGTTGCCCATTTGCCATCTTCGGGTTAAGCCCGAGGGGAATCCTCCTGTGCCCTACCTTAACAAACTTCTTCAACTTACACCCTGCTCCCATCCCGGTTTCACCGGGCCAGAGCGGGTTGTTCGTTCCTATCCCCTCTCGCCTACCAAGGCGGGGGTTTAAACAACAAGGATGAGGACACCGTAACCTCCTGTTTGGTACATGGTCCGCCCAGCAGGCTCGGCCGCTCGTCTCTCACCCTTGGGCTGACCATACAGTGGGCCGCACTGAGCGGCTATGGATGGCCTATACCCATCTCTTAAGGAGATGTTGCTACCCTATGCTATGTTAACCTTTTAACTTTTAACCCTTGGCCTGAAATCAGGCTACCGCCAAGAGTGCGACATTTCGGCCTACCACCAGCAAATTTGCAGCCTTACCCTCTTTCTTAATTTGGCATTTCACTCCGGGAAAGGCAAAAAACCCCTCACCATTGTGCCAATTTTAGCTCAGGGAAAATTCCTTTCCGGTCCTAAGTTGCGGCCAGTCAGACTCGGAGTGGTGCCTTATAGAGGGATGGGTGGGTGGGTGCGTGGTCCACTCCCCGCTCGTCGCCCGGCCGAATGAAGCGGCTGAGCGGGGAGTCTAAGATGGCGCCCGGGAGATCCCGCTCTCGCGAGAGTCCCGGGCGCATTTCAATTTGGTTGCCTAGCAACCACGGCCGCTCCCTCGTGCACCGCGCGGCCGCTCCTCTCCCCGTCCTCCTTCCCCGGGAAGGTAAGCGGGCGCCGCCAAACCCCCGCCGCAGCCATCGCGGAGGGGACTACTATTAGACAGCATGTTTCCTCCACAATACTGAATGATTCACGCAGATTTGTACTGCTTACTATGCCCGTCCACTCAGTGTTCCCTATTTATGTACATTTACCACCAACTCGTACCTACTGAAGCTAATATTATAATGACAGAGGGTGAATGGTTTCAGTTCAATATCCTGAGGTTAAAGTCACTTCAGATATGTGGTTGGAAGAGATAACTGCAGCACTAGGGAAATGCAATGTTTGCAGTAGAAAAATATTGCCATCACATTCTCTTGAGATGGAATCTACTGTCTTCCATTTGAAATCCATCTACTTTACTGTGCTCACTAAGCTTCAGAAGGACTGTTCTTTAATCCTTCTGTGTGTCACTTCCTGCCAAAATGGAAGTATCCATGGAGGCAAGTCGGGGCAATTGACTGCCACAAAAATTGGAACGGCATCACTCAGATTATTTGCTACTTGGGGATTGAAGTTAGAAATGAAGAAAAAAGTATTTGCCTAGTCAAGGTTTGCATAGAATCATTGGGTTTTTTCATTAGAGGAACTGCAGTCCTGAGTCTTGCAGCTGCTTGTGGTGAGAAGAAAGTGTAAGGATTTGAGCCCTCATGTACTGCAACAGAAATAACTAATGCAAATAAATGGGCTTATGTAAATAGGACTTCTCAGAGAATGGAAATGATTTGGTGCCATTTGGTAGGCCAGTCTCATTAGGTAAATCACTAACCTATGAAAATATATGGGCTGTAAATGAAAGGCCAAGACCCTAAATAGCAAAATGAGTGTAAGCTTTTATATTTTTATTTTGAATAAATTATTTTAGCAAACCATCTTTAATTCAAAGTTTGTTCTTTTATGTTAAAGAAAATAGTAAGACATCAAACCATTTTGAGTGCCCTGCATTGCATAAATACAGTAAACATGTTCTACGGCAGCCATGTGTTTAACTTGTAAATGTGCTTAGGACTGAAGGTAAGCAACACTCTTCTTATTTCTGAGAGTATTTTTCTTTGATATAACAGAGAATGTTGAAGCAGACATTTAGCCATCCAAGATTTACCCTTTTCCCATATTTAAATTTTATTAAATTATGTAAAAACTTTTAAAAAACCAGAAACAAATATGCTGAATAATTTCTTTGCCTGTTTTTTGTTGTTGTTTTTTTTAAATGGACACTGCATTTTAAAATCAGGTTAACTTAGCAGCACAGTAAGGCCATTATTCATACAATGACTGATTTCCTTGTGTTCATAACTAGGAGCTTTCTCAAAGCACATTCCCACAATCAGGATATAAGTGCTTTTTTCTTTCCCCCTCATATTATAATGATGTGGGAAGGACTCCATGCACTTATTTAGGAGTGCTTCCACTTGTTTTTTAACTGCATTTGGGGGCAGCCAAAAGCTACCTGTACAAGGGCACATTTGAAATGCCCCGCATAAATCCTCTTGTCGGAATGGTAGCTACCCTAGTCAGTATCATGTTAGTTACACAGTGCTCCACTTCCCCGACCCTCGGGTCCCAGAGAGGGCGGAGGAGCCTAGCCGGGAAGGAGGGCGCTGTGGGATTTGCGGGTATATAGTAAAGGTGAGAATGTGGAAAGGCACATTATTTAAATTGGCTTCTGAATGTGATTTGCGCAAAAAAAAGATAGTGTGAGTAACGCATGATTCTTTTTATGTGCATTAGGAAAATAGCAGCATTTACAGATCCCCGCATTTTCTTTTTTGTGGGAATGTGCTCTCAGACTGGTATAAAACCCAATGCAAAGCAGAAATCTAATATTTGCATCTTTTTTAAAAAAACTTTGAAAGCCAAAATGACCTGATTTCATCCTCTGATTCACACTGTAGATTTTGAAAGTGGTAAATAAACAGCATGATGTAATTTGGCAGCATCCAAAGAGAAATGGTTTTCCTGCGCCCATTTAAGCTGCCCTTTGAATCCCGAGCTCCCTCCATCTCCTAGTGCATCAATGGGTACTTTCAGACATGATGCTAACCACCCTTTAACCACCCTTGGTGGTTATTTATGCATGTTGCAGGACTGCATAGGACACCAATACAGCCCTGCAACATGCATAAATAACCACCAAGGGTGGTTAAAGGGTGGTTAGCATCATGTCTGAAAGTACCCAATGACCCATCCCATCTTCCCAGTCCCTACTTCAAACCTATTTTTTCTGCATTGTCAGTACTACTCCATCAGTCCCAGAAATGGTGTTAGAAAAAGGAGCACTGTTAAAGTGAGATCCTGTTTCTCCATTGCCTGAAGTAAACTTGCTTTCTGATCAGGGAGTGTTTGTCTAGAGGTGTGCCAAACTTGAACAGACACTTTCTCTCTACCTGTAGCAAGCTGAACTTTTGGAGTGTTTGAATTTATGTTTTAGTTTCGCATAAGTCAAAGGGCCGAGATCTGTATCAAACTGGGTCAGGTCTGAACAGTCAGTTCCGGAAGTTTTGTGACATCATGCTCAACCGTTACCTTATGCCATGGGTTCGCCACCTCTTTCCAGTCACGAACACTGGAGTTACGTTAAGTGATGACTTGGGAGCACTGCATAATTTGCATGAATGATTTGCATAAATATGCATACATTTAGTCTCCCCTCTGCAATTCAATTTAATTCAATCCAAAGGAGGGCTGTTTCAAAGTACCCCCGAGCACTACTGACAGCTGGCTTGGGGAGCACTTTCATTCATTGCCCTGAGCACTCGGGTGCTCCCGAGTACCAGGTTGAGAAATCCTGGCTTATGCTTTCCCACCAACTCGCTGCTCCATTTCCTTTCTGTCCCCCGTCCTAAATTGTTGGCAAGTTGAGTCGCCCAGGCCTGACATTCCTTCATGCCTAAGATTTTGGGGGGCAGCAGGAAGCCCCTCCTGGCCTTGCATTAGAGCATGGCATAGGACAGTTGATCTGAAGCTGTGGTCTTAAGCCATCTGTCCCATATAAATCCATCTTCAGTGCATGGGAAATTTCTCTGCTGTATAAAGATGCTCATATTGCTTCGTGGTGCACTCCCATTTAATTGATGAAATCTTCATTCTGTTTGTTGGTATTTGCTGTAGCACCCATGGGCTTCAATCAATTTGGGGTGACCTCACCAGAGACATTGCTCACACAGGCAGGAGTGGACAGTACCTGCCAGAACCTTAATAGTAGGGATGGGATTTCAGTTTCGGTTTTAAATCTAAACAGCCCCAAAATGGCTGTTTCGGTTTAAATTTGGAGCATCCAGAAATTGGGCCCGTTCCAGTTCTGGTTTTTGGTTTTGTATTTTTCCTATTGAAGCCAAAGGGAAATCTTCCCTTTGATGTCAATGGGAAGGGAACCGGGTTTTGAACTGAAAAAAACCCCCATTGCTAACCCCCATCAACCCCATCCCCTAGAACAGTCAACTTCCCCCGCTACTGACCTCAGAGGGTGTGGGTGAGGATCCGTGGTTGCCTTCCTAACACCTCCACCCTTAACCCCTGGGGGCCATCTTTCTCCCCACCTATCAGGGCCCTGGTGGCTGTACTTAACAGCCTCGGAGGATAGGGGTGACAAGGATCATGAGTAAAATAGCACTGTGCTTGAACAGAGAGGGTTGTTTTTTTTTTGTTTTTGTTTTTAAAAATAGCACCGGTGCTGCCAGCACATTTTTTAAAAGGCTGCGCATGCACAATGCACCCCTGGTGGCCAATTTGCACATGCACACTGCCAAGCAGGAACCCACCTCAGCAGTGGACCCCCACAAGGAGATGTAGGCCTGCCAGGAGATCTTGACGTGTGCTGCTGTGAGGTGGCCTGTGGGTGCCAAGAGGCCTTCATCACCAGCAGTGTGTTGGCTGTGTGCCATGAAGGGTGGCTAGATATGCAAATTTTAGAGGACATTTATGAGAAATACAGGTTGTAGGGCTACCTGTGCAGCCCTGCAACCTGTGTTTCTCATAAGTGTCCTCTAATATTTGCATATCTGGCCACCCTAGCACTATGAGGTGTGCAGCTGAAGGCAGCCTGCCAAGAGCTGCCCAACAGCTGTGGCAGGCCAGCAGCATGCTTTTGCAAGGGGGCCTACCAGTGCCAGGAAGCTTCCATTAGCAGTGGTGGGCCACTGGCGGCGGATCCTCATCGCCTCTATTTTCCGAGGCCAGTAAGTAGGGATGGGACTATCTGAATTGGATTAATCCAATGCTGCTGATAATTGGCGATATCAGATTAATCCGATAAAACCAATACTATCGGTATTGGTGTACCATTTTTTAAACATTGCCGATTTTTCAGATCTTTAACATTGTGGCCATTTTAAAAATGGCCACAATGTTAAAAATCTGAAAAATTGGCAGTGTTAAAAAACCGGTACACCAATATCAGATAAAACTGATACCGGATAAAACTGGTAACCGGTATTTCACCAATAGTTCCATCCCTACCAGTAAGTACAGCCACCAAGTCTCTGGGGAGTGTCTGGGGGGGGAGGGGAAGATGGGTCCCAGAGGGTGGGGGTATTAGGAACATGACAGTGGATCCTGACCTCCACTCTCTGGGGTTGGTAGTGGTCCCCAGGGAATGTGGGTGGGGGAAGTTGAACTCTTGTCCCAGGGAATGTGTGTGGGGGTGGGTAGGGATGGTTTTTTCCAGTTCTGAATCTGGAGAGTTCTCACTTCCGTTGGATTCCTTTTTTGGTTCAGTTCCCCTTCCCACTGAAAGTCAGTGGGAAGAATGATGTCCCAGTGACTTCAATGGGGAAAGTTCTGGTTGAAGTCAATGGGAACAGAACCAAACTGAATCTGGAATAGGTACTGAACTTAGAAAGAACTGAAATTGAATGTGTGTTTGTTGAAACCAATCTTTCTGTTGCTGGGTTATGATTTGTAATTGACAATCTAAATAATAGAAAATGATCTACTCCCTTTAAATTAGCATCACAGTAATTCTAACAGTGTTTTTGTTTCCCTACAGAGGCATCAGACTGGGAGAACTATAGTGTTCTTTTGTGCCAACCCCCTCCCCTCTGAATATGAATAAACATGAATACTAGAAATACAAATAGATCCTGCACCTGCACACAGCCCTAGTAAACAGCATCTAACATCTCTGGCATGGTTTGGAATGTGCCAGTAAAATGACCTTTGCTCATACCATTTTTCTGCTGTGGACACTTTTGCCATAGTAAAAGGATGACGCTTTTCCTTGTTATAAAACATTCTGAGAAGGAAAAATGCTATTGTGGCAGGACACCCACTGTGCACCTCAAACGTCCCTCAGTTCCCCCGAGCCTGGAGGCTCCCATCTTGGCATAAGGACTTGTTTTGTCCAACCTCAAATTCCTCAGTTCACTCATGATCTGTTCCAGCGTTTCTTTCTCCTCCAGCTCTACTCGTACGGGGTTCTGGCTCACTTCCATCCAAATCTCTCTGCAGGACTCCCCTTGGCTCCTCCCTGGTTCCTCCTCCTTAGGCTCCATCCATGCGTCAGGTGTTCTTAGATTAGGGGAGCCTTTCACTACCTCATTGACCCTCACCAGTCCTCTGTGGGAACCCACAAGGGTCCCTTAGGATTCCCACTTTAGGAGGGCATTCTGTCCCCCAACCAGCCATGCTGGCTCCAGCCAAAATCCCCACTCAGACAAACTCCCTGTCTTTCTAGCCTGCAACAGAGCCATGCTCTCAGGTTAGTCAATTTCACCGTAGCTCTATCTCCACTGCCTTCAAGACTCTTGTCAATTTCACAGAGCTTTCTCCTCCGCTCTACTTCCAACTTTCCCTGAGCTGGCTCCCACCTAACCTATCCCACTACTTGCCTGCGGCTCTCTGTGATCTTTAAATGGCCTGCACACCAGGCCCTCATGATGGACATGCATGTCACACTGTCAGCAATGGCATTCAATCTGCCCTGTTGCTATCAACTGTGTTTCCCAGTGCTAGGTTACCAGCGCCTCCTAGAGCTCCCTGAGGGATCTTGGGGCAGGTGAGCAACGCTCCCTGCCACAGCTATATAAGCACTAAATAATGCAAAAAAGTATTTGTTACATGTGCACCTTGTGATTAGCTTTGAAAATAGTCTGAGAATGTAACATGTTCTTCTCCCAGTTCAACAAGAATGCCTTTAGGCTCACTTAGAAAATCTGCTTGTGCTGCCTCTTGTGACAAGGAACCCATGGGAATTATTTTTTTTAATTGGCCATCTGTTGAAGGCCCTTAGATCTTTTTGATTTGAGTCACTGGCATCCATTTGTTCCCGAGATAACTGCACTAATGGCTATTTCTGCTAATTGTAAGAAATTCCAGGTTTGGAAATTTTGCAGCCAGGAGTAATTGTATTTATAGATACCTGTAAAGATTATGATTCTGTGAGAGAAAGTGAAGGGATGAAAGTAGAAACTGAGGTATTATAAAGTATTATTATTATTTTTTAATGTGCTTGTTTGTTCCCTTTATGAAATGTTAGAACTGGGCAAATGGTGTCTCTAGATCCACATGTGGCTCTTTGTCCCCATTGTGATAAATGGATAAGAACATAAGTAGTGCCATACTGGGTCAGACCAATGGCCCACCAAGCCCAGCATCCAGTCTCCAGCCATGACCAATCTTTCTCTTGGGAGAAGTACCCAACAGGTCACAATGGACATTATTTAATGTTTATATGCAGTCCTTGATGGAGGTCATGAGAGGGTTCGGGGTGCGATGTCACCAATATGCTGATGACACTCAGCTGTACCTCTCCTTTTCAGCTGACCCAGACCCTGCTGTCTCGTCGTTATCCCAGTGTCTGGAGGCCGTGGCGGAATGGATGTGGCAGAGCAGACTGAAGCTCAACCCCAATAAGACGGAGGTGATGATGGTGGGAACAGTGAGGGAGGTGTCGGCTCCCCTGATTGGGGGGGTTCTCCCTCAGCAGGTTCAGAGTCTGGGGGTGGTATTGGATGCAGATCTCCACCTGGATTGACAGGTGGAGGTGGTGGTGAAGGCTGCCTTCGGCCAGTTATATCTGGTGCAGAGGCTGCACCCATACATCTCTGGCCCGGACCTGGCCTCCCTTGTTCATGCCTTCGTCACCTAGAGGCTGGACTACTGCAATGCGCTCTAAGTGGGGCCACCTTTGTTCCTGATTCACAGGCTGCAGCTAGTGCACAATGTGGCGGCCTGGCTCCTGTCGGGAATGGGTTCCCGAGATCACAGAACACCTGTGCTCCGGACTCTGCACTGGTTGCCAATAGCATGCCGAGCCAGGTTCAAGGTATTGGTATTGATCTATAAGGCCCTTCATGGTCTGGGCCCTTCGTACCTCAGGGACTGCCTCGCCCTCTGCGCCCCAGAGTGGCTCCTTTGGTCTGCTGGGGGTGCCTTCTTGGAGGTCCCCCGTGTTAAGCTGGGGGCCACAATGGAGAGGGCATTCTCGGTGGCCGGGCCGCGCCTTTGGAATTCCCTCCCGAAGGAAGCTCGCCTGGCCCCAAACCTTTTAACATTCCGGCGAGTTTGTAAAACCTGGCTGTTCACCCAGGCCTTTGGGGGGAGGTGGTTAGGGGTTTTTAATCTCCTCCTCCCCTTATTTATTGTTCTATCGTGTGCCTAGCCCTGTTTAATATTATTATGATTGTTTTAAATTTTATATGATTGTATTTTTATGTTTTAAAATTGTTAGCTGTCCCAAGCTGTTTTCAGGAGGGGCGGGATAGAAATTGATGAAATAAATAAATCGATGAAATAAATCCATTGCCTGTTGTTCCAACTCCCAACGGTAAGAGGTTATGTCCCCCAAACCTACTTGGTCAATAGCCATTAATGGACTTATCCTCCAAGAACTTATCCAATCCCTTTTTAAAAGTAGCTATGATACTGACCTTGAACACTTCCTCTTGCAGTAAATTCCACAAGTTAATTGTGCACCGAGTAAAAAATACTTTCTTTTTTTTGTTTTAAATCTGCTGCCAGTTAATTTCATGGAGCATCCCCTTGTTCTAGCATTGTTAGGGTAAAGAACTTTTCCCTATTTGCATGTGCCACACCACTCATGATATTATAAACTTCTATCATATCCCCTCTCGGTCATCTCTTCCTAACCTACCAAGCCTCTCTTCATACAGGAGTTGTTCCATACCCTTGATAATTTTTGTTGCTCTTCTCTATACCTTTTCTATTTCTGCTATGTCTTTTATCAGATGGGGCAACGAGAACTGCACAAAATATTCTAGGTGCAGTCGTACCATAGATTTATATAGAGGCATTATGATGGTTTCAGTTTTATTCTCTACTCTACCCCTTTCTGAATGATGCCTAACATTCTGTTTCTGTTGATGGCCGCCGCACACTGAGGTGAGGATTTAAATGTATTGTCCATGACGACACCAAGATCCTTTTCCTGAGTGGTAACACCTATGGCTCTCCAGATTGGGAAACTTTGCCTACTCATGCTATATATAAGTTGTGTTTAAATGTGTGTCTATGGAGTAATAGTCAGTGTGTTATGCATATGTAATAAGTATAATACATGAAGTATGCAAAGCCCTGGCTACAGAAAGAACTCCTACACCTAACCTTGGGTATGACAACTATGATTGTAAGATCAATTTTAATCTAATTTGAAAACTCAATTTATTTTATTGCACAGGTTGAGCGACAGTGAAGCCATTTTACTTGCAATTAAATTGCTTTTTACCGCTCTTATTTAGAAGCAAATACTTCCTCGGTGGCGTTGATGCCAAGCTAATAAATTTGCAGCCGGTGTATTGCAAATCAAATGCTAGCTTTCATAGGGAAATAACTTGAAACTGCTGCCGATGAGACGTGATGGCGCTTAATGTGCTGGGAAGAAACTGCAGATATGATGACAGCAACAGAAGTTAAATATACATGACAGCGCTAAAGGAAAAGGATGTTCTTGAAGAATGGCTAAAAAAAAAAGGAGGGCAGTTTAAATGAGGGAAGTAAAAAATGACACATGTGATGTGAATACCATGTCTTAAAGTTATTGATAAAACACCTGAGCTTTGTTTGCTGATGTTTGCCTTTGATCTCTGCTTGTTCAAATGGCCCTGGATGTTATGTTTGGGAGATGAAACTGCATTTTTGTTACACCCCAGGGCACATGCTAAACCTCCTATTAAATAGCTGCCACCAAATGTCAAAATTTACTGATATTTAGGAGTCAAGCATTTTCTCTACTTTCTCATTTCAAAGAGTTGAAAAGTACCTCAAGGGGCATCTAGTCCAACCCCCTGCCTGGGTGGAGAATGACGACAGCTAGAACATCCATGGCAGATAGTTGTTCAGCCTCTTTTTGAAAACCTCCACTTATGGAGAGCCGATGACGTTCCTACAAAACTTGTTTCATTGTTGCACAGCTCTTACTGTTAGGAAGTCTCTTGATATTTAACTGAAATCTATCTTGCTGTAATCTGAGCCCATTATTTCTAGGCCGGCTCTCTGTAGCCATGGAGAACGGTTCTACCATCTTCTTTTGGGCAGTCTTGAGATCTTTTAAGATTGCTATCATGTCTCCCCTTAATCTTCTCTTCACTTGTCTAACACATCCAGTTTCTTCAACCTTTCCTCAAAAGAGTTGCTTTCCATACCCTTTATCATCTTTGCCCTCCTCTGGAACCCACTATAATTTATCAACAACTTTCTTAAAACGAGGCAGCCAAAACAGGACACACTACTCCAGGTGAGGTCTGACCAGTACTGAAGAGAGTGGACTTATTACTTCCATTGACTTGGAAATAACGCTTCTGTTAAGGCAGCCTAAAGTTGCATTAGCCTTTTTTTCTGCAACCACATCACATTTCTGACACATGTTCCATTTGTAATCAGCCACAACCCCTAGATCCTTTTTTGCATGTGCTGCTGCCAAGCAAGGTATTCCCCCATCTTATACTTGTGCATTTGGTTTTTGTTGCCTAAATGCAGAACTTTACACTTACTTTGGCTGAATTTCATTTTGTTAACTTCAGCCAGGATTTCCAGCATATCAAAATCTTTTTTAAAATAATAATAATAATAATAATTAATAATCTAATTCTATCTTCTAAAGTGTTAGCTACTCTTCCCAGATTTGTGTCATCTGCAAACTTGGTAAGTATTCCCTCCAACACCTTCATCCAAGTCATTAATAAAATATCGCCAGACTTGGGACATAACTTGGGAGACCCCACTTGACGCCTCCCTCCAGTTTGATGATGAACCATTCATGATCACTCTTTGAATATGGTTCTTCAACCAGCTGTGACTCTACCTTTTGTGATGTCTTCCAGCCCCCACTTTTCATAAACTTGTCAGTGAGGATCTCCTGTGAAGCTTTATCAAATGTTTTGCTGAAGTCAAGATATATTATGTTCACAGCATTACCCTCACCTAGTAAACTAGTTACTCTATCAAAGCATATGAGATTAGTCTGGCATAACTTGTTCCTGACAAATCCATGCTGGCTATGAGTAGTTGCTGCATTGTCATCAAGGTGCTTACACTGAGCATCTTATAATCTGTTCCAGTATCCTCACAGGTATTGAAGCCAGACTGCCTGGCCTGTAATTTCCTGGTTCCTCCTTTGTCCCTTTGTTAAAGATACGAATGACATTTGTGTTGAGTCTTCTGGCACCTCCCTTTTAGAGCTGAAATGAATACCCTCCAAAACAGGTATGGCCGTTTGTATGTGTGTAGGAATGCACACTAATTTTATGTCAGCTGCTAGAAGGAGGCGTGGTCAGTCAAAAGGTGGCATAGAACCGTGGACCCTGGGCACAGCTGCCCTAAAGTAGGACAGCTGAGTCACCCCAAAAGGGTTCTTTCAAGGCACTAAATGTAAGTTCCTCATATGAACAATATGCAATGTCCATCCCCATGAACAAGGTCGATATGGGAAGCCAGCAGTTGCTCTGGCAGTTCTGCTGGTTGTACTTTGGAAAGAAAATGGGAAATTTGGAGGTTCAAGGCTGCTGTAAGCTAAAACTGTATGTAAACAGCAGAGAATCCATAGTCCTAGATTACGTATTTATGATGTGTTTATTCAATTTTTATCCTGCCCTTCCCTTGAAGGCTCAGAGCAGCATGCAGAAATATATAAAATTAAAACATACATACAAAATATAAAAACAATTAAAAGAAACCCTAAACCCCACCCACCAACCCTCTCCCTAACCGCTTTACACATCCCAACAAACCCTATCCCAGTCTGCCAAATGCCTGGCCAAAAAAAAAGGTTTTAACCTCTTCTGAAAGGTAAGAAGGCTTGGGTTTAGGTAGATCTGATCTCCAAGGACGAAGAGTTCCGTAAGTGTAGAGCAGCCACTGAGAACACCTCTCTGTGTGCCCTCACTGTGGGAGCTTCACAGGCAGTTGGTACTCAAAAGAGGGCACCCTCAGTCGACGTTGGAGACCATGACAGAAAATAAGGAAAACGGTGGTCTTTCAGATACCTGAGTCTCAAGCCATTAAGCACCAGGTTGGCACCAGGTTGTCAGCTATGCTCCATTTACTCCAAGTTTTTATGAAAATATGCAAATATATCATCTGAAGGCTTTTTTAGTAGTTTGGGGGAAGAGTTTTACAGTTCATTGTTAGCTTTTGGTTCTCAAGCCATACAAGAACAAAAAGGTAAGATTAAAGGCAGGGATATTGAAATATCAGTTTCGCCCTTTTTACACAGACACTTGAACACTGATGAAATGGGTGTTCAATTTTATTATACATGGTACAGGGCAGCACTGCAGCATGGGCTCTTTTCACATGAGATGCCTCCACCCAGTTTCTCTGGGTGGAGATGGGTGGAGGCATCTGTGTAAACACCACTTGTGGACTCCACTGTCGATTGCTCTGTGGGTGGGTGGAGATGGGTGTTGCGCAGGAGCACGCACACACCTACACCCACCGCAAGTGGTGTTTACACAGATGCCTCCACCCAGAGAAATTGGGTGGAGGCATCTCATGTGAAAAGGGCCATGTTGCAGGGCTGCAGTTTTGCCCTGTACCATGTATAATAAAATTTAACACTCATTTAATCTGTGCTAGAGTGTCTGTGTAAAAAGGGCCTTTGTGTTGCGTAGGCAAAGGCTCCTGTCCAACACATTAGAACTTGTAAAGCCTTGGATGTGCTTTGTTCAGTGTCATACACTGCGGATTATTTCAGATTTATTCTGCTGCTTTCTATTTGGAGATGCTTATCTGAAATGACAGTCAAAATTTGGATGGGAATATTAGGTAGAAATAGAAATATGAACAGGGGAAAAAAATAACACTTCATCTCAGTAGTGTTTTGTGAGGCATTGCAGCTGTAGCATCAGGTACATAGGCATCACTTACCAACTGGACCATGTTCCAAAACAGAAGAAATGTGTTATAAGAACTCAATTCTTTTATTTTAATTATTGTAGGGCCAACTAAAATACTTTTGTTTTTTAAAACATCTCCAATAAAATAACTTTGATGCAAGAGTTAATGGCAGGAATGCAACCTCAAGCACAAGTGCATTTTTCTCTCCAGTCCGGGACATTCCTCCACAACTGCTTTGACTCCTCGAGATAAAATTGGGCTAGGCTATTCCCTGATCTAGTGGGTTTTTGGAATGGTCTACCCTGCTAGACCAGGGAATAGCCTCGTTCTATTTTGGAAAACCCTGTGGGAATACATCGTGTATGCATTTGCCTGGAGGGGCTGTGACTCTCTCTGTTAAGTAAATTGCTATGGTAATAAAATGATCTCAAGGACTGAGTCACATTCTTTGAGTTGCAGGATTTGCCATACCTAAAAATCCCAGATGTATGTCTATTATTAATTCTCTTCTTAAAACTCTTCAGTGATAGAGAATCCACAACTTCCCTTGGCAGCCTGTTCCATTGTCTAGCTGTTCTTCAATGGCTGTTACCATAGCAGAAAAATTATATTCTCCCCCTTAATCTTATCTTCTGCAAGCTAAACAGGCATGTGAAACACCTGTATCTGATGTGCCACTGCTGCATCACAATTCTTAGGTGATGATGATGATTAATGACTGACGATAGCTGTTAAATTACAACAGTATTCTCATTATGTGAACTTTTCCTTTTTAAAAATGACTTCAATAACCAATATCACTTGCATGTTGATGATGGCCTCAGTCTTCCCTAAAATGGGCAACCCCCCTCCCGCTGTATAATCAAGGGTAAGTAAACTCGGAGCAGGAGGTCTTAAAGGGACAGGCCTCACTGGTGACCAAGGAAAACATGGAAAAGGGGAGCTTGAAAGGATAGCACCCATAGCAAAGAGGGGCTCGTAAAAAAGGATCAGGCCCAGTCACCATGGAACCCAGCAGAAAGTAGGTCGCTCATGTGAAATACGAGCCTGAATCTGGGGGAAGAGAGAAAAAAGGAAAACGCCTAGAGTAAAGTATGGGGCCATTAAGTGGCATTCTTCCTATTCAGTAGAGCACCGATGACTGGAACTTGGAGCAGCAACCCCCCCCAGGAATGAAGAAATCCAGGTGTTCCCTTGCGCCTTTTGTGTCCCAGGGAACTGATCGTTAGGCCCCTCATCTCATCCTTAGCTACCCTCCAGCCACTGTTGTTTACTCTTTCCCTCTGTGTCAAAGATATCTTATGCATCTTGTATGGCCCATTTTGTGATGGAAGTAAAAGTTTGGTTTCTCCCCTCGTTAGCTCATTGTGTACCCCAAACTACCCATCGTAGCCTCCCCAAATCCTTTGTTCAGTACCCTATAACTGCTCCTAGTTTCCCCCTCAACCTCTGAGAAATCCTTGGAGCTAGATATGTGTGGCTAGTCTGTATGTGTCTAAGTTAAGGGTTTTTCCAGACTTTGGTCTGCCCCTCCTCCTTCTTCCATTCCCCAAATGCCGTTGGATCCGTGGGTCGCCTGTCCCCTGTCGACAGGCTAGGAAAGGTAACCTCAGGTCCAGCTTCTCCAGTCAGGTGGGGAAGCCTGTCTCTCAATCTCACAGTCCCCCTTTACTAAGCCTTTTCCGGATTCCCTCCCCCTTCACCTACCTTACTTTCGCTTTCCCAGCCACCGCTCGTAATTTTCCCCTTTAGAAATCCCGCCAGCCAGACCGGGGCTGTACTTCTTTGTTTTTGTGTAGCAATAAACTTGTTGTTGTACACCTCTCTCTCTCTCTCTCTCTCTCTCTCCATTTGGGGAAGGTACATAAACTGCCTGTAGTGCGTACTGTCCTCAGCCTGATCCTTTTGAACATGTGGAGACCCTGGTTTAAGTAATCCCCCCCCTGTAGTAGGGGACGGTGATTATTGGCTTACATTGCTTCTAGAGGTCATGAGTGGGAGGGGGTCTCCTGTTAACATGCATGCATGTGTAATATCCCTTCACATGTACTAGACTTGAAAGATGGTCCTTTACATCTCCAGTAAAACGTCCTACCACTAGAGTTATGGAAAGAACTATGGCTCTCAGTTTAATATGGCACTAGAGAAGGAATTGACAAATATACATTCTCAGTGAGTTGATGAAAGACTGGAGTTTGGTATGTTTGAGGAACTCAGCTTTGAGTTTAGTATGTCATGTCCTGTGTTCCTCAGTGTGGTCTTTTGTAACTTTCTAAGTCTGTGTAAAAATTGAAGCCCAACTTATTTATTTAATTAATTTATTTATTTTTATCTATTTTTATCCCGCCCCTCCTGATAACAGCTTGGGGCAGATAACAATCTTAAAACATAAAAATACAATCATATAAAATTTTTAAACAATCCTAATAATATTAAAACAGGGTCAGGCACAAAAAACAATAAATAAGGGTAGGGGGAGATTAAAACCCCCTAACCCACCCACCCCTCCCCAAAGGCCTGGGCGAATATCCAGGTTTTTCAAACTCTCCGGAATGTTAAAAGGCTTGGGGCCAGGCGAGCTTCCTCTGGGAGGGAGTTCCAACGGTGTGGCCCAGCCACTGAGAATGCCTTCTCCATTGTGGCCTCCTGCTTAACATGGAGGATCTCCAAGAAGGCACCCCCGGCAGACCGAAGGAGCCGCTCTGGGGTGCGGAGGGCAAGGCGGTCCCTGAGGTACAAGGGGCCAAGACCGTGAAGGGCCTTATAGATCAATACCAATACCTTGAACCTGGCTCGGCATGCTATTGGCAACCAATGCAGAGGCCGGAGCACAAGTGTTATGTGGTCCCAGCGACCCATTCCTGACAGGAACCGGGTCGTCGCATTCTGCACTAGCTGCAGCCTCCAAACCAGGAACAAGAGCAGCCCCACATAGAGCTCATTGCAGTAGTCCAGCCTCTAGGTGACGAAGGCAAGGATGAGGGAGGCCAGGTCCGGGCCGTAGACGTACTGGCGCAGCCTCCGCACCAGATATAACTGGCAGAAGGTGGCCTTCGCCACCACCTCCACCTGTTGATTCAGGCGCAGATTTGCATCCAATACCAACCCCAGACTCTGAACCTGATGAGCTATAGGAGGGCGAACCCCCCCAATCAGGGGGGCTGAACTTGTACTTCATTACCTTGTAAAGTAGGGATGTATGGACTTGGGTGAAAACAAAAGGTACCTTTAGATGGATAGCACTTCGCTGCTACCTATGCCAGCCTGCTTCACCCATGGGCTGACTGATCTGTCTAAAGGCGGGGCCTCCAGATGCTCAGGAGGAGGAAGCTGTGCCTACTCTGGGGCAACTCTACCAGTGGTGCTCTGGAACATCCTGGAGTGCTGCTGGAAGAGTGGGCCAGCCAAACCCGGGTCACCAGTTTGCTATCCATCTGTGGAGCAGACCCATGCTGCAACTCCACTCCTGGATGGCCATTAGAGCTCTAGTGGTAGGACTATACAGTTGTGGATGCCAGATTAGAGCATCAAGCATTCTCCTGCAACTCTTTGGGGTGTGTGTGGGTGCTGTGCAGGCAGACGGCTGGCTGGGGAAACCACCAGGTCTATCTAAAGTGGACCCAGGTGCGGTTGCAAGTAGGTGGATACAGGTGTAGCTCCAGGGACTGGCATTGGCAACTTCTATGTCTATCCTCCAGCTGTTGACATGATTGGCCCTGCAAAAAGCAGTCCGATTGACTTATGGACATACCTAAACCCGGAGACGGGGTTGGTACTAAGACCTCAGCACAAAAGCTCTCGCTAGTTTCCATGACCAAGGTGCCTATTTCCTCTGATAAAGCAACTAAATCTCTTGCCGATTTAACCACTGCCTATTCCTCAAGCGCAGCTGCCCTTGTCTGAGTGGGTATGCCACCAATAGCCTGCGTTACCCTAGTCCGCACTCTTCCTCCTACAGGGGTAGGAGTAACTCTACTCTCAGGTGGTATAATTGTTTCCTCTGCTAATTGGGGTGCCACCAACCCCGGCCTCCTTACTGGGAGACCATCCCAATTAGGTGCTTCCCTCTGGGGGACCTGAGGGCTGGCTTCCACCAAGGGTGGCACCGCCTCCACCCTGTATTCAAAAACCTCCCCCACCTGTACTCCCCAGGAAAATAATAGAGGGATATTGGCCAAGAGATGAGAAACCAGACTAAAATTGCGGAAATGTATGATTAAACGTTGAAATCTCCCTTGTGATGGGATCACTTGGAAGTTTCCAATATGATGCCTGGGAATAAAATTGCCCAAAATAGAGGACAGGTGTAGCTGAATATCCTTCTTGGTTTTCCATGAAGGAAAAGTTCCATATGGTAGTGGTTTAATAAAAAATGAGAGCGCACCCTGAATCAACCCTGGGGCGCTATCTTCCGATCCCTTAGATTTTGATTGCTCCTCTTGCCGGTTGACTGAAGGTCTAATGAAAGATCTTTTGGTCTGAGGTTTCCCTAATAAGAAACTCTCCTCTGCACCTTCCAGGCCCGAAGGGCCCTGTGTCAAGGTGCTAGTCCCTTGTTCTAACATCCTAGTCCTCAGTGCGTTCGACACTTCCAGTTTGTGATTAAGATTTCTGATTTCCCCCATAAGATCGTTTACTATCTCCCACTGTAGCTCCTGTTTTTGGAGCAAGTTAGTAATAGTAGACAATTGATTAATCATTTCCTGTAATAAAATACTGGGGGCAGGGTCTAATTGCCTCATCTGATTGAACTGGCTGGTTCCCCTCTCCTGAAAACACTCCCTTGGGCTTGATTGAGGTGCTATCGGGAGCCTTTCTTCCATTACCTGGATGGTAGGCATGGCATTTGTAGTTGGAGGTACTGCCTGGGGCTGGTCTGAAGAGCAAACCTCCTGTAAAGACTCAAATAAAGAGCCTGCAGGAGGTCTCTTCCCCTTTCCTTTAGTAACAGCCCTAGCCATTGGCACACAATCCTCCAGTACCCTCTGCCTTGCATGGACCCTAGGCACTTCCCTGGGGTCGCCTGTGCGCTTCCTTGTTAACATTGCCCTCACCAAACCAGGCTGAAGTCTGAGCAAGGTGTCAGTTGTGTACTTTCAGATCTTCGGCTCCACCCCAAGCTCCACTCATCCTAGAATGCTTCTTGCCGCAAGCCTCATCTTCAAACAAACAAAGGGGGCTGCCTCCACCTCCACTGCCCTGCAAACGGCACCGCCAATGGAACTTCGCCCTTTGGCAGTGCCCTTCAGCCGCCGCCCTAAGGGTGCCACCCTCAGGGCAGCACTCTATTATATGGGTTACCTGTGGGAGGAGACACAAAGCCCCCAGGTGAAACCAGGCAGTCCTTCCCTGCAGCTCCTGTTTGCAGCCACGCCCTCTAAGCTCTTCCCCAGACCCTCCCCCACCATGTCTGTCTGTTTACACCCAATGTGGTGAAGTGTTTGGGAAAAGACACTAGAGTCGGCAGTTGTGGAGATTTGTTTATTTATTTATTTAAAATTTATATTCCGCCCCTGCAGCCCAGGGTGGCGAACAACAGTATAAAAAAAGTAAAACAATTTAAAACCATTAAAAATACACAATACAGGGGGGAAAAGACCCTCCCCCCTCGCCAAAAGCCTGGGCGGAACAGCCAGGTCTTACATAAACGCCAAAATGACAGGAGAGTGGGAGCTAGCTGAGCCTCCTCCGGGAGTGAAGTCAACAGCACAGGGGCGGCCACCGAAAAAATCTAACATCGGTGGCCACCCGCCTCACCTGGGGAACCTCTAAAAAGGCTCCCATAGATGATCTCAAGGGTCACACGGGCACATGGAGAGTGAGGCGGTCCTGCAGATAAGTAGGGTCCAGGCCATGAAGGGCTTTAAAGGTTAGAACCAGTACCTTGAACCTGACTCGGTGCTTTATAGGCAGCCAGTGCAGAGCCCGGAGCACTGGTGTCATGTGCTCCCTGCGACCCACCACCATAAGGAGATGGGCTGCAGAATTCTGCACCAGCTGAAGCCTCCCGACCAGCTTCTCGGGCATCCCCATGTAGAGTGCGTTGCAGTAATCCAGCCTCAAGGTGATGAAGGCATGGATGATAGTGGCGAGGTCGGAGTCTGAGAGATACGGCCAAAGCCGCCGCACAAGATGTAACTGCCGAAACGCACTCCCCACCACAGCCACAGCCTGAGATTCCAGGCTGAGCCACGAATCGAGGAGCACACCCAGACTCCGCAACTGAGAGATCATGGGAGGGCGAACCCTCCCCCCGCCCAACAAGAGGAGATTCAACCACCTCCAGGCCCACCAACATCACCTCCGTCTTGTCAGGATTCAATTGCATATGGCTCAACCTTATCCAAGCCCCCACAGCTGACATGCACTGGGAAAATAGGGAGACTGCATTACCTGGGTCAATGGAAAAGGAGAGGTAGAGCTGAGTTTCATCAGCATACTGATGACACTGCATGCCCTGAAACCCTCTCACAATCTCGCCTAACGGCTGCGTATACATGTTAAACAAGAGGGGGGACAGAATGGCACCCAGTGGGACTCCACACGTGAGGTCCCGGGGGAAGACGTACACTCCCCCAAGACCACTCGGTAAGTTCTCCCAGCCAGGAATGAACGATACCAGTCCAAGACCATTCCACCAATCCCGGCACAGTTCCGCAGGTGAGTCACCAACACCTCATGATTAACTGTGTTGAATGCAGCTGAAAGGTCTAGCAGAACCAGTAAGGTCTGACGACCCTGTTCCAACGCCAGATGGAGATTGTCAACCAAGGCCACCAATGCCATCTCCGTACCATACCCAGGCCGAAACCCAGACTGGGAGGGATCAAGGAAACCAGTGCGGTCCAGATGTTACTGGAGCTGCCGTACCACTGCCCATTCAATAACCTTCCCTAAAAAGGGAAGGTTAGAGACTGGCCAATAATTGGCAGGAGCATCAGTGTCAAGAGATGGTTTCTTGAGCAGGGGCCCAACCAAAACCTCCTTCAGGCAGTCAGGCACCCTGCCCTCCTGAAGGGAGGCACTAACCACCCCAGCCAGCAGCGGTTGTAATGTCTCCTGGCTGGTTTTCACCAGCCAGAATGGGCATGGATCTTGATCACAAGTAGTGGCATGAACAGATCCCAACAAGGACTCCACATCAGGAGGTGCCACCATCTGAAACCGATCCCACAAAACAGGACAGGGCATCCATAGCCCCAAGAAGATTCTCTGCAATAACTGTGGTACCGAAATCGTGGTGGTTTCTTATCTACTTTGTATCTACAAAGTACTTGATAAACCAGTCATAGCGGTCACTGGATTGCTCCAGGTCCAGGTGGAGGCAGGCAGGACTGACCCAGCCTTTCACCACCTGGAAAAGCTCTGCTGGATGTGACTTTGCAGATGCAATAAGGGCAGCAAAGAACTGCTTCTTTGCTGCCTGAACCGCCACAGCATAGGCCTTTAAACTGTTCTTATGCTGAAATAGATCATACTGGTCGCGAGTCTGGTGCCACCATTGCTCTAACCGCCTGCTCTCCCACTTCAAACACCGCAGGCCCTCAGTAAACCAAGGAGACCTGCAGGAGACTCGGGAGGGCAGCGGACGCCTGGGATCCACTCTGTCAATGGTGTCAGCCAACAAAGTGTTCCAGAAGGCTACGAGATCGATAGAGCAGGTGTCAAGGTCCAGGGGAAACTCCCCCAGAGCATTCCAGAACCGATCCAGAGATACAGGCTCTCTCTAGCTTTAGGAAACAGTATTGCTCACTAGCACTTATGCTGTGCTGGGGGTGGGCAGATTACTTTTAGTCATCCCCCTCCCAATTTTGTGCCCCCACTTTCTAAACCGAGGAAGATATTGCCCATCCAACTACACCCATGGTCTCACAGCATACAAAACATATGACAATAACCTGACCAATATTACATCAAATCTGGACTGTTTCTTAGAGAATGATTAAAGGCTGAGTTTTAGAACAGAGGTACAGGTATACTAATTTACTTTCTGGTAAAAAGAGTATGATACTAGTTGTCGCTTCAACTTTTCTGTTTTCTCATTCTCCAAAGAAAACATTTGTTTAACCTACTCAAGGACTGCCATGACTAAGTCAGAAAAAATTGAAGTCTTCTGCCTTTTACCTCCTATATCTGCTTGACGTATTCATGATGTGCAGTGGCTAAGTGTTCTTTGTAATGCTTGTCCAAGGAGTGACAGATGACAAGAGGTACCAGTGCCTGAGGCTGCTGGATGTTATAAAAAGATTCCTTTTAGTTTGGTCATTACAAATTCTGTTTTTACGTCGCAGTGAACAATTTGCAAAGCAGATAAATCAATAAGTTTAAAATGCCAGATTGGCACTTAAGTGCAAGTTCTAGTATTGGAATTTTGTCTGAAGCAAGAACAAGTCACCAGAGTATCTGAGGAAAGCATATCATAGCAGTACCTGTATTTCTTAATGGTAGCAAAATGAACCCCATTCTCCAATAACTAAGCTAAGCACATACATCTTCTCAAATTCATGTATATTAGAGCTGAAACCTCATACTCAATTTTCTTCAGAATTCAGAGGATCATGGTACTTGGTTTCGAGTTCCAAGGACCAAGGTCGGTACTCGGAAAGTTTGGAACCCTCAATCGAGTGGTGGATGCATGTATAATTGATGTGACCCAGCCCTGACCCTAGCTTCTCTGAGCTAGAAAACTAAACTTAGTGCCATATTTGGAAGGCATGGGGGTAATGGGAGGGGACAGGTGATGGACAAGCACAGGACAGATTTTGATTGGCTTCAGGGGAAAAATAAAAGTGGCCATTTGGATATTTTCCATTCTCTTTGATGAATTTGTCTCCTACACTGCTGTATCTGTGAGTATTTTGGCTGTGGGGGTGGGGTGTGCCTGTCCTGGGTTGTCCATAGGGGAAATGCTGAGGTTTACTTAGCCACCATGTTTTATAAATATATATATATATATATATTTTAAAGTGGGTCCGGCTTACAGCGCTTGGCGCCCCAGAGGCCAGAGGGATGATTGATGTTGTTGTTAAGCATTTATATAGCGCAAGCAATGTACCTAGCACTTCACAATTGTAAGAAAGAGACACGGTCCCTGCCTTAGCAGGCTTATAATCTAAGAGAGACAAGGGGGGGGGGGAACAGAGGACGAGACAAGGATACATACATGAACTCATGAGGTCTCAGGTGCACGTGCTCACTTTTGCTTCGTTTTTTTGAGCACTAGGAGTTCAACTTTGCCAAGATGTGCCCAGCTGGGGTAAAGGAGGGATACTTTCTCATTCATTTGTGGTGTGTAGGGAGGGGGCTGGCCTTGCATAGGGAGGCATAGAGCAGGGAGGCTTTTTGGCAGGGGGGTAGTCGCATGTCTGGTTTCTTGTGGCTATGTCTGCTGGCTGGTGGCACGCATGGGACCTTGGGCCCCAAAACTTGTTGAAAAAACGTGACTGATGTTGGTTGATAATGCCATGTGAGGGGGGACGGGTAGTGGGTGGGGATTTTTGTTTGCTGTTTTCGTAAGGCTATTGGGCCTGGAGCTTTTTTTTTGAGGATTTTAATGTAATTTTTATTACATGTTATATTTTTATATTGGATATGTACACCTCTCCGGGCTGCCATTGGGGGGTGGGGGACAGTATAGAAATACTATAAATAAATCATAAATAACTATGTTTGGTTACCCCAGTGCAACTCAGCACACACCCACCACAGAACTTGCATGTAATGATGGGGCACTCTAGAAGCCACCCTGCTTTTATTTTTTATTTTATTTTTTTGCTTTTAAAAATAATAATTAGTGGGTGCTGAGCCATGCTGTGGGTACTTGAGCTTTGTCTTGCTTTTGCCGTGAGGCTTTTGCAGTTGCACTTTTTGGGTTCATCTTATGATTTCCACTTTTGCTGTGCTTTTTTGGACACTCACTGTACTTTTGTTGTGGGTTTTAACTTTGCTAAGATGTGCCCAGCTGGGGTACAAGGAGAATACTTCATGGTTAATTTATGGTGTGTGGGGGAGGGGGCTTTCCTTGCATAGAGTAAGAGTGGCTTTTTTTGAGGGTGGGTGTGAAGGTCTGGTTTCTTGTGGTTATGCCTGCTGGCTGGTGCCGTGCATAGGGCTATGGGCCCAAACTCATTGAAACTGGATTGATTGATAATGCTATATTTCAGTGGGGCACCACAGAGCAACCCACCCACTACAGAGCTTGCAAGCCTTGCATGTGTAATCATGGGGCATGCTTGGGAGCAAGGGGGTGCAAACTTGCTGATCACCAGGGTTCCCAGTTTTCTCTTTGTGACAGAAAACCAGAGAAAAACAGAGATTTTGTCTTTTTCCAGAGAATTTAGCAGAAAATGGCAAAAATGTACAGGTTTGGGAAGAGGACACAGTGAGTGCAAAGCAGCAAGAATGCGGAGAGGAGCGGAGGGGGAAGCAACCTGAATGCATGTGCTGTAGAAGGGCAGGGTCTCTGCATGTGGAGGGGTGCCACAGATCTCCTGTGGGTTGTGGGAGGGCAGGAACACTATGAATTGGGGACGTTGGGTCTTCTGGACCTTGGGAAGAGGGGACAGGAGGTAGGCCTAACTGAGCCCATAGCAGCTTCCCCAAGTGCCAGTCTCTATATGGTCCCCATTTCTGGTTGGCAGAGTGGTCTGGGACCAGGCTGGGAGGAGGAGGCAGTGAGTGCAGGACAGTGGAGGGGAAGCAACCTAAAGGTATGTGCTGCGGGGGGGAAGGGGCTCAACATTTGGAATGGGATCCCTCATGTTGGTGGTTTCCTTCTCCAGGTGTGGCTGTAGGATACCAACAAGGCGGGATAGCAGATTTGGGGGCATTCTAAAGTGCTTCATCCACTGGTCACCCCCCCACCAGGTGGCCAGGATGGTCTCCCACCGATCCTCACTCCTGTACCGGCCCAACACCCTTCTTTCTGTCGGGATGGTCTGGTGAATGCCATGGATGACCACAGCCACATCTGGGGTCAGAAACCTGGGCGCACAGGACACCTCCCCACCCCCTCTGCATGGCATCCATATGCAACTGCTTGGTCCAGTGGAACTGCTTGATTGCCTGGCATCTCAACCATGTCCTGTGCCATTTGCGAGTTTTGCTGTGACCAAACAGACTGCACTGTGTGCCCAGCATGGAGGTCCAGTGTTGAGCTATGTTCTGGAACCATTGTATGCATGACTTCTGCAAATTGAGGATGCTTCTGAACAACACCTCGCACCCAGCAAGAATTAGGGCTGTAGCGGAATATCGCAGCAGTAGCTATTTCCGGCGGAAACAGTGTTTCCGCAATTAGTGGAATGGCATGGCAGAGGCTTTCATTCCGCGGTTTCATTCCGCAGTTCCGCGGTTCCGCTTATTTAATTCTGCAACTTAGTGGAATCGTGGAAACATGTCATTTTCGCTATTTCCGCAATTCCGCCAGCGCCAAAAAATCACGGAATAGTGGTTTTCCGCGATTTCCGCGATTTTTCCGCGATTTTTCCGCAATTCCGCGATTTGCAGAATTCCGGTGGAATTAGCGGAATATCCGCAGAAATGTCGCGGTGTGGCGCGGGCAATTCCGAAATAGCGGAACGGAATCGCGGCGTGGTAAAAGCTGCTGCCGCATCAGCCCTAGCAAGAATTGTTGGAGTGCTGCACCCACCCCATTCACCATGGCTGCTATGGATGGATTTCATGGATGGGATTGAGTGCTCCCTCCATGTGCCTTTGTATTGGGGTTCCCCTGTGCCTGTAGACCATGTATTAGCTCCATTGTGTGTTAATGAACTGCCCCTTTCTCTTGCCCTAGCCTTGCTGTGAGGATCCATGTGCAGGTCACGCCCCTCCACGAGCCCTCATTTGACTGGAGAATGCCATGGCTGTAGTGGGAGTGGGTTACCAGCCTGGTAGGTGCTCCACACCTTGACCTTGTCCCTATTAGGCCATAACCCGATACACCTGCGTTTTGCTCCATAATGGGGCAGGTGCAGCAATGATGATGAATTGGGCACTCCAACGCCTCTGTGGAGCTACTTGTGGGTGCTCAGGGATCCGTGTGTGGGCTGGGTGCGGTCATATTCTGTGCATCTCCTCCTATCTACTACTAAAAGATATGGGTTTTTTTATATCGCAGATGCTGCTATCCTTGGTCTGCGGGTCGTGGCTGAGATTGCCCAGGACTTGCAACAGGCAGTTGCAGACTATAGAGAGGGGAGTAGAAACTACTGAAAGGCCCGTGAGTGACCCCACTTTGTGCTTTCATGGCACCCACCCTCTTCCCGCTGTGGGTTACAGGGGATGTGTGCTTAGGGGGGCATGCTTCATAGGGCTCTCTCTTTCTCTCAGTGCAAGCGCTCATGCAGGAGAGGCCCAGGAGTGGGAGGAGGTGATGAGAGTCCTCCTGGACATCCACCAGCAGGTGCATGACCTTGCCCAGGGGAGGAGTGCCTAGTTTGCTTTTATTATTTGTTGAATAGTTCTGCCAGTTTTAGCAAATATCCTTTTGTATAGTTCTGAACAGCACTGTCCATATTCTCATTCCTGCAGGGGGTGATCTGCTCTCTTCAGCCAAGGGGGGAGAAGGAGGGTGAGGGAAGGTGTTGACAGGGAATGTCCCAGGGTTGTCGATTTGTTCCCATCCCAACATCCTTGTGGTGCTATTCTCTTATCTGTGCAGCCCTGGATTGTCCGCTCCAGTGGCTCCTGTCATCACACTTTGCCATGCTTGTGTGGGTCATTCAGAGCCTTGTTTCTTGCACCCAGCCTGACATCCCTGCCACTTTGGACAAACCTCTCTGTGCAGCCAGTTTATTTATTTATTAATTAATTATTATTATTATTATTATTATTATTAGCATTTGTATAGTGCCAGCTGTGTACCTGGCGCTTTACAGAACAATAAGATAGATACGGTCCCTCCCTATGGCTTACAATCTAATAGACATGGAGGAGGGAGACAAGGAGAGGGGACATAGGGACAGACAAGGGATAAATAACATTTAAGCGGATGCGTGGTCTCGGGTGCACGTGCTAGGCTTGGTTGCAGTTAGGCAGGAGTCTGCAGGGAGGACAGACAGTAAATATTGAAAGGAAAGTTCTAACAGGCGTCGGGAAAGGCTGCGAGAAAGGTGGGTTTTGAGGAGGGATTTGAAGGAGCGGAGGGAGGGGGTTAGGCGGATGTGGGCAGGGAGGGATTTCCAGGCATGGGGGGCAGCAAGGGAGAAGGGATTAAGGTGGTTAGGGGAGCAGGGGAGCCGAGGGAGAGTGAGTGAGGGGGCAGAGGAGTGGAGAGTGTGTGCAGGAGTGTGTAAGACTAGGGCTGAGAGCCAGGTTGTGAAGGGATTTGTAAGTGAACACCAGGAGTTTGTGAAGAATGCGTTGAGGAAGGGGGAGCCAGTGAAGTGAGGAGAGGAAAGGCTGCACGTGGCTGCATATGGGTGTTACCTCCCATGATGCTAGCTCCACTTTGGGTCTACTGTGGCACTGCTTTGACCTTTCCAGTGCATGTTGCAGAGCCGTACTGTTGCCCTGTGCATCCCTGCACCATGCATTGCACATGTTAGGTGGTGTTTCAATGGTGTTCTGGTGGAGCTAGAGTTCTTTCTTCACACAATGGGTGTCTTTAGACCTAACATCAACAGGTGTCTGAATGTGTGTTTTGACCTTGATCTGAACCCCGGTTTGGCCTTGTGTTCACCATGTGACACTGCCTAGATGCACAGCTCATCTTTGGGTAAATCGGTGTTTTGCTCGCCACCCGATCTCAGCATGCAAGTGCTGCTGCCTCATTCCCCATGTTGTACCTGCTAACACTCCATGCGATATAATTAGACACAACATTGGCCACGTGTTCAGCTGAAACACACATTGTCATTGTGATGCAATGGTCTTCACATAGAGTGTTCAACGTGTGGCCAAATTGGTGTTAGAATTGTTCTGGTGCTTACACACAACGGCCAAACATGCGCTTAGGGGTTTTGACACCTAAGCCCTTCACAACCTGGCTCCCCCTTACCTCTCAGCCCTAGTCTTACACACTCCTGCACACACTCTCCACTCCTCTGCCCCCTCACTCACTCTCCCTCGGCTCCCCTGCTCCCCTAACCGCCTTCATCCCTTCTCCCTTGCTGCTCCCCATGCCTGGAATTCCCTCCCTGCCCACATCCGCCTTGCCCCCTCCCTCCACACCTTCTTTGTTATGTCTAAAGATGCCCATTTTGTCCTGTGTTTGAGGGTGTGTGCATTTTTTACTGTCCCTTCTGCCTGGCAGGGGGATGATGATACTTTTTGTCCCCCCCGGTACACTTTTTTTGTCTTCGGTCTCGCTGCTACTTTCCCCTGTTCCTGTGCTTGCCCGTATGTTGCATGCTGTTGCAAGGAGGTTTGGACTTCTTGGTGGCTGTCTGTTTTGCAGGTGTCTGGTGGCTCGGGCACCGCTTGTGTTTCTCTATTGCACCTTCCCCTGTCCCTCCTCCCCCACGATGTCTGGCTGGGGATGGGCAGTGATGGTGCCTGTGGCTTCACTTGCCCTTAGTTCGCCATGTTGCCACATGATGCAAGGGTGTGGCCTTCTTTGAACTGGTAGAGCAGTTGTCTGTGTTAATGGTGAGCATGTTTGATCTATGGAGGGCAAGGTAGTTGAAGTTTGGGTGCATGGGTGCTGTGACCTCCCTGGCTGGCATCCATTTGAATCCTTCCCCACTAACCTGAGGTAGGTGGGCAGTGTGTGGCTACTCCACCGACCCACCCATCAGCCGTGTCTGTTTAAAAACGGCCTTTGTCACGTCTGTTAACACACATAGGTGAAGGAATGTTATTTATGGCCGTAATATGACTGGTATTGGCTATTTAAACCCAAAGTAGATTCTGGGCATTTTCTGAAGTGACGCTGCCACACTTAGATCCAATCTGGGGTACTGGCCGCCCCCCTGCCCCAGGGCAGGCCGCTGCGCAGAACAAAGATATCAGTGTGCCTTATCACGCTTTACCCCAAACTGTGGCAGTGCTTACCACCGGCTGTTCCCTGCAATTTTCTGAGACCACAACCAGTGGTAACTGCTGCCACGGTCTGGGGCAAAATGTGGTAAACATTTGGCAATTGTCAAATAGAAGTGACAGTGGTTTTGGTCTGAGGGGGTGGGGGTGGGGTTAAGTGTGGCATCATCACTTCTGAAAATATCCTCTCTTCCCAAGATTTTAACTTCACACAAACCTTTTTCAATAATTGCTAAGCTTTTAAACAATCCCCTACCTAAGTCAAGTTCCATTTCTTTTCACGTATGCTGGTATTGAACAAAACTGAAATAAAGACTGACGTTTACTTGCAATTACAGCTGAATGAAAATGGAAACTAGCTTAGGAACACAGCTGGGGAAGCTAATAGTCATCTTCAATTTTATGATCACCAGGCAAAAGCTCCCTTGAATTCTATTCTGTATTGAGACTCCCGCTGTTTCCCACGTTTTACTTTTTCCTCATTCTCTTCCTATAATCCATAACTTAAATTGACAGCCCTAAGTGTACCAGTAGTATGAGAGGAAATCATTTTAATTACAAGACTTCCAGCTAAGTTAGCCCAGTTTCCTTGGATCTGAGTAATTAGATTGCAGGTTAGTTGATGCCATGCCCCTCAGGTTGCCTAGCATCCAGGCTAGCCTCTGTAGCTGGCCTGAGTCCTATTTACCTTAATTGGGAATCACTCCCAGGGTAAGTGCTGATGTTATCTGCTCCAAGATTCATGCCCTAAATCGCCAAACCCTGTGTCCTTTTCTCTTGACACCTAATCTTCATTTTGGTCAGCCATAGAAATTAATATTAGTAAAAGGGAATATGCTAAATACACTACATTCATAGTTCTTCATAAATGTTCACTAATGGTAGCTCCCAGGAAGTCTGTGAATAAGTAGTGTTTTCATTTAACAGACCAGGTTTCTGTGACTAGTGTATTGCAAAGCCGGAAGCAGAATTTTGAATCTCCTGACTTCTAGTCTTGTGACATCGTCCTTGCTTTTCAATAGCATGATTATAAAATTTATTGTGTGAGTTTGCATTTTGCACTCAAGCATTTTGGGAATAGATAGTGCAATGCACAACTGCATGGTTTTTGCCCAGTATGTACAAATAAACAGGTTAAATTAATTGTTTTCCAATTTGGCAGAAAGTAAATGATAGCCTATAAAGGTCTTTTTTATATTAAGACTGGATTTCTACCTGAAAATGCCAGCATAACTGAAAGATTGGTGCCTCCCTCACTTCAGAGTTTGTTCATATTCCTGGTTACTATAGTTATGTTTTGTTCAGGGCCAGCCCATCCTTTAGACAAACTGGATAGTTGTCCAGTATGGTAGGATTGGAGGGATGGCAACTTGGCATCAGTCTGAAAAGTCTGGTTACCTTCCAATTCCTGCTGTGCAGCTGGTCCGTTCTATAAAGATAGGGCCTGTAATGGGCAGGAATCAGCTTGTTGCCAATGGGGCAAAGAACTCTGAGCCTAGTCTCCTTCCACCCCAAGCAGCAACAGCAGTTGGAGCCCTAAATAGCTCCTTAGCTAGGCACTACAATGCGGCCAAGTCCTCTTTGTTTCCAGGAAAAGGGAAGACTCTCTTGTCCCAAGCATTGTCACAATGCAAAATTAATTTTGTCCAAAGTGTCAAAATAGCTAGGATGGGCCTGCTTTTGTGTAGTATGCAGCTCATGCTAGAATGATCTAAAATGAAAGGGAGTTTTGTATTCATGAATATTATTATCATTTTTGGATAGGCTGACAAATATCCAAAAAATTATTTACCACAAATAAACTGATATGTAAGTAGCATTTCTGGTTATTTCATTTTGGTATTTCAGTGCACCAGAATGGTCCACAATAGCAGTAAATTGAGACAACCAAAATAACAGAACCAAAATACCGGAAATGGACATTCATTTTTGGAAAAGAAGCAGGAACTGATTAGCAATTGACATCTGCTATATTGGGCACAATTTAAAGCAGGTGAAATCTTTGAATGAGAGATCTTCAGCAGATGAATAAAGGGATATTGATAGAGGATGAGGTTAACTTCCTTGCTTCTTAAGAATAGCCCTCCACATGTCCCAGAATGGTGTCAGTGAGTGGGCCCCTTGTCATGCTCCCCCTTAAAGAATGGGGCAAAGTGCATGCAGGGCAAAAACCCCTTGCAGCAAAGTGCCCAAAGGCGGTGGGGATGGGCGAACAGACCACGGTTCGGGTTCAGCCGTTCGGTTTGGCCGCGTTCGGTTCAGCCGTTTGGGTTTGTCGGGTTCGTGTTCGGCCGTTCGTGTTCGGCTCGGGTTCAGCCAGTCGGCCAAAAAAATAACGCAAGCCAGAAATCGCACCGGAAACTGGAAATTCGAGTGCGTGCGGAGTTGTGTGGTGAGTGAGTGTGTGTTTGACTCGGTGGCTGCTCGGTTTGTGTGTTTTGGCTGTGTTTGACTGTTTGTGACTTTGTTGGATTGGCTGTGCTGTGAATTTGGGTGGTTCAGTTCGTGTGTGTTGTGGGTGAGAGAGTGGTCCTTGTTTAAAAAAAAAAAAAGAAAAAAAGAAAAAATGAAGAAGGCTCAGGCAGCTGTGGTGCTGCTCCCCCGGCTGGGGGCCAACTTGACAGTGCCACTTGAGGAAGAGGAGGAGGTGGTAGCGGTCGAGGCGGCTGCCCCGGCGGCTACTACACCTCCCGTGGCACTGGTGGCTTACTCCTCAGATGAGGAGGAAGCGGCGGACTCTGGAGCTGCTGCCAGGTTTGTAAAACTTTTTTTTACTTTGAGGACAAGAAAGGCTCTATCTGTTCGAGAGAGCTCACTGACATGCGCGTAGGTGTGTGGGTGGTGGGCATCAGCGGGTGGCAGCGGATGTCTGCAACAGAGAGGGAGGGTACTGTAGTGTGGAGGCTTTGGCATGAGCAGCACTCCCACCCAAACATGTGCCAGGCTAGCAAGGGCTCCACTCTCCAGTTGCCTTGCCATCCCATTCCCTACGCACCCCCAAATAAGGGCAGGCTCTTTCTTCCAGTCAGGGTTATTATTATTATTATTATTATTATTAACAAACATTTATATAGCACCAGCAGTGTACCTGGCACATTACAAAGTAATAAAATAGACATGGTCCCTGCCCCTAGGGCTTACAATCTGAGAGACATAGGAAGGGGAACAGAGGGAGAGACAAGGGGTCTAACATTCATGAAGATGCGAGGTCTCAGGTGCACGT